>CM072511.1:31692685-31712685 GCA_036898135.1 Oncomelania hupensis
CCAATCGCATTGTGATCACGATGTTATGTCCAAGTTTACGGGTCGGCGTTGGTCCAATTTCAGTCCGAATTGCTCCAATCTCTCGAACTGCTGTCATCGTTATATCTCATAAAGATGACCCGTGGTCAATCGTTCAATAAGGTTAAAATTCATTACAATATTCATCATGCAACGCATGCTTCGGCAAACTTTTGTCTGTGATTTACGTTACCGAGATGCTGTACCTAGATAGATATTGCACAATGACATTCACTGCAAGCATTATGTTTTATTCAGTCATAGAAAGTTTGAAGGTATCAAATTAATCATCAATGTTTGAAGTTATTAGAATAGTCGTCGTGTCATGCATGTTTTTGCAAAATTTGATGTAAGGTTTAGGTTACATAAATGTTGTACAGAGATACTGCACATGCAAGTTATTACAGGACTTGGATTCAATCACTTGAAGTTGGAACTATTAGAATAGTTACCGTGCAATGCATGTTTAATGGCAAGCTGGGATGGTTGATTTAGGTAATAGAGATGTTGCGACAACGTTTATGGTGGCTTACAGATTTATTAGCATGTTATTTTACTGAAGATCAGAATGGAACATCAGAAATATTAGAGGCCAGCCCAACCGACAATCCGAGTCTTAAGTACGCGTACATCCAGGGTGCGCGGTTCTTCCGAGTTTTGGAAAAGCTTACAACCTATATGACTTATGTGTGGATGTGGGTGTGTGTGTGTGTGGGTGTGGGTGTGTGTGTGTGTACCTACAAAAACGCACAAATGGGTTTCAGACCTTGTCTTTTCTAGTAACAAATGGGTTTATTTGCTTGGAACCCACTTTTCTCCAGGACCCCACTTTTTTCTAAATGCGCGGGAGTGCTCTTTTAGTGCATGGGAGTGCAGTTGTAGTGCATGAGAGTGTTTTAAGTACACAGGAGTGCTCTATCCGGGACGGAGAAAATACAGTCAATTTTCGGAGAAATTTTGAAGAAACTTCGACCTATTTCGTCGCCTATAGGAGACGAACTAGGTCAACTTTTTAGCAAAAGGTTAGGGTAAGGGCTAGTTGCAGCGCTGCAACTAACCCTTGCCCTAACCCTTTTCCATCAAAAAATGACTTTCCGATTCCTACATTCTTAAATGAACCCATTTGTGATGTATTGCAAATATGTGTGTGTGACAGACAGACAGAGACAGAGACAGAGAGAGGGACAGAGAGACAGAGAGACAAATTGATAGTAAAATTGAGAATTAGAGAGAGAAAGAGAGAGAGAGAGAGAGAGAGAGAGAGAGAGAGAGAGAGAGAGAGAGAGAGAGAGAGAGAGAGAGAGAGAGAGAGAGAGAGAGAGCTAAATTAAACAGATAAACCCATGCTATTAACCTGACTTAGACCTAGACTGTCACATCGTAAACTGATTTGCCGCGTATTTGGCTAATTGTACGATCAGAATCGCCAGGGTGACATCGGCCCCCTTAGGCAAATCCATTGCAGAAGACTGTAAACTGCTGTTGACCTCCTTGCGCAAAGCAATTGCTTTTCTACAGTGTAGCGGCCATATTCGATGCAAGTTATCTAACACCCGGAGAATTGCTTCTTCGGATGAGAGTTAAAACTGAGGTTTGTTGACTTCGCACGCAATGCATTCCATTGCACGGACTTTACTGACACGCGCAACCTCTTCCTTCTTTCACACTCAAGCCACCTCACACCTTATGACAAATGGTATTCTTTTCCTAAAACAATCAATTCTACAGGCAAGGAAAGCTGAACAGCTATTGCACAGTTATGTGTAAAAGCCATTAAATCTGATCCACTTTTGTCTCAAACTGCAGTCGCACGTTGCTATGAATGAAATCAAGAAGTCTGTTTTTCATTTTAAAGGATCGCTTCTAAGTTACAGGTAATCGTTATGCGATACACGGACACAAACACACTTTGGATTCACCACTCACTCCCCAACCGCTCCTGGTTTGATGGCTTCAACTTTTCTGCCTCTAGTTGGATTGTATCTTTAATTCCCGACAGGATGAGAATAGGCCTAAAACGTATGCTCGTGGCAATTCTTTCAGCTGAACCACACGGTTTTGTGATGGCTCCTCGCGCTTATCTTGCGCTTCATGGAAGGAGATCATCACATTGTATCAGGATGTCGGTCTTCCGGAAATGCTAAACACGGGTGAAGGTCGGTGACCACAGTAGCGTGGATGAACTTAAAAACAGCCTAAAGCAATTTTAAATTCACAAAAAATCAGTTGCAGTGCATTTATACTAGGACAGGTCAGCGGGACATGAAAATGACGGATTTGCCGCCGGAAATTAAAAACAATAAACACACACACTCACACACCCACACACCCACACTCGCACACTTTAACTACATAGAGAATTTCGGTAGTTAAAGGTTATAGGTGAGCCACGATTCCATGATACGAAAATCCGTGGATTCACAATGATGGCGGATACTCTCTCTCTCTCTTTCTCTCTCTCGCTCTCTCTCTCTCCATAAGAGCCGTTAGATACTGGTTTAAACTTCAAACCTTTCTTCCAAATCGGTTGCCAAAACAAGCTTATGAAATGGATAAAAATACTTTCCTAAGACAACCTTCAAATCAGCTTGACACGAGAAATTGGGTGTACATGATAAAACAATGTCTGGATCATTTTGGATTTTCAGAGGTTTGGTTAAATGGAGCTGGCAACGAAATATTATTTTTACGTCATTTGAAGCAACGTATGGTAGATTGCTATAATCAAGATTGGTTTGCGAAGCTTAGAGACAGCGATAGGTATATTACTTACCGCTCTTTCAAATCAGTATTACAGCCTGAAATATATTTCACTGATATAACGATAATTAAATTTAGAAATTCTTTTGTCAAGTTCCGTTTGGGTGTTATTGATATAAATGGAAACAAAAGATATAGTAATGTGTCCAATAACTGTCCATTTTGTAACCACATTGAAGATGAAATACATTTTCTTTTGTATTGTCCTAAATATGATGATCTAAGAGATAAATATATTTCCAAACATTACACAAATGTACATCAACCACTCTAAACTTTTTGTTACAAAATTATAACAAACATATTACAAGATCCGTAGCAATGTTTATTTATTATGCTATAAAAAGACGCGACGAACAATGCAATGTCCGCTCACAAACGATCGTCTTGAAATAGTGTTCCACTGTTACTTTGCTTTTCCATGGAAATGAGTTGAAATGTTTATTTTGCGTTATAGGTGCTAAGCACCTATTTGTTTATTTCCGGCATTATTTCAATGATTATAGTTGTTTTGTGTTTGACCTCTTGGCGAACAGGCTGGAGGCCTCGTCAATAAAATTGTGAATCTTGTGAATGTGAAAATCTCTCTCTCTGTGTCTCTCTCTCTGTCTCTCTCTGTCTCTCTCTCTCTCTCTCTCTCTCTCTCTCTCTCTCTCTCTCTCTCTCTCTCTCTCTCTCTCTCGCCACTAGTAGTTTTGCCCCTTCTAGCAGTGAGCACAAGTATCTACCGGTATTTCGAAATGTTAAGCAACAAGCAGTCTGGTTACTAACTGGGACTAGTCTCCTTCAAACGAACGCGAAAACGAATATCCATGCATGATTGTAAACCATGGATTGCTAAGGAACGTGAAAATATCGTCCGTTTTAGCTTTGTATCAAGCGAGAAAGCGAAGTTTACCTCCATCTGTTTACATCTCAGTTGATGGTCGCATTTTTCAGTTAGCTGAGTGTCACATTGTATATGGTCATATCACTGTCGACATGTCATCAACTTTAATCGACATAATCAACGTGTAGTCCTTTGAGGAGATTTCCCTGAGCATCTGCGAAAAGTTATATCCAATTTCATTAAAGCTTAATGGAATTAAACTCCAAACCTCTTGAAACTGTTGTTATTAAAACAATAGTTCATTTTGCAAGTGTTGGAGGGTGTGGATGATGTGAAAAAGGATAGGACACATTTATGACGGCCTACTAGTGCCAAAACCTGATAATTACAAATATCATGGGATAATTACGATTATCAAGGGATAATTACAATTATCATTGAAAAATTATAAATATCTTCGCGTGATCATGTTTAATTTTCAGTTTTGGCTCTAGCACTCCAATGTATATAGGCCCTATGTATGTGTGTGTGTGTATGTGGGTGGGTGGGGGTGTGTGTGTGTGTGTGAGAGAGAGATTGTGCTGCTGTTGTTGTTTCTTAATTGGCAGGGAAAATAACTCCGGTTTATGTGAATTAGTGTTTCTTTGGTAGAAACAAACATTTTGTACAGTACTGGTAGTATAGCTTTACATATGACATGGCAGAAGAGTATCACTCGCGACTGTCCCTTCCCCACCGTGCCACAAGCGTGTGAATGTGTATGTCTTCGCGCATGTGGCGCGTGTGTTTGCAGGGGCGAATGGCCATAAAGCAATAAACTGTCAAAGCCTCAGCCTATATAAAACTTCTTTTTAAACTTTTTTTTTTTGCTCCCTTGTTTATTTGTTAGTTTGTTTTTTCGTTCACCCCAATAGATGTATATTTTTTTTAATTATCTCACAGGCATTCTAAGCCAACCGCTATTATTGTACTCTGTAAATGTTACTCTCGGATGCATGCATTGGTTCATTGTAATGCGTTTAATCCTTCTTCTTTATTTTGCAAAGCATGCAATAACAGAGGGTATTTACCTTTGATTTGATTTGCGGTGTTGCTGAAAGAAGCTTTGTATAATGTTAATAATTTTCGTCGGTGGATATTGTTGAGAAATAACTTGTTTATTATCGATCGAAGCTTCCAGATATTTCGGATAAAAGCTGGTCGAATCCTGTGGATTCGTAAACATTATGTGATGTAAGACAGTGTTCCGGTGACGAGTTTTATTTTGATTGGGTGTTATTGCGTCATGCGGGAATGTTCGAAATTGTTCTCGATTGCAGAGAGGCTATATTAGTAATGCACTGTCTGCTTGTAAGGAATGATCTTTGTTATGATTTTCGGAAAGCGATCTTGTAAGCAGTTGTGATTTGTGCTGAATAAAGTTGGGAAACCTTATACGACGACTCCTGCCTTGTTCCTGAGTGAACAGGCTGCGTGGATAAACGATTTCGAGTTACAAATACCAAGATTCAAGCATCGGGGCTGAATCGCCTATTGATAAATAACCGTGTAACATTTTGTAGGCCAAGCCGGAATCTATGCCATAACCGATGGTTCAACTGCGATAACAAGCGAGTCAACGTTACGAGAGGCAGCGCGCAGTCATTGAGGGCAGCCGCCCACGAGTTGTGTCAGGAGGAACCAACATCCTGGGACGACATCTCCTAAAGTTTCGGGTTGACTGCAAGGGCGTGCAGGCGCCGAAGAGTTGCTTCGTGAGCGAACAACAGACCGGGACTGCGTGACTGCCGCAAGGAGACAGTCTCGGAGTTACATCGCCAGTATTACAGAGAGCGACGAGCGGATGTCGCGTCTACATCAGAACAGGAGCGTATACATCAACACCAGCGTGGTGAAGCGTCAACGAAGGCGACTAGTGACAAGCATCCTCGTAGCAAGATGGCTGACTTCTGGCAGAAAGGACTTGAACTGAATCTAAAAGGCAAGCAGGTGACGGAGTATTTCAATTCTCAGGAGAGAATACAAGAAAGAGTACTTGAAGAGCAACGTCGGCGTGAAGATAGAGAGTTAGAAGAGCAGCGTCAAGTAAGACAAGAGCAGAGGCAAGAAAGATAAGGGCAGCGCAGGCGCGAAGAAAGGGAAGCTGAGCGTCAGTTCCAGCTAGAAATGGCGCGTATCTAACAACAATAGAACGCGCCCAACTTATCAGCGACCACAAGGCTCCAAAATTGCCAGTGTTCGTCGAAGGGAAGGACCAGATCGACAGTGTCACGAAGTGAATTGGTAAATATTTACATTTGTGTACACATCACGTGTTTACATAGTTATTACACAAGCGACGGCTGTTGACATAGGCACGTGGCGTATGTATTCGCTTTGTGTTGGAACTATTATTTCCTAGTTCATTAATATTTTGGTGATGAGACTCTGCTATATAAAGACTATTTGGGGAACAGAAGGCTGCTTGCGCACCCATGCGCTCCTCCTCCCTCTAGACATCCTTACTTCAGCGGCCTTCCTGATTTAATTTGACTTCTTCATCTGACTGTAGCAGCTGCCTCGTGCGCTCCTCTTCATGTGATCTTCTTACAGCAGCATGACTTCTTTTTCATCGAATATTTCTTACTTCAAAATGACTTCTTAATTTATCGTATTTAGTATCCACGTCTCCTATACACGTCATGTGTCCGGAGACATTAATCTACTCAAGAAAGAAGAAAGAAGACAGAAGGCTGGGACCTGGGCAGCGAGTTGAGCAGACTGGTGGCAGGCAGGCTGGTGGCAGGCCTGCTCTAGGAGACAGTCAGTCCCACTGGTGCGCAACCTGTAGTCGTCGGTGGCTTCCTACTATTTCTTGCCAACTTCGGGGGACTTCTTTTGCGGTCGAAAAAACATTCCTGGTTGCCAAGAACGTAGCAGCTCGCACCTTGGGGGAGATGCCGATCCGTTCTCCACCTCATCCTACAACCTCCGTCTTCTTACCAGTTGGGCTCCTTGGAGTGGACGGCGGCGGTTGGACTACGATTGGCGCCTCGACGTTTCGCTGTCGTCGGTCCTCTTCTAGGCTGCTCACCTTCTTTCTCTACGATTGGGCTTCCTGACTTGAGTTGTGGAGAGTAGCGCCTCCGGACAACAGGCGTTTTACGCCGCCAGCTCTCTTCAGTGATAGCCCACCCCTCTTCACATGGCTCTGCTGCTGGACTCTCAGGCTTATCGCAACTCATCCTCGAGCGACATCCTTTCCTTCTGTCTGCGCGTCTGCATTTTTCATCTCAGCTACCGCCTAAAGCGCTCCGCTCCTATATGTCTTCACTTTCATCATGAAGCTGCCTTGGTCGCTACCCATCTCGTCGCCTTCTTTACGTCACATTGACTTCGCTTCTTCATTCTTGCCCTATACCTCGGGCCGTCTCATCTGACTTTTTAACTACACAGCCCCCTTTACGCGTCAAGTGTCGGGGACTCAAATTTTACTCTCAGAAGGCTGTTCTCGTATGCATCTGAGAGTTTCTGTGATTGGATGAAATAGGACTAGTATAACGTGTATTAGTGGAATGAAAGATAGACTGTGAAAAAAAATGGTGAATGCTTATTTTGCGTGACTTGGAAATATTGTATTACTCTGTAGACTACTTCTGTTTTTTACTATGGCGATTCTAGATTCCGTTCATGACAAGCACGGTAATTTGAATATTTATATTTTGTTATTTACTTGTTGGAAATATAATATTGAAACTAATTTTGTAAATGCATAATATCTTTTCATAAAATGATAAATGTACTTTTTCTGTCAGACCGGGAAAGGGACTGCTTCAGAGAGAGAAATAAGATTATAATATAGTTTAGCTATTTATTATTTTATTACTTTAAATCTTATATTTTTTGAATTCCGTTTTAATTATTATTCTACTACTGTTAGTGAGAAAGAAGAGAACCGTCAAATTAGCAAAACGTATATTGGTGTTGTGTTCTAACTGTTGTGTATTTTACGTCTTCAGTGTTTCAAGCTGGTGATAATGGTGTGTTTACCTTTTATTTTGATTTTGCGTTATTGCTGGAAGAAGTTTTGTATAATGTTGATAATTTTCGTCGGCCGATATTGTTGAGAATTTTCTGGATTTACTTGTTTACTATCGATCAAAGCTCCCAGATATTTCGGGTAAAAGCTTGTCGAATCATGTGGTTTTGTAAACATTATGTGACGTAAGACAGTGCATAGTTTTGGTGACAAGTTTTATTTTGATTGGGTGTTATTGCTTCATGTTGGAGTGTTCGAATTTGTTGTCGATTGCAGAGAGGCTATATAAGTAATACACTGTTTGCTTGTAGGGACGATCTTTGTTGTGATTTTCGAAAAGCGATCTTGTATGCAGTGGTTGATGTTTGCTTAATAAAGTTGGGAAACTTTATACGACGACTCCTGCCTTGTTGCTGAGTGAACAGTCTGCGTGGATAAACGAATTCGAGTTACACATATGAAGATTCAAGCATCGGGGCTGAATCGCCTATTGATAAATAGCCGTGTAACATAGTGCATGGCTACTGGAATGCCAAGCTTTATCAGGATGTGTATGATCACTGGGCGTGAACGGTGGGAAAATTCAGCGTCAAAATAATGACAGAGTATTGAGGGCCCTAGAGTTTGCAAAGAGTTATAGGCTCACTATAGCAAGACTATGTTCCCGTGCAAGCTGTCAAAAAGAACGACATGGCATGCCCCAAACGTAATGGTCCCTAACCAGATCGACATCATTCTGGCGATTCAAGTTCAACTTGTAGGTCTACAAGCTTGCACACTCTGAAGTGGAAGCAACTTTCCAAGCGCAGTTAGGTGGAAGACTTGCAGACATCTTTAGCGAAACAGTCCGGGAGACAGTAGAGGAGATCTTGGGTCGATGGCCAAAACGATTCACCCTTGCATGTGTCACTTTTTGATAAGCTCAGAGCGTGAAATGGACCCAAACAATCCATCCCGCAGGCAACCAAGGAGTAGCCCAAAGCCAATCAACCGAAGACGATGACAAAAGCAACAGACTTAAGTGGCGAGAACTTTCCGCGACAGCACCTCTAATGTCCCCCAACGTTCCGACACGCTGAGGGATTAGATAGATAGATAGATAGATAGATAGATAGATAGATATATAGATAGACAGACAGACAGACAGACAGACAGACAGACAGACAGACAGACAGACAGACAGACAGACAGACAGACAGACAGATAGATAGATAGATAGATAGATAGATAGATAGATAGATAGATAGATAGATAGATAGATAGATAGATAGATAGATAGATAGATAGATAGATAGATAGATAGATAGATAGATAGATAGATAGATAGATAGATAGATAGATAGATAGATAGATAGATAGATAGATCCTACTATCTAGTATAAAAGTGTTAAAAATTGTTTCAGACTCACTTTAAGTATTTGGTTTTGATAGTCATCGGTAGTAAATGTTAGAGAACTTTTCAAGAAATTATAGTACTTTGCACAGAACCGACCCAAAATAGAATTTTATCATGTAACGCGTGATTGGTGTAAAAAAATCCTTTCTTCCCGGAACTAACTGTTTTGACTGATTTATCATCTGATCGCTTTATCACATTTCAGTCGACTCTGATGTGGCTCTCATCACGACCTGTCTAGGGCATTGAGACGGTTAAACTGACTTGGAGGGTTCTGATAGAGTTAAACTGACTTCAAAAGTTGAAAGTAAATTATTTAGCGTTTCCATTTTAAATGACATCCACTTAAGACTATATCGTTGCATTCAAAACTATCCTTATAATGATTTTTAGTATTGCATTGCACTGGTTAGTTTACTCGTTCGTTAAACGTTTTTGGAAGCAACTGAAACTTGTAATACATTGAAGGATTGCATTGCAGATGACAATCCTAAGTCTATGAATCTAATATTAGCGATTAAATTTTAGCAAACGATACTGACCTTATCTTTTTTCCTTATTTCAGCGGTGATGTTTCTGGAAATAAAATCTTGTTGACTTAATTCTTGTCCATGAGTGAATCCGTCCTGAATCGAATATCAGCGATGAAATATGAGCAACCGATAGTGACATTATAGTTTTTTTTTAAATTATTTCAGCAGTGATGTTTCTTGACATAACATCTAATTGACATCATCCTTGTCTATGAGTGAATCAGTCCTTTGCTTCTCTAAGGAGGCGGACTACTGTAATTCGCGCTTCGTTAATTTAATAATTATAATTATCCATATGTTCGTCATGTCGTATAATTTAATTGTTACCCAGAGGATTTCAGTATCGTGTTTAAATAGGAAGAAGTGTGTGTGCATGTGAGAGAGAGAGAGACAGAGACAGAGAGAGAACACACACACAAACGTGGTGATTGGCCGCGTGATGGGACTTTAGAACAGCGAGGGTCAATCTCTAGTTATGTATTGGAATATAATTGTATGCAAAAACAAACTGATAAAGTTTTGTTGCTGCATGATACTTTTGATTTGAAACGAAGTGAAATGTTCATGTTACTGTGATAAGAATTTGTTCTAAAAGCGAGCAGTTTATAATAGTGTTTGCGATTATGAATTAGCCTTAAAATTGCTTCTAACTGCGATGCAAACCAATGCTTTTAATTTTTGTGTGTGCATTAAGGCAGTTCGGATTACTTACAAAGCAATGCTCTCTAGTTGTTTGTTGTTGTTGTTTTTGTTGTTGTTGTTGTTGTTGTTATTTTAAATCTGAAAATACTTTGAAACTGCTGCCCTGGCGAGGTTGAAGCCAATTTGGAAAGACAGGATCATCAGTCTACATTCCAAGGTAAGGCTGCTGTGCTCCCTTGTCATCTCCATCTTCCTCTATGCTTGCGAAACATGGACCATCACAACAGATCTCCAACGAAGAATACAAAGGGAAGTTAATACCTTACTCTTTGGAAATGCAGAATTGTCATTGCAAGAAAATGCCAAGACGTTTTCAACTGTTCACACATTTTTACTTTCATGTAACCGATTTTGACCGCATATTATATTATATTATATTATATTATATTATTATATTTTATATTATATTATATAATATTATATTATATTATATTATATTATATTATATTATATTATATTATATTATATTATATTATATTATATTTTCAAATGTTATTTTCAACGACTTTCCACATACTTCGCTTTCTAACTTTGATCTTTAACACACTCATTAGTTTCTTCCCACAAGTACAACTCTCTCACACCCGCCCCTCCCCCTCCACGCCCTACCCCTCTCCCCCACCACCATCATGCACCCCCCCCCCCCCCCCCCTATTGTTTTTTTTTTGTCTTCCCCTTCACTTGGAAATCTTTTTTTGTCTAACATTTCTTTTTTTTTAAATTAAAATTTCTTTTTTTTTAATTTCTTGTATTTCTATCAATGTTCTGTTGTTGTTTCCTGTCGTCCGCCAGTGATATTTTGACACATTATTATGATTTGGGTAGTACTTATTTAAGCCTTGTGCTTTTGTGCGCCCTGATGTTTTGCCTTGTAATAATATCTGGTTTGTTTGTTGAATAAATTTATGTTAAAACAAGAATACAAAGCATGGAGATGAGGTGCTACAGAAGACTTCTGGGCATTTCCTGCACCCAGCACATCACCAACGACGAAGTCCGCCAGACCATCACACAAGCCATTGGACAACACGATGACCTGCTCACAGTGGTGAAGAAACGGAAACTCCGATGGTATGGCCACGTTATCAGATCATCAGGTCTTGCAAAGACCATCCTGCAAGGCACAATGCAAGGAGGTAGAAGAAGAGGGAGACCGAAAAAGAGGTGGGAGGAAACATTCGAGAATGGACTGGTTTGACACTGAGCGAAACAATCAGGGTTGCTGAGGACAGAGAAAGATAAAGTACGCTGGTTAAACGATCATCTGTGGTGCCCCTACGACCTCCGAGTTATGGGATAGGATAGGATAGGACTTTGAAATAGCCGGGAAGAGGGGGAACGGACACGAGATGAGAGGGGGCTGGGGGGATGGGATGTGGGTAAATCAGATCGAGCCCAAAGTTGGTTGGTCGTTCTGTCCATCCGTTCGTCTGTCGGTTCGTTGGAAACCATATCTCAAACATATCTCAAGAACCACTGAACGGATTTTGACCAAACTTCATGTGCACATTACCTAAGTTAGTGGCCTGCCTCCCGTGCCGTCATATTTGCTCTACCGCAAAGGTCAATGTCACTGGAGTCTTGCTGAACACGTTTTGCTCAATATCACAAACACGGCCAAAGCGAATTTGTTGAGTTTGGGTATACAGGCACTTCAAATCATGGGCCATCCTTCAGTACCGGTTGTCTGCCAGTCGATGGGTCCGTCCCTCCGAATTTAACTTTTTCGCTTTTTGCAAAACACATTTTTTGCTGTATTTTAAGAATAACTGAACCCAAACTTATCTTTTTTACTTTGCGGATACTTTAACTATATTGTTAAGCACGTTAAATAATTTTTATTTGTTCTTTCTCAAATGTGTTGAACTTGTTTACTATCGATCGAAGCATGTATAGATAAATCTAGCGGTAGCTACGAGATTCTTCTAACCTAAATAAAGTTATATGACGTAAGACAGTGCATAGTTCCGGTGACGAATTTTATTTTGATTGGATGTAATTGCGTTACGCTGGAATGTTCGAACTTTCTCTAGAGTATAGAGAGACTATATAAGTGACGCACTGTTTCAGAATTGTCCCCTATACGCACTGTGTCCGGGGATGTTAATTTACCAAAGAAAGAAAGACAGAAAAAAGATAGTTGAAAAAGTGAAGGAGTGGAAAAAGCGATTGAGCGATCTTGTATGCAGTTGTTGATGTACCCTGAATAAAGTTGGAAAACTTCATACGATGAATCCTGCCTTGTTGCTGAGTGAACAGGTTGCGTGGATAAACGAATCTGAGTTACACCTATCAGGATTCAAGCATCGGGGCTGAATCAACAACTGATAAGAAAAAATAACAACAGTGTAACACGTATCATAAGCGATCTTGACCTTTGATAAAGCACAAATATGAATGGCATAATAGGCTGGGTAGTATTTTAAATTAATTATCTGAACAGAACAGTAATCAAACCGGTAAAGTCAAATTTGAAATAATATTTTAAAAGCGTTTTGAACAGAAACGTGAAATACTGACCGACGTATCGATTGTCCGACGTATAGATTGGCCGACTTCCTGGCCGACCGACCAAATGACTGCTACAGATTGCTTGCATGGCAATGATTTGAAGTACCTACATGCTAAAAATCATTAAAACGATTCAGCTCTTTTGGGTGTTGTTGTTGAAGTGGCTGTTGTTGTTGAAGTGGCTGTTGTTTTTTAAAAAAAATTTTTTACATAAAGGGAAAACGTGTAGTTTAAAAATGATGATGATGATGATGATGATGATGATGATGATGATGATGATGATGATGATGATGATGATGATAATAATAATAATTATTATTATTATTATTATTATTATTATTATTATTATTATTATTATTATTATTATTATTATTATTATTATTATTATTATTATTATTATATACTTTAAATAACTAACCCCTTCAAGGAAAGTAAAATACGATGCCATGGGAAGCTAGCCACTAACATATGTAAGGTAGCTGCTGCTGCTGTTGTCGCTGCTGCTGCTGCTGATGATGATAGTGTTGGTGGTGATGATGATGATGATGTTGATGATGATGATGATGATGATGATGATGATGATGATGATGGTGTTGGTGATGACGATGATGATGATGATGATGATGATGATGATGATGATGATGATGATGATGATGATGATGATGATGATGATGATTAAGATGATTAAGATGATTATGATGATGATAATGCTTCTGTCGATGATGATGAGAATTGGGATTGTGTAGACGACGAATATGCTTCGTTTGGGCGATGGTGGTGGTGCTTCTGCTGCTGCTTCTGTTGTTGTTGATGATGATGATGATGATGATGATGATGATGATGATGATGATGATGGTGATAGTGTTGGTGATGACGATGATGATGGCGATGCTGCTGCTGCTGCTGCTGCTGCTGCTGCTGCTGCTGATGATGATGATGATGATGATGATGATGATGATGATGATGATGATGATGCTTCTGCCGATGATGATGAGGATTGGGATTTTGTAGACGACGAATATGCTTCTTTTGGGCGATGGTGGTGGTGCTTCTGCTGCTGCTTCTGCTGCTGCTTCTGATGATGATGATGATTGTCACGTGGGGTTTATGGGTTACTGGGCTCTGTACAAAGGAATGCTGTAACCCTCACGCTTTATTCGATGGGAACTGCTAGTTAGTCACCCTGTGAATTACTTTAATAAATTTATTTGTTTAGCTCGGTCTGTGTTAAGGCTGGGGTACAGAGATAGATAGAAAAATGGTAAAAGATCACTGTCACACTAGCTTTCATACGGCTATGAATCATATGTAGTCCAGCCACTTGATAACAGTTAAAATCACACATTTATTTCTTCTACTCTATACAAGATTTTCGATGTACTAATCTACCTTAAAATGTCATAAGTCAATGCAAATAATTCGATCGCTGATAGTCTAGGCAGCTGTTATGTCTTCATCGGGCACTGGCTTCTAGATTTCATGAAGATTGGACTACTGTGGTCCGTTTTACTACAGTTCTGAAGAGTGGACTACTGTGGTCCTTTTGCTATCAGTTTGGGTGCACTTTTGCTTATGCACTTAACTGCAGTATGGTGTGTTTGAAGTCCTTCGTTGAGGTAGCTTCTGGTACACGATGTGTCGTCGTATAGTTTGGTCCCTTGCCACGCTGTGGGGTCTTGCAGGGGGTTTTCAGGGTTGCTCCCTCAGTCTTGTGCTGTAGGGGCTAAACAGCCAACTTGGTTTTCCTGTGGAGTTGGGCGCACGGGATAGCTCGCCTGCTCTTCTGTAATATAAGAGACGAAATTCTGCACAACCCTGAATAATCGGTTTGTGCAGAGCGTCTCACTGAAAATCAAAGTAGCCCTCAGTGATAGCTCCACATCTCTATACATAAGCGACGAACATTCTGCTACGTCCGTGGTCCACTGGAATCTCAACTCTAAGTTCCTATACATACATAAATATAAATCGTGGCTAACTACACACATACAGAATTAATAATAATATAAACATTCACGGGTACAGCCACTGGTCTGCAAACATACATATAGGTTCAACAACAATGGTTCCGTCAGGTATACAACATGGCGGCGCAACCGGTCGTGTTTCGCCACGTGGTCACGCAAATTCGGATTAACAATTCACATCTATGCATAGCAAATTCTACAAACATAATTTCAACAATAATATAAATATATCACGATGAAACAGAAGTATGTTCATTTACCCGTTTGACAAAGTCAGGCCTCGTGGCTACTTAAGTGAATTCTAAAATTCACAAGTCCTGTTTCCTGGTCTATGAGTGAAGATAGTTCTCTGCTCCGGTCTAGCTGTGTAGACTTCGGTGTCTTTCGTAGCACTGACTTAAGCTATGCTAGGTTTTGACCCAGTCAGAACCGGCTCTAACCGCTCTGCCTGCGTCCCATTGGTTACTTTCAGATTCAAGGCACACAGTGCTGACGTCACTAACTGCCTGCGTCAAGCTCGCAGTGTGTGTACCTCCTATACTGTAATCAGCTGCTGTGTAATACTCTAACTTTCTAAAGTTACAATGACTAAACAAGGCTAAATAGTAAATAGGCAGGGTAAAACTAGTAATCTCGTCACAATGATGATGATGATAATGATGATGATGATGATGATGATGATGATGATGATGATGATGATGATGATGATGATGATGATGATGATGATGATGATGCACCCATTGCACATAGCTACGATCGAAAGAAAGTATACTCCAGGCACACGCTGCGCAGCAGGCCAAAGTATTTCCCTTGACCCTTGAAGGGATACTTTGGCGAGGTTAGCAGCCTGCTCAGTTACAGTGTCGCTGAAAGACTAGAAACGGAAAAGCAGGGATGTTGCTAGGAAATGTTTTCTTCGGCGATTTGGCCGAAACAGCCGTGAAACTTTCGGCATTTTACAGAAAGTTTCGGCTCTCTCTTCCAAAGCAGTATCACAAGTCTTTTTTTTTTTACTAGATTCACTACGTTAACGTGCATACTCCACCTCCATATATTAAAGGTGTTCTGTGGATGCATATCTTTGTAATAAAACATGATTTTAAGAGTAGAATAAGAACATTGAAAAGAAATTTTATTTTCTTAAATTTTAGACACAAAAACAATAAAAAGTTTAGACTGTCCCTTGACAGACCACAATACTGTCAGAGTTTCTGTTTGGCATACAGCTTTCTGGGTTTAGCCGGACGCCAAGCAGCCAAAGCTCTATTCAGGTCAATGCTGCGCCCGTGCAGTTTCACCCTCGTCAGCATGTTCTGATTTTCAGCAGTGAGTCTGTTCCTGAGAGCTGTCAGTACCAGGTTCTGTGCTGAAAACCATCGTTCGCATCCAGCAGTGTGGACAGGGCTGGTCAGTGCAAGATGCCCAAGCTTCAGAATGTTCGGAAAGTCTTCTGAATGGAACTTCCCAATCAGGTGCCAGAGCTCAAGCATGTTATCCCGTGGGTATCTCTGAGCCACCACTACCAGCTTCAACTTCATCCATGCACTGAACTTCTTTTTTGCCAAACGACAGTATACTTTGTCCGGCCAACAATTTCGAGTTCTTTTTCGGAGGCATTTTGAAAATGATTTTCAAGCACTGCCTAAAGCCTGTAAGTGACGTTTTATTTCGTACGTCACTGGCTTCAATTAGGCTACTATTGACGTCAATTTTATCATGGACGACATCGGGCTATGACTAATACGGGTCTGTTCGCTGAGTACAACTTTTTCAGGAAAACAGAATTTAGTACTTACCGAATCTCACCTAAACTGCAAGCGTACAGCACAGGAATATAGTAAAAATGGACAAAACCGAGCCAATTCACCCGTGAAAACTTCGGCTCGGCGAGCCGATATGACGGACAGTTTATCGGCTTTTTAATAAAAATTTCGGCTAAAAGCCGAAGATCCGACCAAAACGACATCCCTGGGAAAAGTAACGTTCGTCTCCTCTAGCGACGAATTAGGTCACGCAGTATTTGTTTCTAGGTCAACTGTCTTTTACGAACCGTTTGATAATCTTTTCGAACCGTTTATTGACGCAGGATAGTGTCCTCACTTGGTTTCATCCAATTTAAGAATCCAAGAAGGCAAATGGGTTTTTGGGACGGAAAAAGAGCATTTTTGTAGAGAGAAAGGTTAGGGCAAGGGCTAGGGATAGATCTACAACTAACCCTTACCCGAACCCTTGTAGCAATATTCCGGCCTTTCCGTCACTTTTAATTAAATAGTACTGCGGTCCGCATCCGCGGTTAGCAGCGAGCCCAACGTACACTTTAAAGGGATGGAGGGAATACTTTCACCTGCTGCTAGCGGGAGTTTTGGCGATACGTTCTACCGATCGCAGCAATGTGTATTACCTCGATGATGATGATGATGATGATAATGATGATGATGATGATGATGATGATGATGATGATGATGATGATGATGATGATGATGATGATGATGATGATGATGATGATGATGATGATGAACGTCGCCAACATCTTCAAACTGACTGTCAGTAATATAATGTTATTAGTAAAAAGCTTAGGTTAGCGTATTCGTCCGCGGCCTCTGATAATCAAATTTCCGACATAATTATATAAGCGAAAGCTCCGAAATACACTGAGTATCCTGCACCTGTTTTCTGCGCTTGCGGTTAGAGTTCTTCACTTATTGACACAAGTTACTAGCAAATTTGCTAGCTTTTGTTTTCAGATAATCAGGATTCGTCTTGTAAGCTTGTCTGGAAAACAGTTAATTGCGCTATTACAGGTAGTCCACGAGAAGGACAACAGCAGTAATGGCCGCCTCTAAACAAGCCAGCAGAGTTCCAGATGTGACGGGTAAGGTTGCCCAAACCAATGTGAGACTTCTTTTATTGTTTCCCACATTGCAGTTTCATCATCTGTTATACTCTGTTTGGCACTCTTGCAGACATTATTTTCACTATAGTTAATAATAATAATAATAATAATAATAATAATAATAATAATAATAATAATAATAATAATAATAATAATAATAATGGATGCTATAAGCGCATTTTTTTTGTAAATCAGACTCAAAGCGCGACGATCTGTAACCAACCAACCTATGCGCGCTCACATGCATGTTACAGACACTCCTGCATACACAACATGCAAACATTTATTTTTCACTCAAACATGCGGTATAAAGACAAGTCGGAAATCAAAATCGTTTTCTTTATTTAAAAAAAAAATAATAAAAATAAGAAGAAGAAGAAGAAAAAGAAGAAGAAGAAGAAAAAGAATGGATGCTATGCGCGCCTTATTCCAATATCAGACACAAAGCGCGGCGATCTGTAACCAACATACACGCTCACAATGTTACAGACACTCCTAAATACACAACAAACACACATTCATCACTCAAACCTGTGGTGCAAAGGCAAGTCACTACTAGAAGACGGAAAGGAAATCGAGTTGTTATTTGTGAAAGTTTAGATTGATTGCATCCAGTATCATTATTGAAGGGAGGGAGGAAACCGGAGTACCCGGAGAAAACCCTCGATGACCTGAATAGTCTCGTACCTAAGTCACATACGTTCGCCCCTTGCGGGAATCGAACCCGCGACCTTCGGCATAGGAAACCGGCGACTAATCCGTTGCGCCACGAGGCCACCCCAAATGTTAGGTAGACTGCATCCAAAACCATTATTGAAATTTACTGAAGAGAGGGGAAACCGGAGTGCCCGGAGAAAACCCACGGTGTCCTGAAAAGTCTCGAACCTACCTACATGTAAGTTCATCCCACGCGGGGTCCGAACCTGCGACCTACAGCTTGGGAAACCAGCACCCTAATTTACTGTGCTACCACCAGGCCAGCCCAGTTATTAGTTATGAGCACGTTGACGCGTGCTGCGACCTCAACAGAGACGACTGTTTCTATGTAATTAAAGTACTCTCCTTTCCGTCCGTCACGTGCAGAGGCATTTAGGGGTATCTTACTTTTCTTTTTTTTAAACTCTAAAAGAGAAAAACGCTCTCATTTTATATAATATTTATTGTGTTGTTGTTCAGAACAACAGTCGGTGTGCGTCGAGGATGCTTACTCGACTCTCTCCAACACTCTTCAACATCTTCCTAGAGCGCATCATGTCAGATGCCCTTGCAGGTCACGAAGGCACAGTTAACATAGGGTGTAGAGCAATCTCCAACCTCCGTTTGGCGGATGACATTGATGAATTGGCTGGAGAGGAACAAGAACTTGAACAGCTGGTACAGAGGCTTGACACCACCTCCATAGCCTATGGAATGGAAATAAGTGCAGAGAAGACCAAAATGATGACCAACAACGCCAATGGCATCAACATGGACATCAAAGTCCAAGGGCAATCCATCAACACGGCGCATAGCTTCAAATATTTAGGAGCCATTGTATCAGACAATGGGTCCCGACAGGAAGTCCTCTCCAGGATCGCACAAACAACTGCAGCCCTGACAAGGTTGAAGCCCATTTGGAAAGATAGGACTGGCTTGACACTGAGCGAAGCAATGAGGGTTGCTGAGGACAGAAAAAGATAGAAAACGATGATTAAACAATAATCTTTGGTGCCCCAACGACCTTCGAGTTACGGGATAGTATAGGATAGGATGTTGTTGTTCGTATTGTTGTGTGTGTGTGTGTGTGTGTGTGTGTGTGTGTGTGTGTGTGTGTGTGTGTGCGCGCGCGCGTATGCCTCTGCCGGTGCTAATTTAGACCTACAAGAATTTCTTTATTTTCCTTGTACGTTTGTTTTGAATGGTCTCTCGCTATCACAACCACGATGAGAATGTCCACAGAACTGCTTTTAAAATAGTGTTTGATGGCTTCGGCAACGGTGCCGTCACTAGCAACAACTATTAGGGTCGATGTAAGGAAAAGACAAACATGTCTCTGTCTTTCGCTCAGAGAGAGGGGCGTTGTTTTGGCTGGCAATCTTACGAGCTAGGGATACTTCCGGTACAACAGTTTGCCTTTTATTGAGCTGGCTAATGGTGACAAAGCCGGACCCAGAGTGACTTTTTATGTCCCTTTAACGTCACACTGAGAACCCAGCCTCACTATACGTTGCAATCACTGCGCGCGCTGAGAGGTTCTATTAAAGCACAACTGTTTGGGTTGAGCACCGGGCTTACTTCATCTTTCTTTGTTTAGGATGAGCAGCTGCTTTTCGATTCTCGCGTGTCCAGAAACTGCTTTTGTTGGTTAAGATATTGGACCTGAAAAATGCTGTT
>CM072511.1:31717685-31807685 GCA_036898135.1 Oncomelania hupensis
TCTGCTATTCCTCGTGCGTGTGTACCGTCGCTTTTTATAGGTATGTTTGGACACTTTCCGCTGATTTATAAGTGTGTAATTGTATACAAAGTTTTAGTGATTCGTGAGTTGTATGCTTAGCTGTTTACTGTATTGAAAACTATGTGGTTGATTGACTGTCAGGTTACACACGTCGCTAAAATTTAGTGCGTGCATACTAGTAAATTGTACAGATTTCTAGTTTGTACACATTAATTTTCATTTAATTTTTTCACGTTCATGTATAAATCTAGATTATATATAAATATTATCATTTCATTCTAAACAAACGGAAAACTTTTAACTTCACACGATGAACAAATGTGAGTCTGTCATAACGATCAGCGATCAATTTTCCAAACTATTGTTTCACATTGAAAACGGTTAATGTTATGTTCTACGTCTAGTAGCCTAGCTATTATTATATCTCTCGGCTTTCGAAACGTAAACAAGAGCATGCTTTTCGTGTTGTTACCCGTGACTTCAAGTTTGTAAACTTGCTCGCTGCGATCTTGAGGTTAGTTGCGCTGCAGTTTTTGTCGACAAGGATGTACGAGTACGTTCATGTTCAACACAGTTTTAACAACATGCCAACATAAATCTGCTTCCTTTTGTTGTCATAGTGTTTTGTACCATTATTACGATGTTATACAATAGTTTCATGTGCATCAGTCTGGTATTTTTTTGCGCAGGCATGCAATAATACTGCTGCAGGTTTAATGTTTAATTTTTTTTTTTCATTTCAGTTGGTTTACTTTTCAGCAGTTGTAGGCCTAAAGTACAACGTGTGTGTATGACAGTGTTTGTAGCCTACACAGCTACCCGATACTTTTGCTTATGTGTTGGTTGGTTGGTTGGTTGGTTGATTTAGAGCTGATTACACGTGTGTTGCTGTGTTTGTTTTACAGCTGCTGAACGGAGAGGAAGTGTGGCTCGAGGTTCAGCGTGGGAGCTTGCCTTCAGCCCTGTAGTTGGGCTGTTGTGTGCTCATTTCCTCAATGGCTTTAGCGCTGAAGACCAGTGAGAACTCAGCCTTCACTCCTGCGGCCAGCAGCAAGAATGCTGCCTTTAGTAGCCGCAAGAGAACCTCCAGCATGTCAGACGAACAAGAGGAAGCGGAGGAGGCGAAAAACAGAAGCACGTTACCGACTTCTCGGTTCGAGCCGAGAACCTTCGCTTCGCCGCCGTACAACGCGGATCGAGTAACATATCTAAGCTACCAAGTACAATCACATCATTTACACTCGACTGTGTTGTCCATACACGATGAAACTGATCTCTCCCAGTCGCCCCCGACGTCTCCACACTCCCCCAGCAGCCCGGGAGAGTGCGGGTTGGACATGACTCGCAGGAGGTCCCTCAGTCCCGTGTCCCGGTCAAGGTCAGAGCGACCTAGCTCTGAGAACAGTCTGGAACCCGGGAGTGGGAAAGAGAACGATAGGCTTTCTCCTCCCGTGAGCTCCACGAACGATGAGGCTAGTAGCAAAGTGAATAGTAACCACAACAACAACAACAGTCATAGTAGTAGAAGTAATGGCAGTGATAGTAATAACAGGCCGCATCAGAACACAAAGAGGTTAACCTCTTTCAATATGTGTGACATCTTGAATCTGGCACCCAGTAACAATGATTCTCAAGAACAATCAAGGACTCCTACATCGTCTCCTTCCTCTTCTCCGCCACCGCGACCATCACAAAACCATTCACACCAACAACGGTCCCCCCAATCGCCCACATCCTCCAGTCCAGACCTCTCCCCACCATCAGCAGCACCAGCGGTTTTACCCATGCGAATAGGGATGGCGGGCCTTGGAGTCGGGCTGGGGGGACTGGACTCTCGGTGGCCTGCAAATGCTGGTCAGCACCATTCAGGAGGACTGCCCAGCTGGTACTTGGGAACTCCTCGCTTTCCTTCTACGCCTGGTGAGTATGGCTCATGCCTATGTTTATCTCTCTTGGTAGTATAATCTTATGGATATGTTTTCCTCAAGTTCAAGTCTCATCTAAAGTCGAAAATCTTTCTAGTTTCATTTGCCAAGCAATGTTATTATACCTGTTAAAATTCCGTGCAAAATGTAAGGATTTGTTGAACTGAATTGTACGTTAAATGTAATACGCACACGTACATGGGCACGCACACACACCCCACCCTTCGACACACACACCTATTCACACACACACACATATCAGTTTCTGTATTATGTTGTTGTGGTTCTAGATTCTCATTGTATATATGTAGACTTTGTCTTATATATTGTGCGATTCGCTATCTTTATGTAACTGGCTGATTTGGTTCTGTAAATGAATGCTGTATTGAACTATCGAGTTGTATCGACAAGCATTGAACCCCTTACCTCTTTGTTGAGTAGACCTTCTATGTTTGTGTGTTAGCTTCATGGCTTGCTTGTTATTGTCTTCTTTACATGTGATTTTACAACTCATCATTATAAATAGCATGCAATTCTTAGAGTGAAGTTATATTGTTTAATGTCCATCTCTCATGCATCCTTGTGGTACTTAGGCATGTATTAAGTCTAAGGTAGAGTATAAATGAACAGTGTGGTTACAAACTCAGGATAGTGGATTTGTTAAGGAATAGATGAAAACTGGAAGATGTAATTTTAATATGGGGCGACTATGCATGCCTGCGTGAAAAATGTACACAAGTTACATAAATTAAATTAAATTACAATTACAACTTTTTTTCCCGCAAGACGATGTTTTACGCCAGATTTTTTTTTAAAATTTAATTTTAGTTAGTTAATTTGTTAGCTGTTTTTCATTCATTCCCTCATGAGTTATTTATTTATTTACATGTATTTCTTTATTTATTTTTGTTTAGTTTAGTTAGTATATTTATATCATTTATTTATTTATTCGGTCGTGCATTTATTTGTGTACTGAAAACAATTAGGATATATATATATATAGATAGATAGGATATTATAGGATATAGATAGATAGATAGATAGATAGATAGATAGATAGATAGATAGATAGATAGATAGATAGATAGATAGATAGATAGATAGATAGATAGATAGATAGATAGATAGATAGATAGATAGATAGATAGATAGATAGATAGATAGATAGAGATACAGATATAGATATAGATAGATATAGATAGATAGACAGATAGATAGATAGATAGATAGATAGATAGATAGATAGATAGATAGATAGATAGATAGATAGATAGATAGATAGATAGATAGATAGATAGATAGATAGATAGATAGATAGATAGATAGATAGATAGATAGATTTAATAACATTTAATTTGAATGCACATGAGAAAGAAAACTGAATAAAGTGCATCACCTGGATTAATTTTGCAAGTCACTCCACTCCAGTTTGAGTCCGGTTTGAAAGTGCATTGCATAAATAAAGGAAACAAAAAAACAACAACAACAAACAATTGCCGCGTAATACAAGTGCGTGTGCCAAAATAATAAATAATGTTTGTGTTCAAAGCACTTGGTAAAAGTTATCCTGATAAACATGTACAGGTGTGGAAAAGACATTTTTCACACACTCCTTGCCATGCCCCAAACAAATCCTCATCTCCCCCTTTCCAACATCCCTAACCCGTCCTACCTCACCCTATACTTGCAGCAACCATCTACCCCTACTTGTGCATTTTACGTTTTGAATCCGCTATAGTGTTGTTATATATTTCACTTAATGCTGCATAATCGTTCGGATGGGTTTGTCCATGTCTAGAGGTTTTAAAACTAAAAACATGTGTTCTGTTTATGTACGCCTTCAGGAATAACCCCAACTCCCAACCCAAACCCTGTGTCTTCTTTGTCGCTAGTTTAACGTACATGGGGTTTAGGAATGTGAAATTAATTATGTTTAAGGGGTTGACTCACAACGGGTAAGATTGACTGATTGAAACCAATTTTCATAGCTGTTAATATATTTTTTTAAAAATCATTTAAAATAGTTTGTACAACATTTATAAATATAGACAAGTTTCAAGCATAATTAAGTGATATTTGCCCCTGGCGTATTGCGCAGCCAAGACAACTATTTGTTTTATTTTATTTTACATTTTATTTTAATTTATAGTTTATGTTATTTAATGTATTTATTTATTTTACTTTATTTTATTACATGATGGAATTTAATTTATTTAGTAAATTTATTGTCTTTTTTATTTATAAATGTATAAAGAAATTTTAATCAACGTATTATTATTGTTTTTGTTATTGGTATTATTATTATTATTATTATTATTATTATTATTATTATTATTATTATTATTATTATTATTATTATTATTATTATTATTATTACATTTCAGATGCATTTTAAGAATTTAATATTCAATATTTCAATTCAAATTGTTTTGTATTTTTGAACAAATTTTGATTTTTTTACATAAATATGTTAAAGGACACTGCACACAATTCTACTGAATATGTTGGACGACAATAAAACATTGCGTATTCAGATATTCTGGATATGCTTGCTTATTTTATTTATTATTTGTTTACTTGTGGTTTTCATTAAGTTTCCATCTTACACACGCAACACGCACACACATACACACACACATGATATATATATATATCATGTTTAGGGACCTGTGGTAAACGCAAAAAGCCACGATGTCAAGGCTGTCTGATAGATTTTTGTGACAATGACTGTAACTGAATGGGAAAAAATTGTTGTCACGTCAAAGGATGAGGATGAAAACTCATTGTTGCTCAAACCGACCGCTAAGCTTTTGCATGTTAGTTACCTCTTCTTTCGTTCTGTAAACAAGCACATGTGTCGACCAGAAATTAGCCTATACACCTTTCGTGCAGTGCTATTTGTAGACTCGACCTGAAAGGCAAGTAAACATAATGGAATTTGTCGATTGGGGGCTTCTGTTGTTTTGTTTGTTAGTAAATTTGTTTGTTAGCTGTTGTTGTTTGTTTGTTTGTTTGTTTGTTTGTGTGTGTTTTGTTTTGTTTTGTTTTTGTTTTTTGCGGAGGGGCAAAATCTTACCGTGACCGTGAGTTTGACTTTGAGAAGTATCTGTGACGATGAAATATGTAATTTTTGGACTCTTTGCAGTATTTTGTAAGCTTTAATTCCTAATTGTATAATAGCGCTTTTACCCGCTGCTCAGGGCATTGAATTAAATCAGGTTAAAAATCAAGACCTCACACTTACTGCAAGTCTGTGCACTGTAGTCTACATACACGTCTTTATGTATATTGCCGTTGTGAAACAGCAGAATCGTGATTATTACATTACATTACATTACATTACATTACATTACATTACATTACATGATTATTGCTTTAGTTTAGGTCCAGCGGACTCTTCCGAGCCAAATCAGGACCAATCGTGATTATTAAATGCAGAGTGTAATTATTGTTATTTGGTTGATTGCGTTCGGTTTTTGTGCTGTACAAAGAAAAAAACCTGAAGTAGGAACATTTTCTATTGCTATTTTTATCAGTCTTTCCCCACCCACTTCCCCCTCCCTTAGTTTATTCATGCTATCCGATGAACAGACCAAAAATCTTAATGTTGAAAAATAGACAATTAAAACTATACAATATTACTTTTTATGTCTTATTTCGTAATGATTGTGTGTGTGTCTGTGCGTGCGTGTGTGTGTGCATCTTGAATCTGTTTTGTAACATGGTTATTTAATAAGATAATAAGATGAGTATTATATACGATATAAATCTATTTTTGTAACTCTTTTGAGAACCTTTTATAGTCTTCGTTTAGGTTTGTAATTATTCGCCTATATTTGTAACTAATTTTCTCATGAGGCTGTCGGGTATCTATCTATACTATACTTGACTTTTTTTTATTTATTCACTATCTATTTTAAAATCGAGCCATCATTCATAGGCGAAAAAAGTTATTGAATCGAACTGGCATGAAAGATCATGACTGCGGTGTTAGGAAACGAGCAGTGAGATTCGATGTGTTAAGTTTTAATACTGTTGTTGTTTTGTTTTGTTTTTCTGTTTGTGGTAGACTCACTGGCGTAAAGGAACATGAACTTTTGAAAGGTTTGGAAGGGTTGGTAGGGGAATGCTGGTTGGTCTGCTTGTCGGCCGGTTGGATTTCTGTATAGATCCGCGCATTAACACACAAACAGCCTCGTACGCACGCGCAAACGCTAGAGCACGCTCACAAACACACACTCACATACACAATGTATTTTTATTTTTATTTTTAAGAAAAGAGAGAAAGGAAGTAATAATTACTCATTATTCAGAAGTAAAACGTCGTTCGGAATGAAACTAAGGAATGTTTGTGACTGGTACTGTGTGACACACACAGTAACAGACTTAAGAAGACAAGAAACCTTTTTTTTAAATGAGTATTCAAGCACTAGATCCCGTTTAAATTAACCAATAAATATGTTATTATAAAGTACGTCACAGTAGAAACACCGTCGCCCAATGAATGAAATAAGTTTTAACTCATTTCAGACCGAGCAGTACAAATATAGTGAGAATTTTCAAAAGTTCAAAATGACAACGGCGGCTTTGCTATACTAGCATGCAACAAAAACATGTATTCATATTTTATTAAATTTGTCTACGTGAATACAATCAAATTAGTGGGCGATTTAATGAAGTTAAGTGAGTATACTACCTCCAAGAATGATCAATATTACAATATAAATCTCTCACTATCACTAAAACTGCTGCTGCTGCTACTACTACTACTACTACTACTACTACTACTACTACTACTACTACTACTACTACTACTACTACTACTACTACTACTACTACTACTACTACTATTACTACTACTTTTTTTTTCTTCTTCTTCTTCTTCTTCTTCTTCTTCTTCTTCTTCTTCTTCTTCTTCTATTTCCACAATTTAAAGTTGTAATGAATGTACCTTTCAGTAAAGACAAGAGAACAATGCATGATTTTTTTGCATATGACAAAATTTAATCGAAAAAAAAGCAAATTACAAAGCTCTTATCGATAATAGTTACGTGATCGGTTGAAGGAATTATTATTTTGTCATATTTATTTTTCACTTAGTGTTTAGTTATGCGTCGAATCGTTGAAAATTGTGAAGTTTAGTGTGAACGTTTTGGTTAATGGAGCGCGCAAGTCAGTTGATTAATTCTTAATTAGCGTTGCAGCTCTATTGATTAAGTAATCATTAACATTGCGGAGTTAAAATGATTAAATAATTATTAACGATATTTGTGTCTCCTGTTAAGTCCATAATTTAAATTATTTAACATTGCGATTCTACTGAATAACAATAGTTTTGGCTTTAATTATGATTGAAGCTTATATGAATCTTGCAAGCTTCCCTTCCGCTTAATTCCGATAATATCGACCATTATTCGTCAAAACGTTTTTCCTGAATTTTTTTTTTTGGGGGGGGGGGTTGTGAGGGGGGGGGGAGGGTGATGAGGGTGTCAATGATTTTATCAATAAAGCTATTAAGTAGTAAGTAGTAAAGAAATATAATATTCACAAATATAGTTACAAATATATAAATCCAAAAGCAAAACAAACAAAAAATACATATTAAATAAATATGTAAATAGTTTAACAAATCTTTTATTACCCCCATTACATGTAGTATTATTACATAACAGCCATTTATGTGGAAAAGAAAAACAAATACAATCTTGAAATGCAAGTTACACGAATATAGCCTACATGCGCCTTGAGTCGCCTTTTGGTGAGATACGTGCGTGTTATAAATTCTCGTATTATTATGATATTATAATGTACATGAAGACTGCTTCAACCTTCACGCAACAAAAGAAATGAAAAGATTTTTTTAAAAACCAGCTACCAATAATTAAAGTAACCAGGATTAATCAGCAAAATATTCCTAGATGTTATGTTTTACACTATTTTATGTGCATACATCGGAATAATTAACGGACAATGCTCGTTTTCACACACACACGCGCGCACTCACACACGCACGCACACACACACGCACCCAAACATACATACACACAAACAGTTAAGAGTTTATTAGTTTGTAAAGTATAGGTTCGAGTTATGGTTTTAAAGTATGTTGCGCTTACCTTAACATGTGTAGAGAACTACATGATAGAGAATACCGCTGTGTGGAATTAAAGTCAAATGTATCCGCTTACTATATGTAAACAAAATTGTTAACACACTTATATTAAGAGCCATCAAGGCATCCAATATTCCGTGACGACAAAAGGCTGCAGCGACATCGATTGGTAGGTATTACAGAAAAGAGCTTATAGGAAATTAAGCTATATTTACATGCAGGTAAAGCTGTGTTTGTGACGATCGGAAACTAATTGCCCATGTTTAAATGACATTAGCACAGGTAATTGCGGGGTCGACAGGTCTTCTGGTAAGATCAGGTCCTGAAATGTAGTTGTTTGGCGTTAGTCTTAATGCCATATTAGTCAGAATTATTTAATATGGTAATGTGTGCCCGTCGCACGTGAAGTCCTATATAAAGGTGTTCGCACACATGTGTCAGCGCACGGCCTTTGAAAACCTTTTGATGCGGATGCAGTGGGACGAACCTCTTTGAACTGCTCCTTCAACGCTGTTTAATGGTGCGGAAGAGAAATAGAATTCTTATATCGGGCTCAGTAATACGTTTCAATGATGGAAAGGATTCTCCTTTTCCTTCTTTTTAGTTCTTTTTTTTTTTTAAATAAATATATTATTTGACCGCCGCTTTTTCCCAGATCGTTGTTGATGCGTAATGTGTTTGCCCTTAGATGACTATCAGAGAATCGTTTGTTCGCTTGTCATGCAGAGAATCGTTTTTACGCGTAGTGAAGCTGTATAATTCTAGGTTACAACACCTTGATGTTGTACTGTTGATGTTAACGTGGTTAGATACAGTAAAATGAAGTGGTACTTTTTTAATATTATCATTGTTTTTATTAAGCCTATATTATGTTGATTATTAAATAAAGGGGTGTTTAGCTTTAATCTATCGGGTTTTCTTTCCACCGTCCAGAGTTAGACTGAGAGGGAGAGAGAGAGCGAGAGAGAGAGAGAGAGAGGGTCAGAGAAGGGATGGAGTGAAAGAGAACCAGTACAACCAAAATGTTGCTATCGGATAGTGATGTTGAAAAAGGCATGTTTGCTTGTTCTTCAATTTGTCTTCTTTTTACACCTCTTTTCTCCCATGTTCCTCTACATATGCTCAAACAGACTTTCGGTATCCCTTTCTTCGTCCTTCCTCACGTAGATCCTTCCACCAACAGCTGATATCGCCAATTATTCCCCGTGCAGTCCACAGGTTATCTCCCATGTATCCATCTTTCAGCAGGGGTCAAAGGTATCTAACGCTCAGAGTATTAGAAACCTCCCGGCTTCCGTTTCCCTAAGTGCATACTTTAAGTACGCTGCGAGTTAGAGCGTTGAAGTCTAGAGCAGTTTTACAATTTTATTTATTTATTTATTATATCATTCTTATATAGCGCTTTTCAGCTCAAGAGCTGCTCAAGGCGCTGGCCGATACAGGATCTAATTCAAGCTGCCTGAGGCGCCCAATTGCTGCCTCGGGCGCACAGTCTGACACTCAGACAACTGAGCACCATCCTAGGCGACCGGGAAACAACCATCAGACTAATAGCAACAGTGAGATGGCCAGTGCTCACATCCAATGTTTGTGCCCGCGCCTCCGGGAAATCGAACTCGCAGCCTATGTAGCCTAACACTTGCTCGCTGCTGTACCAACTGAGCTATCTCTGCCAGTAGAATTGCGTTGAATTTGCGTCAAGATACGGCCTTAAATTAACGACTAATTATAATTATTGTGAAAAGGGAAAACTTATAGTTTCTGAACGAGGAAAAAAAATGCTGTCTTTTTCAACAGATTTCTTTGTATTTACTCCATGCGCAGAGGCCCTTTTCAGCCTAATGTAAAGTTCAAGCTGAATTTCCTAGAACTTTTGCAAGTCTGACAATTCTGTTACATTGACAGGTCTGTTGGCTCAATGATGTTCTAGTAAAAAAATTTGATCATTTTAGAATTTAGCTTCCTCACTATGACTTCTGTTTCTTAATAGGCTAGGCTTTATAACGACTGTTTGTGTGCAGGCAAAACTGAGTGCGAGCGTTCAGCTTTGTCGAATGGTACTTATGTGTAATAAGATTAATTAATAATTAAACAGTTTCATGCTGAATATAGGACGCATCTATGATGATAGTATGACAATTAACATTAAAGTAAGACATGCCAGCACCGTTTATTCTTATTGTAGCGAGGTAGAGTCGTCTCTGATATTCAGTGCTGTTGATGTTAATGCTACTGTGGATACTACAAGACATTCATTATAGGGCTGACAAAATGCAACAGATGTGCGAGACCATCTTTGACCATCTTCTATGCATTTAAGTTTTGATTGATTTATTGTTGCTTTAGGTCCAGCGGACTCTTCCGAGCCAAATCAGGACCGGGCATTTAAGTTTGTACGCAGCGACCGCTAGTGAGTGTTGCGAACGTTGGGTCAAGAAAGGGTTCGACATTGGAGAAACTTGAAAATAAATTTGAATAATTCGTAATAATTATAATGTATAGTATTGGTAATTTATTATACTACATTAATATTATCTTATTCACAGTTTAGTTAAATGTTTTGAGAGACAAAAATAACAGATTTTCTTTATTAATGCACTCTCTGAGCTAAGACAATGGAGATTTATTTAAGAGGAAGAGAGTATTTGAGAGGGATTGATTGAGCAGCAGCAAGAAGATTCAGTATACAACTTTGAGCTATAAGTGAAATGTCTTCAGTTTCTGTTAACTTTCGGTTTTTTTTGTTGTTTTTTTTTTGCCGAATCTTCATTTTAGGATAATAGTGAAGACAGGTGATGAATATTTTTGTTTTTAAATAATACAGCGTACAATTCTTTGAAATTATACATTATTATAACGTTGAGGATTGTAAACAGCGCGTTTTCCAATCACATAACTGCGCTGCATTTCTTCTTGATAGTTATTTTCACAGGGATACCTTGAATGTCGCCATTTTTGTTATGGGAGCATGAAAGATTATGTCTAGGTTAGTTAATTAGTCATTGCTTATAGGGTCCAGCGGACTGCAAAGATCCGAATCAGGACCACAACTTGGTTGAAGGAGGGCTCACCCCGGATCCGCATAAAAGATCTGTTGAAACAACTCTAACGTTAACACTGAAGGCACTCCACCAGCCGGTCACTTTACAATAAAGGCATCCCATGCAGGTGACGCTGAGGTTGTACTCTAAATTATCGAAAACAAAACAGAATATAAACATCATGATAAAATATTAACAAAACACATGCATATAAAATGTCTACATTGCTGAATAATATCATAGAAAGCCCTAATGACCATTCGGCAAAAAGCGTCCAATAATCCCCAAGCTGACCCAACAGACCCCATAAACAAATGAGGAGTGTTGGGAGAGTTTTCAAGAAAAAAGGTAGATGACTGGTCTAACAAAGAGAATAGTGGGTTGATAGAACAGATTAGAACGAGGAAAAAAAAGAGAATGACAGAAACAGTGGTAATTTAAAACACTAAATTTTCACAAAGTGGGATACTATTTAAACAGAAAACTCCGGCACCCCAACGGGGAGGGGCCGGGTAGCTCAGTTGGTAAGAGCGTCTTGCTAGTAACCGAAAGGTCGCTGGTTCGAATCCCGGATTGGTCAACGTGTGATCATATTATTTTCCCCTTTACCAACAACTGGCCCGCTGGTGTCAGTATAAATCGGTCCAGTAGTCACCTATATGCGAAAGTGTCGTGTGACTATAATCTACAAACAACAACAACAACCCCAACGGGGTGCAAGTTCAGATGTTCGATTGCAAGTTAAGTTGCACAGCATGGTATAACTTGTCCATAACATCTTCTTGGCATGAGCAAATACTAACCCCCCCCCCCCTCCCTCCCCGTTGGGGTGCCGGGGGTTTCAGTATAAATAGTATCCCCACTTTCTGGAAAGTTAGTGCTTTAAATTCCCACTGTCGCTGTCTTTCTCATTTGCTCTTTCTCATTCCTGCTCTTTTCTATCAATCTGCTATATATCGTCTTCTTCGCTAGACCAGTCTCCTACCTTTTTTCTTGAAAACTCTTCCGGGACAAGACTCCTTGTTTGTGTATGAGGTCTGTTTGATCAGCTTGGGAATATTGGACGCTTTCTGCCAGGTGGTCACTAGGGCTTCCTATGATGTTATTATTTAGCAATGTAGGCATTTTATATGTATGTGTTTTGTTGATAATTTATAATGATGTTTGTATTCTATTTTGTTTTTTGTAAACGGGGGTTCGATAAGTTGGGGTGAAGCCTCAGCGTGGGATGTCTTTATTGTAAAGTGACTGGCTGGTGGAGAGCTTTCGGTTTTACCACTAGGGTTGTTTCAGCAGATCTTTTATGCGGATCGGGGGTTGTCCGGTCCTGATTTGGCTCGGAAGAGTCCGCTGGACCTAAAGCAATAATAATGTAATGTAATGTAATGAGCAAATATATATTTCTATGATCACTATGACCTGACCTATACGATCTGACCTGAGTGAATACGCATTTCTAAGAACACTTTGATCTGACCTGGACGATTTGACATGAGCAAAATACTCATTTCTAAACGGGTAGTCTACTACTATCTCAAAAAAGGCTGCACAAATTTGTTCTCGTCCGGTGAAAGATTTGAGATAAACCGGTGCCAGTTATTTTTCTCCATACTGCATGCCCAACATGCAAGGGAAATGTTTTCCTGAGTGTCAGTGACTCCCAATTGCATATAAAACCAGAAGTCTCCAGTATACTAGTAACATCATGTATCAGGAGACGATGCCAGTGTAAATATAATATTCAGATTTGGTTTTTTTTTTTTAAGTTTGTACAACCAGCAAGAATATTTATGTTCAGTGTGTGCAGTTCCTTCATAAGTTCACAATTCAATATGCAACAACAACTACAATTTAGCAGGAAGCATGTTAACATTTATAGCATATAGACTTTTTTTTTTAATCCGCAAGTTTGTTCTTGCAATTTGTGGTAGAGGCTTTGATTCATCACAAAAACTAATGAATTCTTTTTGGATGCTAAACGAATTTTCAGTGCCACGGCTGACTCTTTCAGACATCTTCTTTTGGCATTTTGTAACTTTCCTTAGAAGCATTAATTTTGTTTTGTGTTTGGTTACATTTGCCAGTGGTGGTAGAAAAGACATTTGCAGATTTAGAACAACACAGCATTAAACATCTACTAGCTTGCGCCGAATACATGAAATTAAAGGAAATCTGACCAATTCCCATAATTTCAGAGGTGCCTACGCGCTTGACTAGTTCGACTAATAATAATTATTCCTCATGGGATAGACTTGACCACACAACATTAAAACGGACCATTGAGAGAAAAAGTTGCTGATACGTGGGTCGTGCACATGCATGACCACACCAGAAACACGACCTGCTGCGAACAACTCCTACATGCAATATGATCAATACAATCAATCAAGCACTACTGGTCCCGCACACAGCGTGCTATAGTAGTAGCATAGATAATTATTAGCGATATACGAGAAGATCCCGCTCATTCAAACACTATAATAGTTCAACGAATGCAAAGAATAAAGAATACTGGGTGATTTGATGTTCAGGGAATCTGGACTATATAGTAAGCCTATATAGTAATTTGCTTTGACAAAGCCCATATATAGGCCTACATTTGCAGAATGCTAACAGTGCATGATGTGAGGCCGTTTCAGAGTTATGCCGCATCAACCTCAGCGTTGACCACGTGCCACATTCTATAGGCGCGGTACACAGTTTCTTTCTAATGCGAGACCCTGACTGAATTTTATATTGTGACAAACAAAATTTATTTAAAAGAATTACCGCGGGATAACTATAGTATTTCATTTAATGATAGCGGCGCCGCGCTCTTTAAATTCTCAGTTAGTATTATTGTTAGCAATATTACTAATATCTATGTAGCTGTGAGAGAAAATAAATGACCTCATTAAGCTTATTTGGTAAATAAACAAATACATGTATAAATAAACAAATTTGAATTGCGATGAGATAATAACAACAATAAAACCAACACACATATATTTTATTAACTTCAAAACTACAGTTAATTTTTTTTTACAGATTTCATTACATTCTTTTTCAAATTAAACCAATGACTGAGAAATATCTAGTTTTATGTGAAGAACTCTGGCGTCGTAAAAACTGGCTTGTTACAATTAGTTATTAATGAGGTTAAGTAATGTAAAATAATGGTTGAGTCAAATCATTCGCCGCTTTTTCGGTTGGAGGTAAATAAACACGTTATTAATTTTTGAGTGGAAAATAGAATGAAAAAACTAAAATAAATCGGGCATCGTTTAATTTAACATTGGACCTTTTGAATTTTAAATAAGTTATTAATGAGATGGTGAAAATGTCATTTGTCCTATAATTGTAGTGAATTTGCAGGCAGAAAAATTGCTTGCTGCTTTTGGTAGGTTCCACAAAGGAAGAGGAGGGTAGGGATGAGGGCCTAGGGAGATGTTGATTAGGAATATGAATAAATAATTATTGTAACCCACTGACTTGTTGAAAATTGATTATGAAATAGTTGGATGATGAAACTATGGTCGATGCTGGATGGCGACAAATTAATATCTGCTTTTTGATTCGGAGTGTGGCTAGTAAAATCAGTCGCTTCGTTAAACGGAAAAAAAACCTTGTTGAAATGTGTAATTAATAAGCTTTTTAATGGCTACAATGTTATTTGCGTCGTTTAAACTGCGCTCCCATTATTTGTCCCTTTTTAAAGGGCGGAAAGTGCTGTTTAAGGGGGGGGGGGGGTCTGTTTAGATTTGTATTTATCAAGACATGACTGCTTGGTTGTCGGACTAGCTTTATGATTCGCTTCATCGTATATGCATGCAGTTGGTGCTTATAAATGAAAGTGTGACGGGATGACCCCTATTCGCACCCTGTCGCAAAGGTTTTTGTAAGAAAGGTAATGACGATACTAAATAAAATAATTACTAAAATTAAACAAACGAAATTTTCATTGGTAGGATTAACGACCTGATTACCCCTCACCTTCCCTCTCATTTTCTCACCTGCCTCCCCCCCTCACCCCCCCCACCCCCATCCCTCCCCCCATCCCTCCTCTCTCCACCGTTCCCATCCGATACCCCCTCTTTCCTGTTCTGAAAGAGCTTTTCAAACTGCCACTTTTCATTGATTCTTTAACGCGTTTTGTATTGCCTGTACGTACACAGCTTGCACTGTTGTGGTATAGATATTATATGGTATACAGGCAGTCGCTTCTTACACCATACTGTTTAACATGAGAAGGCTGGTTGTCTCAATGCAGAAGCGATAGTATGATCATCATTATTATTTATAGAGAGTAAACGTTACTTTTTCGCAGATGTTGCACATCATAATTAGGCGGTGTTCAGTCAACCAAAGAGCGTTGTAAACCACACAATGGATAAATGAATGAACTGACAAAAGCGTCCACACCGGAAGGCGGGCTCACAGCGCTTGTAATTGAATGTCGCGCTTATTTTAATGAGCAGCAACAAGAAATATGAAGCTCATTATACCAACTGTAACAATTATCCCATCCAAATGAATAAAGAATCACTGATGAGTGGACGACCTCCATTCGAATGCTCGAGTCGCGTATATGAAGAGCAAGCTAACGGTTTTCTAATGAGCACACAAACGACATCCACTGTTTTTTTTTTGTTTTTTTTTTTAATGCAATAACTGAATGTGGGGGTAGGGCTGGAGGAGGGGATTTCTCCATTTTTTAAGAGGTGTGTGTGTGTGTAATGGTAAGTGATAGAGCTGGGAGTGGGCGCCTGGTAGGGAATAAGGTATCGTCATTTTAGCATTGTCCTCTCTTTTCAATGATATGCGATGATATTATCGCGTGTTACGTTCTGTGGTGTTTAATTATTCATTGCTTTCGTGCGTCCAGTGTGTTAACTAAGCTTGGAATAAAACGTAGTTTTTAAAACAGAAAATGTCAGGTGACTGATGTGATGTGATACACTATCTGAACGTCTACTAACGCACACAGTCATGTTTTTTGAGTTGCTTGTATTTGTCTCAGCAGCAGAACGTTTGTTTAACTGAACGCAATAATGGTATATCGTTTATGTTTCTCTGTGGGGTAACAGCGGTGCCACCGCCCTCCAGGCTGACACCTAGCAAGATGACGCTGCGGAAACACAAGCCCAACCGCAAGCCTCGGACCCCGTTCACCACATCCCAGCTCCTGTCTCTGGAGAGGAAGTTTCGGGAGAAACAGTATCTGTCAATTGCCGAGCGAGCCGAGTTCTCCTCGTCCCTGCAACTAACGGAAACTCAGGTATGCAACTTTGTATGTAAAATTTTCACGTACTTTTTTTCCGGAAAGATGTAACTTTGATTGGGATTGATTTTACTTTGAATGACTAAGTAAAACAATCTGAGCAGTCCTTCAGAGTTATGTACGGTACACAGTCCACAGAAAATAATGTGTTCGGTTGTTGCTAAGGTTCGTGTTTGCTATCTCTAACCCTAACACTATTAACTCCGCGTAATCCATCCTACCTAGTCTTACTCATAACACTCTTTATGGCTCGGGGTTCTGATTCTGTTGTGACTAAAACATGGATGTGGACAATTATAATGGTGAAGAATATTAAGTGAACAATAATAGATGATGATGACGATGATGATGAGGATGAGGATGAGGATGGTGATGATGATGAGGATGAGGAGGAGGATGACGATGACGATGACGATGGTTAGCTTTTACCCACAAGTTGTTTGTATCACCAACACCATTGATACAGTATCTTTTTCAATTTCTCTTCCCAGGTGAAGATCTGGTTCCAGAACAGGCGCGCGAAGGCGAAACGACTGCAGGAAGCGGAACTGGAGAAACTGCGCATGGCATCTAAGCCCATGATGGCGCCCGCCTTGGGCATCAACATCTTCCCGCCGCAGTACTTGACCCCACGCGGCTCTGCGGTGCTCCAGAGTCCCTTCGGGCCCGCTCTGGCCGCCAGTCTCCAGGCTTACGGTCCAGCCTTTCAGCAGTCGGCCTACCTTCCATGACTGTAGGCCCCCCCTAAAAACACACAATCACGCGATTATTGCTGCTCCTGACTTTCTGAAAACACAAACCTCGAAGCGATTGCCTTCCCTGACTGTCTAAACACACAATTCTGGGAAGTGATTTCCTCTTATGACTGACGACAGAAAATCTCGAGATTATTATTATCGACTGTCTGAGAATACACATCTCGATCTCCTGTAAGTGTATACACATGTAACAATCGTCCAAGATGATTGCGTTATTTGATTGAAAATATCGAGATAATTGCTCCATTGTTTATCTGAGGAGGAAACACAAACAAACAAAAACACGGAATGACCACTTTCTTTGACTCTCCAGAAAAGATTATCTCTAGATTATCTCCTCGTTTGACCGTCTTCAAACACAAAATGTTGTGAATATTTTGTTCCAGTAGACCACATCGTTCGCAAACACTACATCAAATATGAAAATAGCTCATCATGCTTCTTATGGACATCGTCGTTTCAGCGATGCATTCATTTAAGAGAAAAATCCTCTACCCAGGATCCTAACTTGCATGTTAATTTGGATATGACGTTTCAGTGTTGAAATTAGACTGCTATAGTTTGATGTGTGAGTTGACGAACCGAGGACCCAGCACGATATTGTGAATTGCGCGTGTTCATTCATTGTGTTTCTGTGGTGTAAGTAGAGGATTTAGTGTACCCATAACAATGTGTTTGCGTGTGCGTGTGTGTGTGTGTGTGAGAGGGAGAGAGAGAGATCATGTTTAGACGGCGCTCTTGTGACCTATACTTGAGATTCTACATACGTTTTGTTTTTTACAATCCCCGTTATGCCGACGTCAAAACAATAATTCGTTAGAGTTAGGGTAAGGGTTAGGATTAGCGTTAGATCACTTAAAAGTACTTAAACAGGAGACGAAAGATGACCCATTATCAATACGACGTATGAGTGTCACAACAACGCCATCTAACCCTCCGTGGGGATGCCGGGGGTTTCTGTATAATTAGTATCCCCACTTTCTGGAAATTTAGTGCTTTAAATTCCCACTGTCGCCGTCTTTCTCCTTTGTTCTTTCTCATCCCTACTCTGTTCAATCAATCTACTATACTATCTTCTTCGTTAGATAAGTCACCTACCTTTTGTTCTTGAAAACCTTCCAAAACTCCTCATTTGTGTAGGAGGTCTTTTGGGTCAGCTTGGGAATATTGGGCGCTTTCTGCCAAATGGTCACTGGGGCGTCGTATGATATTATAATTTAGCAATTTAGGAATTTTATAATTATGTATGTGTTTTGTTGATATTTTATAATGATGTTTATATTCTATTTTGTTTTTGTAAACGGGGGTTCGATAAATTCAAGTATAGCCTCAGCGTCCTCTGCGTGGGATGCCTTTATTGTAAAGTGACCGGCTGGTGGAGTGCCTTCAGTGTTACCACTAGGGTTGTTTCAGCAGATCTGTTATACGGATCAGGGGTGAGTCCTCTTTCAACCTGATTTTGTTGTCCTGATTCGGCTCTTTGCAGTCCGCTGGACCCCGTAAGCAATGAATAACTAACTAACTAACTAACGCCGTCTAAACAAGTATGTGTGTGTGTGTGCGTGCGTGTATCTGTGTGTGTGAGTGCGTGTGTGTAGGTGTGTGTGTGTGTGTGTGCCTTTATCGTAGAATTAAAATTTCAAGCCACAAATATGTTTTCTAAAACTCTTTCTTTTTCCTTCAATAATCTGCTGCCAGCAAGCAATAGGTGGATTTAGGTGTAGGTCTCGGTTAGATGAGGTTGTTGGGCCATAGTTTTCATTCTCCCGAATGGCGCTGCACTGCGGCTGCCAGTCTAAAAGAAAGAGAAAAAGACTATGATTTAAGAGAAATCTTTCAAACTTAAAAACATATATCAACAAGAAGAACAACAACATTTTTTTTTAAATTCCTCTGCACTCATAATTATGATCTTCTTCAAGATTTCATCTAAGGTTGAGAACATTATTTGCCAGCATCAGCGGAACTGAGTTTGGGTTTAATGAAATAGCCCCAATCTATGACCCCTAAATAAATAAATAAATAAATAAATAAATAAATAAATAAATAAATAAATAAATAAATAAATAACCATAACGGATTTTAAAAATTGAAAAAAATAATAAAAATAAAGTAAAATAAAATGAAACCAGCTTACGCTTGGGAACTACTAAAATAAACCACTGACATTAGGAAATATATGTCCTGTTTTTTCTGTCGTTAGGATTCCATACAGTGTGTCCGAGCCTGTTGGCCTATGCCATGAAAACAGCTTCAAACGTGGGTCTGATAGATCTGACAACTCGGTATGACACATTTTCCCCAAGTAGTAGTCATTTCCAGCCTCGAGTCTGGATTTAGAATTACGCCAGGAAAACTGCAAGCGGTATTGCATCTTTTAGATGTAATATTAATCATTATTAAGTATTAATCTTGCCCTAGGTGGTTTTACTACTGCAGTTCCCTTTTCTAAAGCGATACCACTTCACTCCTTTGTTTATTCCAATTTATTGTTTGTATACTGAGTATCAGAAGCTGACGAAGTTAGTTATTCAAGAATAAGACTCAGATGTTTCTGATACTCCGTAAGAACCTGTTCTGCAACCTTTTTGTTTTTTTAAACGAAAGTAAGATTGAACTTGCATTCAATAAAACTACTGACGAATGAAGAACGTGTTTTGATCGGACGTTTTGTTCTACGCACACACACATTAAATCAAAGCTTTTAAAAATGGATACAAAGCTTTTTAAAATTTAATGAAAACTTTTATAATATTGCCATTGAAAGCAATAATTAAATTTTATTTAAGACTTTGACCTATTGTGTTCCAAAAAAGGACATTTTTAGGTCTTAATTGTGCATGATGGTTTAGCAATTTTCGTGATAAATTATGAGAAGGTTAAACTTTCATTATTTTTAAGCGTGTATTTTAATGCGGATTTAAAATTAAATTTACCCAAATAATTTTTTAAGCAATAATTAAATTTTATTTAAGACTTTGACCTATTGTGTTCCGAAAAGGACATTTTTAGGTCTTAATTGTGCATGATGGTTTAGCAATTTTCGTGATAAATTATGAGAAGGTTAAACTTTCATTATTTTTAAGCGTGTATTTTAATGCGGATTTAAAATTTAATTTACCCAAATAATTTTTTAATATAAATTGAGAGAAATGCAGTGTGAGTAAGGGTGGGGTGGAGGTATGCGGGTAAAAATAAGTGAGTGGGTAAGGGGCGAGGTCGAAGTAGAACACGCACGTGCATGTCTTGTACTTGTGTATGTGCTATTTACCCCCGTTGGGGTGCCGGGGGTTTCAGTATAAATAGTATCCCCACTTTCTGGAAATTTAGTGCTTTAAATTCCCACTGTCGCTGCCTTTCTCATTTGCTCTTTCTCATTCCTGCTCTGTTCTATCAATCTGCTATACTATCTTCTTCTTCGCTAGACCAGTCACCTACCTTTTTTCTTGAAAACTCTTCCTGGACAAAAACTCCTGATTTGTGTATGAGGTCTGTTGGATCAGCTTGGGATTAGTGGACGCTTTCTGCCAGGTGGTCACTAGGGCTTCCTATGATGTTATTATTTAGCAATGTAGGCATTTTATATGTATGTGTTTTGTTGATAATTTACAATGATGTTTGTATTCTATTTTGTTTTTGTAAACGTGGGTTCGATAAATTAGAGTACAGCCTCAGCGTCCCCTGCGTGGGATGTCTTTATTGTAAAGTGACTGGCTGGTGGAGAGCTTTCAGTTTTACCACTAGGGTTGTTTCGGCAGATCTTTTATGCGGATCGGGGGTTGTTCGGTCCTGATTTGGCTCGGAAGAGTCCGCTGGACCTAAAGCAATAATCATGTAATGTAATGTAATGTGATATTTATAGATGCCAGTTTGAAATACGATTGGGGGTTTTCTTATTATTCCGCGACACAATTTTGTTGCATGTGAAATGCTGCTCTTTGATATTTATTTATTTTATTTTGTTAGCACGATCCTGGTTTCAAGCATTATGCATTTTCGATTTCCCATCACTGAATTTAAGGATTTGTTGAAATTTGAGGAAGAAAAAACTGTCCTTATGACTCTAGCTGTATGGATGTACATGTTGATTGCAAGGATGTTACGATACAGACGAGCCTACTCTGATGTGATTGATTTTGATTGAAATGACGGCTGTAGTTGTGTAACTGAATCAGGAGGTATACATCCACATGGGGATGATGATGATGATAATGAGGATGTTGGTGATGATGATGATGACGATGATGATGATGATGATGATGATGATGATGATGATGTTGATGTTGATGTTGATGTTGATGTTGATGATGATGATGAAGATGATGATGATGCCCAAGCAGTAATCCGTTCGTCGAATGCTCGTTACGCAGCATTGTATGAATGGACATGTGCGAAATATTCTTAAATAGCGCGCTTAACAGCTGAAAGAGTAATTGTGAGTCAATGCATGTAATTAACGACTGAGGTTGTTTTTTTAACACTGAATTTGCACCTGTGATATTACAATTTGACTATTTTACAGTTTCATTCTAAACGTACAGGCAAATAACTCATCATTGTATTTAAGGCAGTTTGTTCATTATGTGAATGTTATCTGTGTATTGTATCCATTTATCCGCCCATCCCTCACTCCCTACCCTTAAATCCCCCACCCACCACATATATTATCCATGATGAATAATTTTTCCTCTCTCGGTGTTGTCACACAATTACATAATCATCATAATTATCTAAAATGTTCATTGGTTTCAACCTAATTTATTTCTTAAGACAAGCTAACATTACAAAGAAGGGTATACAGTAAAGGGTATACAGTAAAGGGTATACGCAATTTAATGCAAAGCTAAAATAAGTAAAGTGCTACCATCAGAGTAAATATCACAAAGTATTCATTATCGCTCATTATTATTATTAGTCGTTTTCATTCTTGGGGTTTAGTTTCATTATAAATATAATGTAAGCCTACTGGAAGACACGTTTTCTTGTAAGCCCTATAATCGTGCTCAGCCTTCTTCAAAATATTCTTACTTACTTACTTACTTCTTACATGATTACTTTGGAACTTTGTCCTTTTATTTCATACAACACAATCAAACAGTATTAAATAAGGCTCCAAGCCCAAGGAGACGTATAGCCAAGAAATGAGGAGTGGGGTTGATGGGGATACAAAAAACATACAGAAGTAAACAAGAACAGAATAAACAATATACAGGATATTGCACACACACAAAATTGACATATTGACACTAAGTTGTTAACCAGCAAGGAATGGAGAACAAATACGTGAATGAACACATCGATAATATTAAAAAGATAACAGGCACAAGGAAAAATAATCCCAAAACCAATACACGTAGGTTTTAACCAAGAACGTACAATTTTCATATAAATAGCATAAGAGAACTGTCAGTGCGTCACTATTGAAACGGTGAAACAATATAACATGGCCTAAGTCAGACAACCTGCGTTTAGATTTAGGGTTCTTTAACTGGTTTAACTTACTATGCCTATGAGCATAATAATAATAATAATAATAATTATTATTATTATTATTATTATTATTATTATTATTATTATTATTATTATTATTATTATTATAATAATAATTATTATTATTATTATTATTATTATTATTATTATTATTATTATTATTATTATTATTATTATTATTATTATTATTATTATTATTATTATTATTTATTATTATTATTATTATTATTATTATTATTATTATTATTATTATCATTATGATGATGATGATGATGATGATGATGATGATGATGATGATGATGATGATGATGATGATGATGATGATGATGATGATGATGATGATTAAGTAAAAGCAGAGGCAGTTTAATTCTCAATCAATAGTAAATTATACAAACAAACCCTCCTGGAGATTAGTTCTTTACATAGATCCCATGCTTCGTTTGACCACCACAACTTCCTAGAAATCGTTTGTATTAATGTATTATAATTGAAATTAATCAAGACATGGTCCACGCATAAGTATAGACCTTTTCTTAATTTTACATTACTAAAGAGTACATGTATTAGTATTTGCCTGTTTTTGTACTGAAATGTGTGGAGTTTTCGTTCTTTCTTCCTTAATGTATTAATAATTTGTTCTTTACCTAATAGTATTGTCTGATTGAATTCTGAAGTTCTAGTACATTTGTAGAATTATATTTACAAAACGTTAGTTTTAGATTAGATTACTTGAGAAATGTTTTAGTTTGTTCGATAGTATATACTAGTATTTTCAATTTTCATTTCTGTTCCCAAACTCCTTTTTAATTTTAATTTAAATTTTGTGTAGCTGTATTTTAGTTTTATTTAGCTGTATTTTGTAATTTTAATAACTGGCGCCTTGAATAGCTGAAATGGTGCATGAAAGGGTTCTAAATCAATATATTATTATTATTATTATTATTATTATTATTATTATTATTATTATTATTATTATTATTATTATTATTATTATTATTATTATTATTATTATTATTAATTATAGACTTATTCTTTATTTTACATTACTAAGAGGGATGTATGTTAAGTTTAGTGCTTCTTGGTATTTTCACACTGCTGCTAGTATATCAATATTTGTTATTTAACAGGATTTTATTGTATTACATGTTCTCAGACACGTCTGTTATTCTCGTGATAATAAAATAATAATGAGTTTAAAGCTATGTATTAGAGGAGACGAAACTCGTTATTTATACGTATTATAATTTGTATCCTGAACAAATGAAATACTGGTGTGTGTAAGTGTCTGTGTGTATGCATGTGTATGTTAGCATGTGTGTGTTTGCATGTGTGTGTTTGCAAACACACACATGCAAACACATATTTACATATGCTCGCATACCTGTCTGCTTCTTTCTTTGTGTTTTGCAATCTGTCTTTTTTCTTTCTTTCTTTCTTTTCTTTCATTCATTATTATCTTTCCTGTCTTTTTCCTTTCTTTTCTAACATAAAGTAGTTGCTTTTTGTTACACGATACATTTAAAGATAAAAACGATCGTCTTTTAAAAAAAATTTAATTTAATGAAAAGAGCAGCGATCTCTGTTAGTTTTTAGTTCAAATGAACACAAACTTAAGATTGCATTATAAGTTATTGCTTTGGTTTCTTCTTTTTTTCCTTCCTTTTCTTTTTTTTTTCTTTTTGTGTGTGCAAATAAAATTGACCACTTCGTGTTAGTACAGTGCAATATACTATATAGTGAGGTTAATGTTTATTCTGCGTGTGATATTGTTTAATACGCATGTAATGCCGTGTTTAATTTTGACTTTTCTTCAATGTTGATGGTTTGAAATATTTGGTACACTATGCCTATATCCGAAAACATCATTTTCTATAGTCCATACGTTTTTGATGGTAACTATATTACCACTAGAAAGGATTAAACAGAAGTTTCGTTTACATTCAAATTTATATAATTTCAAATAGTGAAATGGCTGTTGATTATGGGTTGACTATAAGTTTCTCGTATAGTAGTAGTTAAAAGGACATAGATATGCTCTTTGGTCTCTTCAATTTGTTACAGTGCGTCCAAGTTGTTTACTATTGCAAGATTTTGATTGACTGATGCGCTGATACTGATTCGATGTATGTATTTGATTGATGATGTACTGATATTAATAAATCAAATGCGTGTAATTTATAAGTGTTAACTGCAAGAATAATTATATTCTGTGAATAATGTGGTATTGCATGCTTGTGCTGGAAACACTGAGCCACTTTGTTAAAGGCGCCTTTAGTTCTTCGCTTGTGAGAGAGATATATGTGCACTATTTGGTTATGTGTTGGTTTATTATTAATTGCATTGCTGTTTTTGAGTATTCACGTGTCTGTACACTTTTCCCTAGTACCTTTGTTGTACAAGTTGCCCAGAATATCTGTATTATTTTAATTTTCCTTACGTGGAATTGTTTCTCCAGCTTCGATCTTATCTTTGATTGATTACAGATTTTTTGCATTTTAAAATGAGCATAATGTTATTCGATTTTTTTATTTATTCTAAAGTTCTAATTCTTTGTCTAAATCTCTCTCTCTCCCCCCTCCCTCTCTCTCTCACTCTCTCTCTCTCTCTGTCCATATATTTATTTCTCTTTGTTTCTAACTGCCTCTATGTCTCTGTGTCTATCTTTGTCTCTATCTCTTTCTCTCTCTGTCTGTCTCTCTCTCTTTTCGTCATATATCCTTTTTATCCACATCTCTCTGTCTTTCTGTTTGTCTCTTTATGAATGTAATGGCCTTCGCACACTGGCGTCTAAATCTTGGCGCTTGCGTCAAAGCGTCTGTGACGCGACGACGCCTGCAACTTGCTGCGTGCGTCATGGCTCGCACACAGGCGGCTTTTGACGCGCGCTTCTTTTGTGTACTTTCCATATTTGGAAAGTAGGCCTGGTTGAATTTTTTTCCTAAATGAGATGTGTAGCCATAGAGGTATAATTAGCTAGTTTTATCTCTATACATGTGTGGTAGTGCCTGTGCATAGGTCACTATATTACGTCATTTCATTATTGACGTAAACAATCGCTGATGTGTTGGGGACAATAATCTATGAAACGTAAACAAGCGCAAGCGGTCGATCCCGGCGGCTTTCAAAGCGCGCTTTTTTTGTGTACTTTCCATATTTGGAAAGTAGGCCTGGTTGATTGTTTTTCCTAAATGAGACGTGTAGCCATAGAGGTATAACTAGCTAGTTTTATCTCTATACATGTGTGGTATGCATGTGCCTGTGCATAGGCTAGGTCACTAAATTACGTCATTTCATTATTGACGTAAACAATGGCTGATGTGTTGGGGACTATAATCTATGAAACGCAAACAAGCGCAAGCGGTCGATCCCGGCCGTTTCTGTTGAGTCTGATCTTTTCTCGCACTTCAGAAACACGTGTAGCACAGTCCTACATAGCATGTGGTCACACAAGGCCTAATAATATCCGACACTACGTACTGACAAGCTGATAATTCAGAGCCGATCCACACACTGACAGATTTAGAACTTCAAGTCAAAGAGACAACATCGGCAAAACATTTGGTCATCCACTTAGTCTACCACTCCAGCCCTTGTTCATGACACTGGCGATGTAGACCATGCTCTCCCTGTTCTTATCCCTATCATGGTATGATTTCAACCCTGAATTTTACAAGTTCTGCTGACTCTGAAATAATTCAATCAACAACAGCACCTCATCTTCTTTCAAATCCGCCATTTTGCTTTTGAGAACGAGCGAGAGCTGCATTCTGATTGGTGAAGCCGCGCGCCTTGCCGCTTGGAAATAGGATGGATTCTATTCTTGCGGTGACGCGCCGCGTCGGAACGCGCGCTGCAGTCGCGGACGCGAGGAAGTCTCGCACACAGAGCAGCGCGCCCAAAACTTAACGCGACGTACCAAAACTTGACGCGTTGACGCTAGTGTGCGAAGGGCTTAAGAGATCAGGGGAAATACATAAGAATATAAAAAGATTCGTTTATTTTGATATGTTTGAAAAACCAAATTGCACACTGAACTGGGACGGACACATCTAGAAAATGAGGAAAGGACAAAAATAACATGTATGCAGATGATCAAATGATTAAACCGATTTAGAAATAATATTATGTGGCGGAATAGGAAAGATTGTCTACCTTCCATTTTTTGGGTAATCTAGTCTTGGGTGGCTCCTGCCGTGCAGAAACCTATTGGGTTATGCAGGACAAAGCGACACGACATTTGTTCTCCCCGCCTGACCATTCGTCTTCTGCTTTTAGCGGTGAGCAGGACTACATTGTCGGCAGGCATTTTATGCAGGTTAGTGGCAGTGACTTTGCAGAGAGTGTCGTGGCACTAGTAGCCGGCAATCCGGGTTACTATCAACACGCTTTAACGCCTTGCAGGGCAGCAATTTTTATGTCTGTCTTATGAGGGATAAATAAATGTACAATTCGGGTCGTGCCGCGAACTTGTTTTTTCCAAACTAGTTCCAGTCATATTCGCCGAAAAAGGCAATCACCGAAGTCGAACGAAGCTCTCCGATGTGTTACGAATTGATGCTTGCATGACTATGACTAGTCAAACAGACTAGTTAAACATTAAAAACGGTCGCTGTTGCTTCTAATTCTGGTCAATTTACACAGACTAGCATTTCGCAATGATGTACTTTGTTAAGATGAGTATAATTATTATTGACCATATTTAATAGTTGCATCCCTTGCTTTGCTTTTGTTAGTTCTCAGCAGTAGGCTAATAATAGCATTCCCCATTTCCTGCCGCGAATCAAGTGGACACTGTTATATACATAGGAGTAATCTACATTATATATTATTAGTCAGTTTCTGCGCAGCGAAGAAGCGTCACTAGCTGAATATAATTATTAGGCCTTCAACATCGGATAACTTCGCTCGACTCGGATAGCTTCGTTCGACTTCGGTGATGGCCTTTTTCGGACGATGACTGGAACTAGTTTGGAAAAAACAAGTTCGCGGTCGGGCGTTCTCTCAGGGTCGTGGGCGAGAGGCGGCTACAATTAATACAGATAAGTTAGATCTTGAATATCTATTTCTGTAAAAATGTTCAAGCATTAAGGCCTTCCAGTCCCATGCATAACTTACAAGAAATATACACAGGTAAGAAAGCCTGCCATCATACAGATTATTTATGTCTTGCTCAAATTTCAGTACAAAGACGGGGAAACGAGATACTCCCTGCGCATGTAAGGAAGTCACTTTCGACCTGTCATACAAGATTAACTCCACCATTCTGCGACACACTAAGCATTATTCATACAATACAGTTATCATAGAATTGTCTTTAATTTAACTCTATGATAGATCCCATGTGTCTGCGCCGTTAGTGGGAATAGACCTGCCTAGCTGTGCTATGATAGACTGATACATGTAACTCGATGTGGCATCGGAGGCTGTTTTGAAAAAGTCTAGAGTCCTCATGGCTTGGTCTCCTCAGGCACTCCTACCTGAGAACTCTCACATCAAAGGCTTCTTGATGATGACTCCGCGATAGAGAGAGCATCACACTTCGTCACTTGCTAGTGGAAGAGAAGTGCAGTGGATGCAAAATCCATAGGGGGTCTGGTTAAGGTATGTGATATATGAACGTTGACGCTGCACGCCTTAAAGTTATTATACGCGATGTACTTTTAATATCATGATGATGAATGGCGTTTCAACGTTAAGTTGCATCCTTTATTCGTTATAATTTTTTTAAAGTCTATAATTACTTAATTTGTGAACAGACTTTCAATAAATTGATTGAACTGAATTGAACTGTGCGTCTTAAGCAACTTCATTTGGTGAACTAAATGCTACGTTTCTATCGCCAAATTCAACAAATTACGACCACTCTTTATTCCAAAACAAGCTCAACTCATCTGATACTGTTTGTGTTCTCTTTCACAGACTGTTTTTTCCTGTCAAACACCTTTTCAGCAGACAAGATTTTACTCTCTAGTTTCTTTCTTGATTTCTTGAGTTTGTCATGCCTACACTACCTATTAAAAATATTGTCATAAATAATAAATTATGTATGATGTATTTTATTGTCGGAGTAAACTGTAATGACTTACGAAAGTGGATATCAGGGAAAAACTAGGGATTTTGCAATACTGGGTCGTAAATTGTAAAAACATTTTTCTCTTCGTTTGCTTGTTCCGTTTTATTGAAAAGAACTAAGTGAATTTGCCCGTGATATGAAATGTGTTTTTGTGTTGCTATTCAGGCTTGTTTCTTGTATGTACCCTACTCAGCTGCCGCATTTACCCCCCACCCCTCTTCGCTCCACACCCCCCGACCCACCCGTGTGTGTGGTTAAAAGCCCCCTGTGTGTGTAACCTTTCTCTGCGTTGGTGGTTCAAACTAAGTGTTGTGAAATAAAGGACAAAGTTCCAAAGTGAATGACAGCCGATTTAATTTTCGTTTTGTTTGTTGTTTTTTTTTGTGTGTGTTTTGTTTTGTTCGTGTTTCCTAATTTCTGTTATTTTGTTTGTTTCTTTAAGTTCCTTCTTTCTTTATGTAGTTGTTATCTGTCTGTCTATCTATCTATCTATCTATCTATCTATCTATCTATCTATCTATCTATCTATCTATCTATCTATCTATCTATCTATCTATCTATCTATCTATCTATCTATCTATCTATCTATCTATCTATCTATCTATCTATCTATCTATCTATCTATCTATCTATCTATCTATCTATCTATCTATCTATCTATCCATCCATCCATCCATCCATCCATCCATCCATCCATCCATCCATCCATCCATCCATCCATCCATCCATCCATCTATCTATCTATCTATCTATCTATCTATCTACTCGGTAATAAATTATAACCATTCATCAAGTAGTCCTTGACATTCATCTATATACTGTTAATTAGTTTTTTTTAAGTGTTACTTTATTATTGTTTTGGAGATAAAGTGGGAATCGTTTACAGCTTTGGCATTTAATTACTGCTTAAAATTTCCCTGCTTTATAGTCTTCGACAGTATTAATAATAATTATTAGTAGACAAATCCGAACTTTCCATAAAAGCCTTGCTTGCAAGACTCATGCTGTTACGTTCACCAGAACAAATTATATTATCATTTAAATGTAATTGAAACCAAAATATACTGAACAAATCTATCTATATTTTTTTAGACGTGTTAGCTATTAGCTCTTATCACCTTCATCAGAAAAACACTCTTTAATTGGCAACAATAATACAACTTTTAAAAAAAGACGAAGATCAGAGACTATATCTCAAAACAGCGAAAACTTGATCAAGCTGAGATAACTGTAAGAATCCACAAGCCTAAAGATCAGACTGTTCTTAAATCCTCGTAGTCCACTCTTTTCAAAGATGAAAAGGCCGAAGAATGAAAGTAAAACGTTCAGAGAAAGGTACACATCTCTGGAGATAGGCTGTATCTTCCTAATGCCCCATTGGTATTACTGAATGGCCATGACTCTCTTGTCTGATTAGATGATGATTTGTCCCCACAGAGCTAGGCTAGGCTTGTGCTTGTCTCCCTTCTTGAGCTCTTCTTGCTCGTAAGAATATCCAGTTGCAAAGGCCTATCTCATCATCTTGACAACTTGTGATGTATCGTTTTTCCCCTTAAAGACATTCCCCAGTGTCGTTATGGAAATCGCTTCCAGTGCTATTGTAGCATGATGTCGCTATTTTCTGTCGTTATCACACAGGTGAAGCTGGTGGAGAGAGAGAGAGAGAGAGAGAGAGAGAGAGAGAGAGAGAGAGAGAGAGAGAGAGAGAGAGAGAGAGAGAGAGAGAGAGAGAGAGAGAGAGAGAGAGAGTAATTATGTTTAACATAATGAGGTGAAATTCTGGCTAATTACAGCTTATAAGTGCACGCATGTACACCGAGCCGTACCTAATGCAGATCTTTGACAAAGATTGAAGCTGTTGAATTCCGATGGAAGCCAGTGATGATAACCATGAAAAGGAGGAGGAGGAGGAGGAAGCGGAAGAAAAGGGAGAGAATGGAGAAGGAGGGCGACGATGATAATGGTGATGATGATGATGATGATGATGATAAGAAGGGCGAGTGCTATTGTTGTGCTGGTACTTCCCCATCCCCTTTATAGTCTCTGTCTTGACACCGTACCAAACGAAAGACTGGTAAAAGCATGCCAGCTGTCCTACCACTGTCCCACAGGCAAAGTTCTTTCGTTGTTATGTTTTTGACTCCTTGTTCAAGTTCCGACTGGTACTCCCCGATCCCCTGTCTTGACTCCCTACCAAAACAAAAAAAAAAAAAAAAAGAACAGCGAAGTGGCGAAAGTATGCCTGTGATTCCCACTGTCCCACCGCTGTCTCACAATGTAAGGTGTTTTCGCTCCTTGTCCGGACGGAAGCGACAGTACAGGTGAGTGGCTCACCTTTCGCCTTGACTGTCTCATTGCGGGGTCCTCGCCGTCTTTAGGGAGTGCGTCTAAAAGGCATGCAGATGACCATGTAAACACTGAATTTCTGAGGCTGCGCTGTTCACGCCGGATTCAGCAACTCTCAATGTCAAGCGAGTGTGTTTACTACTACTACTACTACTACTACTACTACTACTACTACTACTACTACTACTACTACTACTACTACTTTTAATAATAATAATAATAATAATAATAATAATAATAATAATAATAATAATAATAATAATAATAATAATAACGAGAAGAAGAAGAAGAAGAAGAAGAAGAAGAAGAAGAAGAAGAAGAACAACAACAACAACAACAACAACAACAACAACAACAACAACAACAATAGTAATGGATTTTATACGCGCCTTATTCCTAAATCAGAATACAAGCGCGGCGATCTGTAACCATAGTACACGATCAGATGTTACAGACACTCCCAACACTATTTATAGAAGACGGAAAAATCGAAATCGAATTTTATTTTTGACATTTTAGACAGACAGCATCCAACATTATTTTTGAATTGAAATGCATCCGGAGCTTTGGTTAAATGTTTTAAAATGTACATAGCGCTTTTCCAGCTCAATAGCTGCTCAAGGTGCTGGAGCTAGCGATACACGGTAAGACTAGATCTTATGATACCCGCATATGCCGCTGCAGATCTGATGTCTTTGCTGATACACGGTATGTATGAGTCATAAGCCTGTCGGTAAAGGCATCTCGTAGTCTACGGCTAACTAGATCTAAATAGTTGCAAAAGCAATTGTTGTTAGCGCGTGATAAATTGATGACGCTTGTTTTTCAAAACGTCATTACATTTTTTTTTTAAGTAATATTAATATGCATTGCACAAATATATGATTCTTTATTTTCATATCGTTCATTGACATGAGTCACACGACAACAAAAATCACACTGTCGGCTGCACTTACGATCCAGCAAAATATTTAGCAGGCTTCATGAAACCGCGCCTGTATTGATGAAAGTGCGCGGTTTCTGGTCCCTTGGTCTTTGTAGACCTGCAATGATGTGTCCCATAAGCAGCTATGTTCATGGTACAACTCAATCAAAATTCCTGTTTGGTGCTTCGACAGGTCTGCCATTTTTCAGTTTGTAGGTCGCGGTTTGACCTTCACCTCGGAGTTCAATCAAATAGCTGTTTTGATTGGCTGTCTGACCTCCACTGTCGTATCGCGCCGTGAAAAAATAGAACATGCTCTATCGATAAGACTTGAGGACAATTCCTACCGATCCGGGAATTTCCGTAGTCATATGCGGGTATCATATGATCTAGTCTTACCGTGTATCGCCACCTTAAATACAGGATCTAACTCAAGACACCCGACGCCCCCACTTATAGGCTTTGTCTGACTCCCAGACGACTGAGGACAATCCTGGGCCCCCGCGGATGGGGAGAAAGGCCCTAGCGCTTGCTGGGTGTATTTGTGTAGCCGGCAGTCACCCGTCTAGGACCTGAGCTTCACGATCTTTAAAGTCCGTGCGGTGGAATGCGTGCGTGCACAGACTAGACCTCCGTTTATACTCTCATCTTATAGGGAAGTCTTCATCGTCTGACGATATGGCATAAACAGATCATTTACAGACTTTCTGAGACTTTGTTTACGACGGAATTAATCGGAATACCGCCACTGTCGACAGTATTGTAGTAATCTTGGAAACCATTTTGGAGTTTTAAACTGGAGTTTAGATCAAATCTTGTTATCCTTGCGGTGAAAAGTCCAAATGTTTTCTCAGCGAAAACACGGCAGTCGCAACAGTAGTAGGCCTACCGTTACCCAGGCTAGTGGAAATCTTTTTTTGCAGTTATGACAAAAATATCCATATCCTGTGAAGAACATCTGTCCACTTGCAGGATGTTGTTTGAACCCGAATCCATCTCCACATAAGACCTACAACCTTTTACCACAGAACCACCCTGACACAAGATTTGTTGGATGTCGAGGCCTGCCTGGGACTTAAAAAGACCTCCCAACTGACGCCCATTGTCCGCGATGTGCACTCGGTTGCACAGCGATTTGCATGTTGCGTGATACTGCCCAGGCTCTTCGTCCTTATGCCGCATTGCTTTACACTTACCTCTGTAGCGCTGGCCGCAAAGGTCAGAACTGCTAGATTTTCTTTTAAAGTTAATTATAGCGAGTTTGTTTATTTTCTAAGCTTTCTTTCTTACTTTCTCACTTTTTTCTTTCTTTACATTTTGAAACTTCTTTTTGCGTGTTCTTGTTTGTTTATTTGAAGGACTGTATAAAAAATATAATTATGGATTATTTGTGTCCGTTTCTTCAATTCTAAATTGGTCAAGAAAAAAAAAAGAGGAACATTCATTTAATGTGTCAATCAAAATATGGTATACGCTTGCGAAACATGGACCCTCACAGCAGATCTAGAACGAAGAATATAAAGTATGGAGATGAGGTGCTACAGAAGACTTCTGGGCATTTCCTATACCCAGCACATCACCAACGACGAAGTCCGACAGACCATCACACAAGACATTGGACAATACGATGACATGTTCACAGTGGTGAAGAAACGGAAACTCCGAAGGTATGGCCACGTCACCAGATCATCAGGCCTTGCAAAGACCATCCTGCAAAGAAGAGGTAGACCGAAAAAGAGGTGGGAGGACAACATTCGGGAATGGACTGGCTTGACATTGAGCGAAGCCATGAGGGTTGCTGAGGACAGAGAGGGATGGAGTGTGCTGGTTAAACGATCATCTGTAGTGACCCAACGACCTCAGAGTTACGGGATAGGATAGGATAGGATCGGAGAGGAGAGGCAAAATATGGTTTCATTAAATTTTATCGTTCCTATTTAGCGCTTTTCCAGATCAAGAGATACAGGATCTCACGCAAGCCGCATGAGGTGCCAACTTGCTGCCTTAAGCGCAGCCTTTGACGCTCCAGACAACTGAGAACAATATTGAGCGATCTGGGATGAAAGAGAAGGAACCAAGCGCTTGCTGATTAGATCTTGTTTCATACTTTCGGTTCATCCGAAGCAGTGTTAATAATTCTTTTACCTCATAGCCCATACTTAATTCTAATCCTAACCCTTACTAGCCCCAAACCCTACTGTCATTCCTTGATAACTATCGTGGTGAGTTAAACTGAATCGTTACCAGACTCCGAACAGAAGTCAAACATATGACCACCGCCGCCGGTCATACAAATTTCAATCTCGCTGTTCGCCATGTCTGGAGGCGTCTGTGTCACTCTAAATCTCTGGGTCCCGATTTTCATTGCCACCCTATGAACTGCCTCACTACATAAATTCTCGCTCTTGCCAAATTGCCACGACAAGTCACTGGGAAACGAAGATTGGGAAAAACGAGGTAGAGAATTTATAAACTTTTTTTGTTTGAAAAAGGATTTCATTTATTGCTGAATATCCATTTGTATATAGCGCGCTCAGAATGTAAAACATTGGGACCAGAATGCGAAAGGGTCGTCTCATCGCCGTAGCTCAAGTGGTAGAGCGTTCACCTGGTACACCGATGACCCGAGTTCGAATCCCGTGGTGGGCGAAATAAAAAGTGGCCATTTCTCACTGTCCATTTCAGCAATATGATTTCTCTGGTGGCTCAGTGTTGATTTAGGTCTCTACCTCTTGTTTTCTGGGATGGTTATCACCGGCCCCGTCTGCCATATCGCCAATGGTGGGTGTAGACGTTAAGCCTCGATGTTTATTCATGCAAGAGTGAAAAGCGTAAGCTACACATATTAGAGAAGAAGAAGAAGAAGAAGAAGAAGAAGAAGAAGAAGAAGAAGAAGAAGAAGAAGAAGAAGAAGAAGAAGAAGAAGAAGAAGATCAACAACAACAACAAGATAAAGATAATAATAAGAAGAAGAACATCAACACCAACAACAAGATACAGATAAAGATAATAATAAGAGGAAGAACATCAACATTAACACAACAACAACAAGATAAAGATAATAATAAGAAGAAGAACATCAACACCAACAACAACAACAATATAAAGATAAAGAGAAGAAGAAGAAGAAGAAGAAGAAGAAGAAGAAGAAGAAGAAGAAGAAGAAGAAGAAGAAGAAGAACGTCAACACCATCACCAACAACAACAAAATAAAGATAATAAGAAGAAGAAGAACATCACCACCACTACCACCAACAACAACAACAACAACAACAAGATAAAGATAATAATAAGAAGATCAACACCACCAACAAAAACATCCTATCCTATCCTATCCTGTCCCATAACCCGAAGGTCGTAGGGGCACCACAGATGATCGCTTAACCAGCATACTCCATCTTTCTCTGTCCTCAGCAGCCCTCATGGCTTCGCTCAGTGTCAAACCAGTCCATTCTCGAATGTTGTCCTCCCACCTCTTTTTCGGTCTCCCCCTTCTTCTACCTCCTTGCACTGTGCCTTGCAGAATGGTCTTTGCAAGGCCTGATGATCTGGTGACGTGGCCATACCATCGGAGTTTCCGTTTCTTCACTACTGTGAGCAGGTCATCGTGTTGTCCAATGGCTTGTGTGATGGTCTGTCGGACTTCAACATTGGTGATGTGTTGGGTATAGGAAATGCACAGAAGTCTTCTGTAGCACCTCATCTCCATGCTTTGTATTCTTCGTTGGAGATCTGCTGTGAGGGTCCATGCTTCGCAAGCATATAGGAAGATGGAGATGACCAGAGAGCGCAGCAGTCTTACTTTGGAATGTAGACTGATGGTTCTGTCTTTCCAAATGGGCTTCAACCTTGTCAGGGCAGCAGTTGTTTGTGCGATCCTGGAGAGGACTTCCTGTCGAGACCCATTGTCTGACACAATGGCTCCTAAATATTTGAAGCTGTGCACTGTGTTGAGGGATTGGCCTTGTACTTTGATGTCCGTGTTGATGCCATTGGTGTTGTTGGTCATCATTTTGGTCTTCTCTGCACTTATTTCCATTCCATAAGCTCTGGAGGTGGTGTCAAGCCTCTGTACAAGCTGTTCAAGTTCTTGTTCCTCTCCAGCCAATCCATCAATATCATCCGCAAAACGAAGATTGGAGATAACAAAACAAAAACAAGATAAAGATAATAATAAGAAGAAGAACATCAACATTAACAACAACAACAAGATAAAGATAATAAGAAGAAGAACAACAACAACATCAACACCAACAACAACGAGCGATAGCTGGGAAACTAACAACAAGAACAAGAAGATAAAGATATACAACTATTTTAAAAGAGGAAGCCTCAGAAAAGGGAGACACACATGATATAGTTGGCTCGCCTAAAGAATCAGGACTGGAGTTTATTGACTGCACCCTGGATAATTATAGTCCTTATCAGATGCTGTCCTCCGGGGAATGAGGGAATGATGGGGAGGATACGAAAGATGTATATCCCGTTCTCTGCTGCCAATGCTTTGTAGAATTGTGCCACAGATAGAGATGGCCATTTCGCTGTGTTCAAGCCTCGGAAAACTAGAGGTGTTTTAACTTTATCAACTTTCTGCTGGAAAGGGAAACGTTTACGCCAGCAAGTAAACTCAAAAGGAGCGAAGAGAGCAGGCGTAGAAATAAATGTTGAGGGAAGAATGGAAGACTGTAAGTGCAAAAAAGAAGAACAAGACGGAGGGGCATAACGGTACCGACTATTCTCCTATCAAAACATTGGAACGGTCACTGTCGTTGGTGTCAATCATACAGCATAAAGCGTATCTCTGAGACTAGACGAGGCCTTCCTCCTCTCATTTACGAGAGGTCTACTCTAGTCTGGTCTCAGCTACGCTGTGTGTGATGCCAACAAGTCCAATGCTTTGTTTAATTTGTATGGAATTTGGGTTTACCCTATTGTTATTACATTAAACAATGATTATTAAGTGGGCTTTCGTTGCTCAAACCAACAGTTACATTTACAATTTTCCATTTTCGTTCTGACATGAAGTTATTTCCCCTCTTTAACGGTCTCCCCGTCTGACCTTTGCCACTATTCCTGCAAGAATCACGCGGCTTCAAGAGTATGGTAGGGTCTATATAGTATAAATCTAAAAAAAAAAATTAGGTAGAGTGGCTTACTAGTAACCGAACGGTCCTTGGTTCGAATCCCGGATTGGCCAACATGTGACCATATTATTTTCCCCTTACCATCAACTGGGTCGCGGGTGTCAGAATAATGTGACAGTAGTCGCTTATACGCTCCGGTGTCTTGTGACTATAATCTACAATTAAAAACCTTACCGAGCCACTTTGTTCTGGGTTCTCTCATTTTCCTGGCTTATTATATGATATTTTTTAGCTGATTTAAAAAAAAATAATAACTATAATTATTTTGGAAAGTTATTTTGTTGTTGATGTGGTTGTAAGCTTTCTTTTTTCAGTGGGGCAGCAATCACTGTGAATGTTAAAAGTATCTGTCGGGGTTGCGTGGTCAAAATGGGTTCTTTTAAAGCCACCACACACGTATAAAAGTTCAGGATTTGAAAGCCTTTCAATGTGGGGCCGGGTAGTTCAGTTGGTAGAGCGGCTTACTAGTAACCGAAGGGTACCTGGTTCGAATCCCAGATTGGACAACGTGTGACCATATTATTTTCCATTACTATAAACTGGTTCGCTGGTGTCAGAATAATGTGACCAGTCAGTCGGCTGTACGCTTCGGTATTGTGTGACTATAATCTACAATTACCCTTTTTGCCTTTCAACAGAGAATGAACGTGTGTGATCAACAATCAACGATGAACGATACCTATAAATCTTTCGGTTATCGACGCGCAATGTAGGTCGATTTTGTTGCCTTGGACTTAAATAGCGCCTCACGAGAAAATAATGATAGCCATAATTAACTCTACTTAGGCCAGTAGGTAAACAATTACGGTCAGTTTTGTTCTCACGATTCTCTAATTTTGTTTAGATGTCTTCGCCATTTTAGCAAGCAATAATCAGCTTGATCAGCTGTTGATCGCCTTCGGCAACTAAGGCCAAAGAACAGTGCGTAGCTTTATCTTTGTGTGTGTGCTAAGACTGAGATCATCTATTACGCAAAAGCCACCCCCACCTTTAAACTCTTTAGGAAGTTCAGAGCAGCTGTATGAGAGTCTCAGTGGTAAAATTCTCGCCTGCCTGGCGTATACAAGAACTTGAGTTCGCATCTCAGTTGTGACACGGAGATATTTCTTTCAAATCACATTAGCCGGACTTTCCAACCGAAGTTCTGCTGCACGCCAGACGAACGGTTTAACACTTCGCCGGCACGACACACGACACCCTTTTACCCAATTCAATTCAATCAATTTATTTATAGTCGGTTCACTAATTAACTGATATTTTAGGTTTAATTAAAAAAGAATTAAATAACTAAATAATAATAATAGTAATAACAACAACAACAACAACAATAATAATAATAATAATAATAATAATAATAATAATAATAATAATAATAATAATAATAATAATAATAATAATAATAATAACAGGTACATTAAAATTCATTTAAAAAAATTCAACTCTTAACATTAAAATATCTACATCATAATATTAAAAGTACATCGTGTACAATGACTACAATTATAACAAGTTTCCTATATGATTATACGATATAATAGATGCAATTTTTAGCATGAAGTCATTATCAGGTAATATGTTCTTTACATCATTACGCTGTCTGATAATAGTATCAATATTCTTTTCTGTAAATAATTTGTTCAAAAAACTGACAGTGTAATAACAGATGGTCAACATTCAAAGTGTTTGAACATACGCAATTGACAGCTCTGGAAACTTTAGTTTTCCATGAACTTGTATATAAAGGTTATTAAATATCTAGTCTAGAGCTAGACAAAATAAGGAAGGATAATGAAGGAAAGCAAAGTAGTATTGGATAAATGTTTTAAAAATTTAATTTTTTTATCATTAGAGTCGGATGGCAACTTTCCTTGGGTTACTGAGAGCTATAAATCATCCTTGTATGTATAACTTCACCGTGTAAGGGGAATCCATTCTCACGTTTTTTTTTAGAAAAGGCAGCACTAATCCTATAATAATAATAATAATAATAATAATAATAATAATAATAATAATAATAATAATAATAATAATAATAATAATAATAATAATAAAAAGAAGGAGAAGAAGAAGAAGAAGAAGCGCAACAATAACATCATAATAATAATAATAATAATAATAATAATAATAATAATAATAATAATAATAATAATAATAATAATAATAATAATGTTATTATTATTATTTTTTATTATTATTAGTAGTAGTATTATATAATAAGGATTAGTAGTAGTAGTAGTAGTAGTAATGATAAAAAGAGGATGATGATGATGTTGATGAAGATGATGATAATGATGATGATGATGATGATGATGATGATGATGATGATGATGATGATGATGATGATGATGATGATGATGATGATGATGATGATGATGATGATGACGATGGTTGGAATTATTATTATTATTATTATTATTATTATTATTATTATTATTATTATTATTATTATTATTATTATTATTATTATTATTATTATTATTGTTATTATTATTATTATTATTAATTACACTGGAATGTTTATTCCAAAGCACCGCCTACCCAAAGTCCTATTCAAATTGCTTTATAGTGTAGCCTCAAATGCTATGGTTTATCCCAAACCCTATCACGCACACCCCCAACATTACCTACTGAACTGGCTAATATACCCCCATTAGACAGCAATAAATTCCCAACAGTCAAGTGTCACTTTCGAACGTAACAACTTCAGTTTATCGATGACATGTTTGTTTAGAAATCCACGATGAAACGGCTGTTGACAAAACAAGATAGATTTACAAACCATTGCTGACCAAGCCAGCATTTCCACTTCACTTCTCATAGTGGACAGTACTAAAGCATCAGCACCCTTTTGTTGAAGATGTCCCTCTGGCTTGCCCGAGGGCAGGAAAGGCCAAAGTGACGGGGTGGATGAGGTTTCTAATAAGGATGTACCTAGGTACACTCCTGATAATAGAGGTCCAATGATAGTCTCATGATATACAGCTTCTCAATAGAGAAAGTCTCATCGCCGTAGCTCAAGTGGTAAAGGTTGGAAATTGCTCTACCCCTATGCTGACTGTGCCTTCGTGATCTGCAAGGCCATCTGACACGGTGCGCTCTAGAAAGATATTAAAGAGTGTTGGAAAGAGTAGGCATCCTTGACGCACGCCGATTGTTATTCTGATCCCGTTCCCGAGGGCGCTGTTGTGTAGTACTGCCTTGTGACTGTCATACAGGCTTTTGATGACTTCAATAATTTTAGGGCTGGTGTTGTACACTCTCATGGTTTCCCACAGAGCTGCATGCCAGACTCGGTCAAATGCTTTCTTGAAGTCTACAAACACATGATATAGATGTTGTTGATGCTGTAGGTATTTCTCGCAGATTATTCTGAGGTTGAAAATCTGTTCAGTGGTATTTCGCTCTGCCCTGAATCCTGCTTGTTCTTCAGCTATGATTTGTTCAGCTTGGGGTTTCAAACTGTTGAGTAAGTTATTATTTTGAGGTGGATCTTGCTGTGATGGCTGATGAGGTTGATAGTGCGGTAATTTTCACACTCCTGAAAGTTACCTTTTGTGGAAGAGTGATGACAAGCGACTGGTTCCATGGTGCAGGCTATTCCCCACTCTGCCAGACCTTGTTACAGATAATGGTGAGGGCGTCAATCATCGCTTCTCCTCCTGCATGAAGCAATTATGCGGGTATATTGTCCACCCCCCGGTGACTTCCCATTCTTCAGCGATGGCACTGCTGCCTCAACTTCTTCTCGGAGGATTTCTTCTTCTTGATCCATCCGAAGGTTATAATTATAGGTCGTCCGGATGGTAATTTTTGTGTGAAGCAATAGCGATCACATTCATGCCTGACTGATCATCGCAGCTTGCAGCAATAGGTGATATTACTATGTTATGGCTTAATGCGTTCTAAACGGATAGCCTCTGTGAAGTCATGGTCAATGACTTACAAGATTAGTCAATTAGAAGTGGTCTGAGGGTATTCAGTCTAGTTATAACGGGTACATGCCCGAGGCTTATGGCGGGACTGGCTAGAGCCATCAACAGTGATAAGTATAACGCACACGCAAGCAGCGGTGCTGAGATGGGCCGAGTACCTCACCGATACAATGGATAGCGCTTTGAGCAAAAACAATGAATATAATATGAAAAAAGTCATCATCATCATCATCATCATCATCATCATCATCATCATCATCATCATCATCATCATCATCATCATCATCAACCGTTTTGCTGATTCAACGAGGTAATGCGCATGGCTACCAGCGCTTTCAAGATACAGTTGAAAGTACCGCTGAGTAGCGTGAACAGGATATATCGTAATATCGCCAAGATAATAACTTGAGTCCGCTATGAGCGGACGAGGCTACTTGCGAAATCACGAAAAAAAAAAGCGCAATTTGACTGCAGTGAACTCATGAAAATAGAAAAATGTAAGTTTCGTCTCCTCTAGGGGACGAATTAGGTCAAACTGTATTAGTTTCTAGGTCAACTGTCTTTTACGAACCGTTTGAGAATGTTTTTGAACCGTTTGTTGACGCCGGATAGTGTCCCCACTTGGTTTCATGCAATTTAAGAATCCAACCAGGCAATTGGATTTTTGAGACGGAAAGAGCGGAATGTTGTAGAGCAACATTCTGTATATATTTACAGTGAAATTGCGCTTTTTCCGTGATTTCGCAGGTAGCCTCGTCCGCTCATAGCGGACTCAAGTTATTATCTTGGCGATATTACGATATATCCTGTTCACGCTACGCAGCGAAGATTAGAGGTGTATCTTGAGTGCGCTGGTACCTTGGTGCAATGGGTGGATTCAACTGTGAGTAACATCGAGGTGCCTCAGAGATAGATCGCGGCAAAGCTGTTGAAATGCCTGTACGCTCTATAACTCACTGCCAAGCTATTGTCAAGTGAGACATTTTTAACGCCCTCCCTTGTTAGATCTATGTTAATGTTCCGCCTACTCGGAAGTAACGGTATAAGCGCTCTGAACCAGGAAAGTGTTCAGGAAAGGTGTTCTAGTCCATATCGACCCTTTTTCCCTTGACCGTCATGATGATGATGAGGAGGATGATGATGATGATAATAATGATGAGGATGATAATGATGATGATGATGATGAGGAGGAGGAGGATGATAATAATGATAAGGATGACGATGATAATAATGATGATGGTGATGATGAGGAGGAGGAGGAGGATAATATTTCTGATCAAAGTGCGTAGCAGAGAATGGCCGAGGCTTACGTCGCCTCTCCCTGATCTCTGCCGCTGGCTTACAGACTGCGGGTTTTCTTGAAGTATTATGTCATTGCATGCCCCGTCCCGATCTGAAAAAAAAGGGGTGTAACATCGTCAAAGTTCCTAGTATCTTATTTGGGCTGGGAGCGACTGGGAGCATTCTGATTGGTCGACGCATTATAAAATTCGACGCATGCGCACAGTGCTATCGTAGTCTTAGTAAGAATTAGAGTTAGGGTTAGGGTTAGAGTTAGGGTTAGGGTTTAGGGTTAGGGTTACGACGCCTAAGAACATCGTGAAAAAGCCGGTCCGACTTGACCTGGCGCATGCGCAAAGGCGCCCGGCTGTGACGTGGGGTTTTATTGTTGCTGAGCTCTGCACAATGGAATGTTATTACCCCCTCGTCTTTGTCTATGGGGATCGCTAGTGAATCTCCCTGTGACTTAACTTAATACATTTATTTGTTTAGCTCGGTCTGTGGTTAGGCTGGGGTACAGAGATAGATAGAAAAATTGTAAAAGATCACTGTCACACTAGCTTTCACACAGCTATCAAACATAAGTTGTCCAGCCACTTGATAACAGTAAAAATCACACATTTATTTCCTCTACTCTATACACGATCTTCGAAGTATGAAACTAACTTAAAAGTTCAATTGTCAATGCGAATGGTTCGCTCGCTGATAGATCTAGGCAGCTACTTTATCATCATAGGGCACTGGATACTTTTTGCCCTATTGGTGAGAGATCTTGAATAGTGGACTGCTGTGGTCCTGTGATACCAGTTTTAGTGCACTGTTTCAAGGGACACTTAACTGAGTGGTTGAAACGCTGCATTGTGGTTGATTCTATGACAAGCTGTGTTGTCGTGGAGTCTTCTCCCTGTGGTTAGACGGGCGGGCTATCTTTGCGCAGTGCTTTCGATGCCTCAGCAGCCAACGTTCAGCGACGACTTGTTTTTTGTTGTTCGCCTAGTTGAGCCCACAATACAATGCCTGCTCGTCTGTAACATATGAGACAAAATTCTGCACAACCCTGTATAATAGGTGTGTGCAGAGCGTCTCACTGAAGGCAGAAGTAGCCCTCAGTGATTAGCTCCACATCTCTACATATAAGCGACGAACTGCTACGTCCGGGGTCCACTGGAATCTCCACTCTAATTTCCGATACATATATAAATATAAATCTTGGCTAACTATACACATAGAGAAAGAATTAATATTATACACATTCTCTGGTACAGCCACTTGTCTGCAGGCATATATATTGGTTAAACAACAGTGGATCCGTACATAATACAACATCCCGTCGGCCGGTCGTGTTCGCCACGTGGACACGCAACGTTGGACTAACAATTCTAAGCATAGCAAATTTCATACACATAACTCAACAATAATATAAATACATCACGATGAAACAAAAGTATGTTCATTTACCTTTTTGACAATGTCAGGCCGTGGCTAACTTGATTGAATCAAATATTCAACAAGTTCTGCTTCCTAAGTCTGCTCAGGAGATAGATTTCTGCTAGAGTGTAACTGTGTACTGCTCGGCGTTTGAATCTAGACTGACTCTTTTACCTCTCTGCTTGAGTCAGCCAGAACTGGTTCTACCTACTCTAGCTGTGTTCTCATTGGCCGGAAAAATATGATTGGATATAAAATCGAAGCTCTATAACGTACGCTGCGATGATGTCACTAACTGTGCGGGCGTCAAGCTACAACTGTGTTGCACTGGCTAAGCAAGGCAACGCTTACTGTGCTGGGTAAAACGGCCTCTTGTTACACCGGTTAAAGTAAGACACCCGGAACTTTGACGATGTTACAGGGAATCTTAATGTCCCTTTACGTTACGTCACCCAGCGTGATAGATAGGCTTTACGACCAGCAGCAGAGTTTGGGAAAAAGGCGAGTCTCATACGCTGTGCGGTCGCTGAGACAAGTACTTCGCAATAAGAATAATGATTGCCGTGATGAAGACGTTCAAGCATTATTGCGGTAGAACGCACTCGATATATTTCAGTAATGTCTTCACAAGTAAACTTGCCCTTTGGGAGAGCTAAATTTAAATACAATTCATTAAAGATCTTTAGTCTAAAAATTTTTTTTTAAAAAATCTTTAATCAACAGTTGTCCCAACGCTTAAGCCAACTCTTACTCTAGGCCTATTATTTGCCGTTGGCGAAGCTGAATGAGTACTTACACTGTTTGATGCGCTACCGCCATGACCTAAAGTGAATATAGTAAGTGTTTACGTACCTATTCAGGCTAGTGAAGGCTTTTATTGATAACACTGATAGGATACTGCCAAGATCACACACTTCGGGATGCGCCTACTGCCGTAGATTAATTACGTATTTAACTGTTGCTCTCCTGTCTGTCTCTTTCTGTCTGTCTGTTTCTCTCTTTCCCCCGCCTCCTTACCCAAAACTTTCCCATAAAACAGAAATCATAATAATACATACATAAATTATTTGATTGTATTCAGATTCATCCTCTTTTGCCACTTGAAGTAAATACTATAACATCAGTTAAAAACATTAGTAATGAATTAAGTGTGGGATTGGCAAAAGCTTTAATCAATTCTCCGGTCGCTCGTTTTATTTAACTGAAATTGTTATTGTTCTGTTAGATATTAATAGTCCCTGTGTGTATGTATGTGTTTATATCTGTCTGTTTAAATGCGTGAATCTGTATGTATGGTCTTTATCATCTTGATGAAAAAAGACGTTAATAAAACAACCAACCAACCAGAAATCATAAAACAACTCAAACACCTCTTATATGTTTCCCCGTTGCTGTTATTAAATGGGATGCTAAAATTTTTTTAAAAACTTCTATTAAGTTATAACTCTACATGCTTTGTTCCACTGACCCAGTCACAATTTCTCTATTATCTTTTTTTTTAATGAAGAAGGGGGGGGGGGTGATGAAGAAGGATTGGGTGGAAGGCACGTCTGGGAAGATAAGTATATTAATTACTCCATACTTCATTTTGACACATTTGCGACATTTCTTAACATTTATGGACTTCAGTCTCACAGGTTAGAAAAACTGTCATAGTTGGCATAGATGATCTTTGATTTAAAATAATAAAATAAATGTAAAAGAAATTTAAAAAAAAACAGATTGAAGCCTTTTCAAATAACACTTATCTGAATATCAGCATTTTCGTGGCGGCGTTGTGGCTCGTTTCTATCACAAGAAGCAAAATGAAAACATGGAATAATGGACCACTATTTAAACTCTCTGCAAGCAATTAAACAGTATTAACATCGGTTGAACCAGTTTTGAGAAGAAGCCCCAAACGTGTTTATAATATAATTTGACGTCAGCAACCTTGACCTGTGAGAAAGAGCAAAGACGACTAACACAAAAACTTGAGTGGTGATTAAAGTATTTGCATCATTTTGAAAAAAAAAAATTTCCGTCATTGTTGAGATAAGTCTAAAAAAATAATTTAAAACAAAAGAAAATTTAGATCTACCGATTCACAAACAAATTGCCACCGGTTTATTGACCATGAGCTGCAGAACCTGTAAACTATCCTATCCTATCCTATCCTATCCTATCCCATAACTCGTAGGTCGTAGTGGCACCACAGATGATCGTTTAATCTGCGTACTCCATCTTTCCCTGTCCCCAGCAACCCTGATTGTTTCGCTCAGTGTCAAACCAGTCCATTCTCGAATGTTGTCTTCCCACCTCTTTTTGGGTCTCCCTCTTCTTCTACCTCCTTGCACTGTGCCTAACTGTGTGTAGACTAAAAATTAATTAAAATCGGCTCAGGAGTTTTTAAGATACAGGGCAAAACGTATTTAGCAAAAACCTTACCCAGCGACATTGACCTTCGCGACAGAGATAATCTAATGGCATGTGAGGCAGGCCACTTAACCCAGGTAATATTCTTACGAAGTTTGGTCAAAATCTTTTTATTGGATTTGGACACATGGCATGCAACCAACCGACATCCCAATAGTCCCACCGACCGACCGAAGAACAGACCGACATTTGGCTTATTCTGATTCCAGAATATTTTCAAAGTCTCTCCAGATAGTATCAGGAAAGGCAAACAAGCGTCACATGAAATATATTCACGGGTATTCCTAGTGCATCTATTCAATTCAATTCAGTATTTCATTTTAAAAGTCTCTTCAGGTATAACGTATGATTTTAAACCACTTCCTCCTCACGCTTGGACATACAAACACATGCACCTATATGACGAAGGACAAGTCGTAAAATATACTCAAACGTACATTCATGGAAACGGGGTCAGTAAGGAAACCCTTGGCTTAGCAAGGAATAGGCCTGTCTAATTGGTTGGTCACGGTCATCCTTGGTCAGTAACTGGTCAAACCAGGAATAATGGTTAGTGCCAGAGATTAGAAAGACAATCCGGTAGTCCTTAGTGTGATTACCCCCATTGATCCTGGCCAGTCCACAGTGAGTAAGAAGTAATTAGTGATTCCTTCTTCAACGGTTGGGCACTACCAGGAAGAGTCTTACTGTAAGCTGGTAGGCATCAGGGAGATAGTGTTTTGTTTAATCCTTTCCATTTGATATGCTCTTCTCTCCAAAAGCAGATGGTCGTCTGCCTGCTGCATGGCAAACACGATGTCAAAATCGGCTAACAAAAAATCATCATCATCATCATCATCATCATCATCATCATCATCATCATCATCAATGACAACAACAACGACAACGACAACTTCTTCTTTCTTTCTTTCTTCATGTCTTTCCTTTCCATGATCTCTTCTTCGTTGATCTTCGTTTTTTATTTTTTTTTTTTTTAAATAAGGTCAGGGAATCCTGATATTAATAAACACGAAGTTAATCGATACGGAGTTTTAAAAACGTTCCTTAGCTCATTGCAATGTAATTATCCCTTCAGAAACGATAACTACTTCACTTCGATTCTACAGCAGACGACAATGGCTGAGCCCGCCGAGACATCCACTCCTTCTCTCTCTCTCCCTTCCACCCCTCTCATTTTCTCCCCATCTGTATCCTTACTCCCACATTTCACCCCACCCCCCACCCCCGCCCTCTGCCTCTCCCTTCTCCCATACTGCTCCCACACGCCCTCACTCCTTCGTATTAGGCGGCTACTGTATCTTGTTTTGTATGACGAGTAGTTATAGGGAGCGAGTGCTATTGTAGGGTATTGATAGTGGCATGGAAAAGTAATGGCTTCCCAATGAGTTCTAATGATCACCACTGGGCCGGCAGCGGCGCCCAACAAGAGTTTGATGAATGATTCGTAATTGCCCGCTTCAAGTCTTCTTCTCCCGGGTGGCAATGGGGTGGGAAAGCGTCTTAAGGTCTTGGGGAGAGGGAGAGAAAGAGAGAGAAAGAGAGAGAGGGGGGGGAGAGGGAGAGAGAGAGAGAGAGAGAGAGGAGAGAGAGAGAGAGAGGGGGGGGGGGGAAACTGCCGAGGCCGAGGGTCTAAGACACCCGTTTAAAACAAGAAGCGGGTGCAGAAAAAAAGGTATTATTAGATTGTGGAAATCAAAACGTGTTTCTATAGGATGAATAAGTTCTATGTGTGTATGCCTTTTTGCATAGACCTCTATGTTCGAATCATAAGGTGATTTAGCATTAGCAACAATAATGAGTAAGTGATAATGGATAATTTTTGCTTTAAAGGGTGAGGAATGGGTGTAAAAAATTTAAAGGTAGTCCCATAGCCTTGTGGACGATAGGGGAGCGTGATGTTGGAGATCACATTTATCTTGGGTCAGCGTAATGAGGGTGATGCCCCATCTCTCTCCCTCGCAGCTTTACCTTCCCCACCCTTAAGAGAGTAGGTACTCAGTCACAGTTGAGTCAACTGGGGGCGTTGTTATTTGTCGCTTCACGTTTTGCGGTCACCCATCCAAGTGCTAACCGCATTGAACGGTGCTTAACTTGCGACACAGTAGCGAGTGCTCCAACCACTGCGCTATCCGACACACCAGGAATGGGTGTGGTAGTTTAAAAAAACACAAAAGAAATGAATATAGAATAGACATCAACTAACACTTTTTAGTTGACTTAAGCTCAACTGAGTTGAACTGAATTGAACTGCGGGCATAAGTTTTACAAAATGGGGGGAGGGCGAGGGGAGGCAGAAAAAAGCATCATCTTCATCACATATTGATCTTCAGATGCAGCATTATTGATCAAGACAACAAAATATAGAGCAATTTCTATAAATGCAAATACCAGGGAACGAGGAGATGGGCTGGGAAGGGGGGGGGGGGGGGCTGGAAAAATACATTGTAGTATTCAGAATTTTTAATCAAATAAAGTTAGAGTCAACCTGTGATCAAACACCAGATAGGGTTATAGGGGCGAGTCATTCCAAATAAATAAAAAAAGTACAAACAAAAGCAATGGTTTAGTCATCAGCGAGGTCTGCAGGAAGATTTGAACGCCGGTGCCAACGGATCCAGTTGAGAACCTCCCCACTGCCACAGCCACATCCGTCTCTACCCCCACAGTCGGTCACACGCCCCTCCTCCCGCCCTCCTCAGCGGGAGGAGTTGTCGTCGTGTGCTCCCTTCCGGTTCCTCCCTGGCCGCTGCTGTAGCCTGTTATTAGCGCTTTCATATCTCATTATACTCCCCTTGCCGCTAAAAGCAACATTAATTTGCAATCCCCAAGCTCGATCGGTTTCTCACTGAAACACGACCCTAGCTCGCCATGTACCCGATCATTTTGCAGTTTACCGCTTTAGCGACTTGCCCTTTCCTTGCTATTCAATTAACTACTAGCCGAGAAGGAGGAGGAATCAGAGGTGGCGGAGGAGAAGAAGGGGGAGGTTTAGGACTAGGGGGGGTCGGGTCCCAGGGATACAGCTAAGGGGGTGGACAGCGTAGGTGGCCTTTAGGGTGACTGATGCCTAATGCCAGACAACAGCGTACGCCGCACAGAGCCTCAATTACACTGAGTGATTTATCATGGGCGTTAAAAAAAGGACACAACAGTCTTTAAAGAATTGTCTCTGCCTTTTTGTCCTTGTTCTGTCGCCCTGGCGGCAGACTTGGCGGCTGCTACCTAAAACTCGGCCCCCCCCCGTAAAACGACTTTTAACTTTATGGATTACAGTTTTAATGTGACTTTTCCTCGGGGCCCTATGTCTCAAGTACTAGCATTAAACGACCATATAACAGCAAAAGGTAACTCGAGAGACTGGCCATTGGTGGGGAAAATGCTGTTTTCGTTTTACATTGGGTACAGAGTTTCCTATCGACATTTAATTACGCCTCGCCGTGTCTCTGGCATGCATTATGTTAAAGAGGATAGGTGAATAGTCTATCCGTATATGGGATCTTCTGGTAGGTTAGTTGTCTGTATTCTGTAGATCTGTACTGTCTTTTAAATGTTAAGATTATAGGCCATGCTGTCTTATCAACGCCAATTCAAATTACCACGTTGAAATAAAATGCTTGTTGAAAAAGTAATTTCGTAGACGTAAGTTAACTATAGGCTAATGAAGAAGCGTTTTTGACTTTTAGATCTAGTTTTAAGCTCTTTAAAAAGTGATTGTATGAATGTTTGTAATTCCACCAGTCGGACTTTTCGATTCTAACCTCTTCTAAAAGAAAATAACTTTCCTTTTACTAAGTTTTACTTCTACAGAGTAACAGCCTGTTGGAAAAGTCTGATATACGATAACACACTGACAATCTGCCCAGTTTGTATTCTAAGTCGAAATTATTTTATATACCCTTTTTAATTGCATGGCAACAGAACTTGTGTTTCCAGTGCATGTTAGAAGCATGCATGGTGCAAAATCCTCCATACATTCTCTTTAAAACAGGCTACACCACATAAGATATAACTGCAACAACAGTCACACTCCATTTATCAACTCGCCCAACAAAACACATGTTAATTTGGCACCTTGTACGTGATCGGTTCGGCTTGAATCTCTTTAAAACACTACACCTTGCCACTCGGCTCTTGGGTAGCTCGTACACAGAGGGTCTAGGACTTTGACGAAAATTAATTAACTTTCCCAGAAAGAAAGGAGACATCCTAGTCGTCACTGATACTCAAGTGTGTTAGGGTATAGCAAGCTTGCAAACGACGGTGATAATTCCCCTTGAAGCCAAGCGGTAAACTAGGTGGCGCCACGTATGTGGCACTTTTTGTAAGGGAGAAATAGGAGGCGAAACTCGAGCTGCAAGCGGAGGCTAATCTCATGCAAAAATCTCGCTTTATTCAAACGCGAAGTTTGTTCCCCTGAATTTGCATGTTTCCTTCTCAGTATCTGTGAGACTGGAACGCAGTTGCATGCATGTATCACATGATACACAATGAATAATATACATGTGTAATGATTCAGGATTTTTTTTTTACTAATACAAACAAACAAACCAAACGTTTTAACTAAACCAGTAAATTGTACAACTTGTAACAACTCAACTGTAAACTAATAGACCATAAATACCAAGTATTGAGAATTTAATGATACCTAAAGTGTAAACCCGTTATATTTAACATTGCACGTGTCTCATGAATAACTGCCGGATCAGGTGTCATCATCATCAATACAAAAAACTTGTATCGTGAGCGATTTCCCCCCAAAATTAGCTCAAAGCGCTCCAAGATTATTCATCAACGCCCACCTAATCGTAGTCATCGTCGACGTCGTCGTTATCAGTTATTAACATCAACGGCGGCATCAATTTCGCTGTTGCTGCCATTGTATCTGACATTTGTATTCACCTGCGGCAAATTTGACATCATAGACTCAGCGTTACTGGCGAGTATAATGCATAATTAAATAGCATCAGTAACTATCATCACCGTCTTCGTCGTCAGTAGCATCACCATTATTGTCGTCGTCATCATAAACATCAGCATCAACGTCGTTGCTCTCGATGTTTTTTTTATACTAGGCCTACTTCTTCTTCTTCTTCTTCTTCTTCTTCTTCTTCTTCTTCTTCTTCTTCTTCTTCTTCTTCTTCTTCTTCTTCTTCTTGTGCTAGCTGCTCCTCCTTTTTTTGTGTCTGTTGTTCATCTTACATATCGTTATCATAACTGTCCACTTCTTTTTTTTCTGGTTCTTTTCCTCCTCACCCTACTCTTCCTCCTCCTCCTCCATCATCTCCTCCTACTCTTCTTTTTCTTCTTCTTCTTTGTCTTCTTCTTCTTCTTCTTCTTCAGACAACAACCCTGTATGTGTGAACATATGAATGTGAGGGTGGCTCTAGAGGTGTGCAAAGCGAGAAAACGGCCGTGCTGGAGTGTCACGTGATGCGGGCACGCAAGAAGCGCGAGACATCCGTCTGGAACAGGGGCTATGAGATGGGTGAAATGATGAATTCAGGTTGCTGAGTACAGGCATCGTCATATAGCAGAAGGACGTGCAATTCTTCCAAAGTTCAAAACGTAAGTCCAACGAAGGCTTAATTGTCCAGAAACTTGGAAAAGCATGGATATTTGCATATACAAAGAAGAAGAAGAAGAAGAAGAAGAAGAAGAAGAAGAAGAAGAAGAAGAAGAAGAAGAAGAAGAAGAAGAAGAAGAAGAAGAAGAAGAAGAAGAAGAAGAAGAAGAAGAAGAAGAAGAAAGAAGAAGAAGAAGAAGAAGAAGAAGTAATAATAATAATAATGATAAGAAGAAGACGAAGAAGAAGAAGAAGAAAAAGAAGAAGAAGAAGAAGAAGAAGAAGAAGAAGAAGAAGAAGAAGAAGAAGAAGAAGAAGAAGAAGAAGAAGAAGAAGAAGAAGAAGAAGAAGAAGAAGAAGAAAGAAGAAAGAAGAAAGAAGAAGAAGAAGAAGAAGAAGAAGAAGAAGAAGAAGAAGAAGAAGAAGAAGAAGAAGAAGAAGAAGAAGAAGAAGAAGAAGAAGAAGAATTAAAGCTTCGTAAAATGGGGAACCTCTTAAAGTGTCATGAACGCTGGTTTTCTTTGCCGAAGGTTGCGAGTTCGAACCCCGCGTGGGTCGAACTTACATGACTGAAGTACGAGACTATTCTGGACACCGAGAGTTTTCTCCGGGTACTCAGGTTTCCTCCCTCCCTTCAATAATAGTATTGGATGCGGTCAATCTAAGATTTTACAAATACAAATTGATTTCTATTCCGATTTTTGTATTAGCGATCTCTTCAGATAGGCGCTCTTTGAGTTCGCTTGAAGAAAATGCGCGTAATATCATCCTGTATTCTTCTTCTTCTTCTTCTTCTTCTTCTTCTGCTTATTATTATTATTATTATTATTATTATTATTATTATTATTATTATTATTATTATTATTATTATTATTATTATTATTATTATTATTATTATTATTATTATTATTATTATTTTACGTTGAAGTTGAGTATGAATGTAAGTAAATGCGTACTGTAATAGCCCATGCACGCCAATAGTACTACTACTCACGGTGGCGAGAACATGCCTATTCAGTTAGAAAGTATTGTTTTCCAGTCTTATCCCAACCTCCCACTCCCACTCCCACTCCCACTCCCACTCACTCACTCACACACTCTCCTGGAATCTAGGCTCTTACCAAGCACTCATTCACATTCATCCAAAGAGATCACTAGATGGTGTCAAAATAGCTGGAGTGCATGCAGTCTTACGAGACTGACTTATTCCGATTTTGAATCATTACACTCTAAAAACACCGAGCGGTGGGGGATTGTAAGGGTGGGGGATTGTAATGGTGGGGGATTGTAAGGGTTGGGGGTGGGAGAGGGATCGTCTATCTTAGAATGAGCATCACAGAGTGCGAAGCGTCAAGCGTCTCACACACTCATGAGTATGCGTGAGGAGGGCGTCACAAGAGTCATTTGCAGCTGAGTCCTTTCTCACCCATCTTTGAGTAGTTTTTTTTTAATGTGGCCACTGTGGAAGAGAGATCTGGACACGAGTCGCCGACGGTGCCAGACCCTCATGTCCTGCCTGCACGATAGGACTCGGGAGACTTTGGCCGCAGGAGGCAAAGACTAACGGAGGCTAAAAGAGTATGCGCCGAATTTGCAATGCGGTCACAGTGGCAGGATAATAATAGTTCATCATGTTCTGTTCACATGTTAGCACATTGAAGACTTGGCCACTGCTAACACTATATTAGAGGTAATTAAAATGTTAATGTCATGGGCGGTAAAAAGAAAAATTAGGGGGTGGGGTGGGGAGAAAACTCACTGAAATTGAAGCATTTTTGCTATTATCTATAGCGGGGATGGGAGTAATGGTACAGAAAGAGCCACATCCAGATCAAAGCATTGTTTTAATGGGTTGTCTGCTTACGTTCATTCGATCTTCGCTGACTGTGCCAATTCTTTTCTGGAGCCAAAATTTAATTTAAAGGCAAATTTCGCGCCTTCAAGCTCATTCTTTCTAGTCTAGACCGATTCCCACAAGTCACTCAAAGTCATTAACCACTTAAGAGGAAGCATAGCCTTAAAAAGTTATATAAAGTTGTCGCTGGTTAGGATCATGTTGGTTTAATAATTTATTCCTCTAAGCAGAGCCTTCATTAAGAATCGACACACTGATCTACAGTGGAACGCGCTCTGAGCATGGAAAATGAATATTGTCGCTATACAAGTCACCATCATCATCATCATCATCATCATCATCATCATCATCATCTTCATCATCATCTTCTTCTTCTTCTTCGTCGTCGTCGTCATCATCATCATCATCATCATCATCATCATCATCATCATCATCATCATCATCATCATCATCATCATCGTCGTCGTCGTCATCATCTTCATCGTCATCTACAATTTTGAACTTTTAATGCAAATTAATGAATGCTGAGCATACCTATAAATTATCTGAGGTTAAATGAAGCAATAGCTTAAGCTGTTTTCAAAGCAAGCTACGCTATTCATGGCTCATATGTTCTGCATGGTGGTTCAGGTCCCTCCGCTGACGCCGCCCACTTGTCAGAGCAGAGCGAGGTCTCGTTCGTTTCCACCTTTACAGCTCCCGAAAGGCAGAACGCCGCCTCAGAGACTCTAATTCTTAAGGCCCCCGAGGGGAGGGTCATCATTACCGACAAGAAAGACAGAGGCAGGGTGAATTAGAAGACCATCAGCACCAACTGCAAAAAGGCCAAAAGTCAAAGAGATAATACAGACACACCTAGTTGATAGAGACGTTAAAAGGCAGAAGCAAGGAAAAATAGACACGACTGCGAAGACCAAATACCAGAGGCAAAGGACAAGACAGACGGTATACCGTTTCATTCATTATCCCTGGCAAAAGTCTAAAAGTCAGAGACTGCCTATATTAAAAACTAGACTGTCGTCATTTTCAAATGCAAACACACACAAAAATCAAAGAGCTGCAAGACAATTTTAATTAAATGCTTAAAGTCAAATGATTCAAATGCTTGTAGCCACATGAATTGGAGTGTCGTCTTTAACCACACACAAAAACATGAATTGGCGTGTCGTCTTTAACCATACACAAAAATATTATAAAAGGCAAAGCTCTACAGTTAAAAATTAATGGATTATGTAGACAACAGATGATGCGGAGAGAGAGCACCGGGAAAAGAAGTAGGATGAGTGAAGATAAAGTTTTTTTGAAAACAGAAACAAAGCCAGTGGAAAAAATGTAGGCGGCAACACAAATGCTTGAGAACAGGGAGAAAGGGGAAAGACGAAGAAGAAATAAGAAAGAAAGAATGACGATGAGACTTTTGATGGCCGAAGAAGAATACTTTGGAGGGCTTATAGTAATCATAAGTGTAATTTCCTCTGGTGTCCCAAGGAGACCCTTGGCCAGTCCTTCATGATCGCCTTCACCATTGAAGCCACCAACCCTCAAGGACTCTTCTCCGGTCAAGCGCGTGGACTTCTTCCATTTCAAGGAGCGCAGGGCAACTCCCTGGAGGTGTGCACTGTCTCTCTCACCTGCTTTGATCTGTGCCCAGGTCTAAAAGTACCTGTGGCGAAGCGTATCTTCATTATTTCAGCATCAACTCGCTAAACGATTGCATTGAAACCTAATTACGTCTAGGGCTCATCGGTCACTCTTGTCAGTCATTACCCTAGTGTTCTTCAGCTGTCGAATGACGTGTGAAGAAACAAGTAGTTAAACTTATAAAGACTAACCCTGAAGTGCTGTTGCTGTTCACCTTTGAAGCAATGTCCAGCGTCCCAAGTATTGCAAGTGGACAGGTAATGAGTAGGACGCTTTTGCAAAGTCTCCATCGCGAAACTGTAATGAGAACATTATAATTTTATAATCTCCTAGCGCAAAGAGCGTCGGTGACCACGTGGAAATCTGTTCTGTGTATCTCTTTCAAATCTTTGAAATTGAAATCTTTGGGTAAGGGATGAAGAGTGGGACGGGGTGCGAGGAGCAGGTGTGGGGTGGAATGGAGGAAAGGGGTAGGCGAAGTGAGGGTCTGCCTGTAGAGGGCGAGGCGATTAGTTCTTTATGAGAAAGCAGAAAAGCCAGGTTTTGGGTCCCGTGCAAGCAGAAAATAGATCCTGCGTTAGATCCTATTTGAGCCGCTCTAGAGCTGGTAAGGCGCTATATAAGAAAACAACAACAACAACAACAACAACAACAACAACAACAACAATAATAATAATAATAATAATAATAATAATAATAATAATAATAATAATAATAATAATAATAATAATAATAATAATAATAATAATAATAACAGGCTTAAGAAGAAGAAGAAGAAGAAGAAGAAGAAGAAGAAGAAGAAGAAGAAGAAGAAGAAGAAGAAGAAGAAGAAGAAGAAGAAGAAGAAGAAGAAGAAGAAGAAGAAGAAGAAGAAGAAGAAGGAACATTGAGGTTTAACGTCTACACCCACCATTGGCGACGGGGATAACCATCCCAGGGAAAGAGGGGTTGGGACTTGAATCAACACTGACCCACCAAAGCAATCTAACTGCTAAAATGGACAGTGAAAATGGCCACATTTTTTATCGCTCACCACGGGATTCGAACCTGGGTCATCGGTGTGCCAGGCGAACGCTCTACCAATTGAGCTAAGGCGGTGGGAAGAAGAAGAAGAAGAAGAAGAAGAAGAAGAAGAAGAAGAAGAAGAAGAAGAAGAAGAAGAAGAAGAAGAAGAAGAAGAAGAAGAAGAAGAAGAAGAAGAAGAATGGTCCATTTAAACTGTAGTTTAATTCCACTGTCACTGACACACTGTTACGCGTCTTCTCACCGATCATTAGACCTACATCTGGTTCAAAACACATAGCCCTAAGGTAGTCATTTCACGGATCACATAAGCTCAATAGCCTTGCTTCGCAATGTCCATCTGTCAAACTGAACACTTAGATGACACAATAGAAAGTCGCAGCCGTCTGCCATATTGCCAATGGTGGGTGTAGACGCTAAGTCTCAATGTTCCTTCAATCAAACTCTCAAGGGAGCACTACACACATGAAGTCCATGTGGAGACGTCTATATATCTGTAAGGCAAACGCTTTTTGGCTGTCATGATTATCTCGAAGCCTTGGGCTTAACTGTTAACGTTAAAGTTTGAAACGCACATATCAACGGTACAGTGTTGATGGTACTTTAACTTCAATAAAATGGGATGAGCCAAATCGATAAGCCTCTTAGACGCAACTTGACACTTATCATTGTGCGAGCATATTATTCCATTGAACTCCTCTCCGCTCCTCGCCTGATCGAGGAACGGTTATTTCGACCCTAAGGCTCAGAGTTGGGCAACAAGGAGATTTTGATTATAAAATAATGTATTATGTTATTCTGTGGTTAGTTGTCAATAGGCTGTTAATAGTAAATACTACTGCTACTGCTACTACCACTACCACCACAACAACTACTACTACTACTACTACTATTCAAGAAGGTTCTATTGATGAAGGTTATATTCTAATAAACCGAAAATTTTAACGCCTACTACTCAGGTGTTGTTGTTGGTTTTATTATCATACTACTACTACTACTACTACTACTACTACTACTACTACTACTACTACTACTACTACTACTACTACTACTACTAATAATAATAATAATAATAATAATTATTATTATTATAATAAAATAATTTTAATGATGATAACGACAATGATAATCATAATAATAACAACAACAGCAACCATAACAACAGTAATAATAATAATAATAATAATAATAATAATAATAATAATAATAATAATAATAATAATAATAATAATAATAATAATAATAATAATAATAATAATAAAATCATCATGCCACGTCACCCGAATGGGCTCAGCGACTTCAGCTCAAACAGCTAGTGAAGGGATTCAAATTCAAACTAAAATACTAACACAAATACCAGATGAACAGTTACACTCTTTTATTCATCACATATAAAGAGGAATATTTGAAAACTAACCCTACCACAATCCTTATCCGGTCCTCAAAACCCCAACAATTAACAATCAGTTGCCTCCCTTGACTAATTCGTAACCCCTTAAATATTGGACACAAAGTGCCAACACAACCAATGATATAACAATATAAAAATAAAGATGAAGTATTACAACAAATGGCTTACGTATCCAAACACTAATATTTGAAAGAAATGTATTTAATTAATATCAAAAACCAGCACAATTGTTCGTTATTCATTACTAAGCTTGACTAATATCATCTGGAAACAGCAATACAAGTCTTTTGCTTCTTCACTTCTAAATGTTTAGAAAAATCATTACACTGCCTTCAAAGAACTAGCACAGTCCAAAATAGAATAAGTCTTTAATCACGTCCTTCAATGAATTCAGTGAAAATCACTGTATTAAATGTTTATTAAGTATTTAGTATGTTTTTATGTGCGTGTAATGTTGTATGTTTGTGCCTGAGTACCGCAACCCCAAGCAGCAGCGGTCACGCGAGCAAGCAGCCTTGCAGCATCAAGGTAGCAGGGGTCATGCAGCACCAAGGTAGAAAAGGTCACGCAACAGCCGCAACTTCTCAGCTTCTTCTTCTTCAGGATCGGTTCAGAACATCGTTGAACCATAGCACAGCACCACACAACAACAGCATGGAAGCAACAGCAAATAAGCAAGCAGCAGGCCCAATCTGGTCAACATAATAAGTCATCTTACTAGGCTACCCATATGCAATGTAAACATAACATGGGAAATAACGCCTTCCGCCGTCAGCCAGCTTGACCTGTTTATTTATGCATTACAAACAATTCACAATTCTTCTATAATTTGTATACTCTCGCATGAACGTGATTATTATACAAATGCATTATAATTCCATTCCTAATCAACAATCCTGATTCATCCTCTCTCTCATATTCTTCACCCCTCTACCATCTTATTATCACCCTTGACCCCGTTCTTGCAACAACCTCAACAACATTATTCCATTATACATTTCCACACAGGAAAATCATATAAAAATAAAATTTATCAAAATACCCCTTTCCCCCTCATCCATTATCATTCATCCGCGTATGCATGCTCAGAGTGTAAAGCCACTACAAGAACTAGAATGCTGGGCACCACTCACCTTCAGTCCTCGGCCTGTGATGGTACAGACACACAACACAACACAACACACCACACAGTCTGTACGAGAGTCGATGGCTTGTTACTGTTGCCCTAACTATGATCCCAGGACATCCTAATATCAACGAAGATTCTTAGGCCTTGGGCGGTCTCTAATAGAAGAGCACACACTATTAGAGACCCACTCTGCACAGTCTCTCACAGAAATTGTGGCACTGAGGTCTCTCCTACACACACTGTTATGAAAGTACTTATTCACGACAGTTGCACCACAGTACATTGGTCATTCTTGCCCTTTTTAAGGTACAAGACATCGGGTGGTTCTAACACAAAAACACAACCCTTATAAAAGGACTCTACACCTATTCTGTAATAGTGGCAGTCACAATTATCCAATTTGCCGTCTGATCATAATCAGTACCAACTTGACTCTGGCTTTACACCAATTCTTCCAGCCCACAATTCAAGGCACAGAACTCCTTTCAAGCTTCTAGCAGCTACCGAGCTTACGTAAAACACGAGATTCTTTCAAAACCGATATACCCTACGCAATACATCGCGCTGACCCATACTTTCCACACAACACTCTCATAGATATGAAACTGTAAACTATATACATCCTGACACGGCCTATATTTAGCGTGTAATAAACTCGTGTCATCACAAACAATAATAATAATAATAATAATAATAATAATAATAATAATAATAATAATAATAATAATAATAAATGACAATGATAGTCATAATAATAACAACTATAACAACAATAATAATAATAGCAGTAATAATAATAGCAATAATAATAATAATAATAATAATAATAATAATAATAATAATAATAATAATAATAATAATAATAATAATAATAATAATAGACTGTGTATAGAATATTATGATCAACCGGGGAAAGAAGACGTGGCATTGATTATGCGGGAGACTCACAAAATACAACTTGATCGAATACATTGAAAGGTAAAGACGTCCTCAACGACTTTCGAGTTACGGGATAGGATAGAATAGGATAGGATATGGAAAGGCGTCCATGCAAACTTTCGGCCGTTCCGTTCTCTCTTTTCTGGGCCAGCTTAATGAAGGCGGTGCCCATGTCCTCTCACTCTCTGCCTTACCTCTAGAGGTTGTAATCAAAGCCAGGTACTATCGTATCCTATTTTATCCTATCCCGTAACTCAAAAGTCGTTGAGGCACCACAGATGATCGTTTAACCAGCGTACTACATCTTTCTGTTCTAAGCAACCCTCATGGCTTCACTCAGTGTCAAGCCAGTCCATTCCCGAATGTTGTCCTCCCGCCTCTTTTTCTGTCTCCCTCTTCTTCTGCCTCCTTGCACCGTGCTTTGTGAGCGTGTCATCGTGTTGTCCAATGGCTTGTGTGATGGTCTATCGGACTTCGTTGTTGGTGATGTGCTGGGTATAGGAAATGCCCGGAAGTCTTCCGTAGCACCTCATGTTCATGCTTTGTATTCTTCGTTGTAGATCTGCTGTAAGGGTCCAAGTACCCACTCACAGCTGATTGGACTGAGATATGTCGTGCTCTTTTTTTCATTCTGTGTTTCGTTTGGTGTTTGACATCAAGCATTGATCACTCATCCCAAGTACTTACGGAGCTCGACGTTGTTTTAACTAAACATTGCTAGTGTTTGCCCAAACCATTATGCTACTACACAACCCTTTGAGGATCTTTTGAACGAATAACTAACAATAATATTAAACAACACTAAACGATTACATGTATTTATTCTGCTGCCTTGCTTGCAGATTTTCTCGGTATGAAATTGAAGCAATAGTTAAAAGTTACATTTATCAAGTCTCTTCAATCAGGTAAAACAAATTACCCCTAAATAAAGAAGAAGAATCAGAATCAGACACTTGCACAGCCGCTAATCGCTAACAGAGTTGCGCTCCATGAGCAAGAAGGAGAAAATACCCAAATGCGTTATGTCCCTTGATCTGGTAAAATGTCTCAACACCCAAAACGGGGTTTAAAGTTAACGGACAGCGAACAGTCAACAATTTCAATACCTCAGTTGTGTTTATATTTATGTATTTTAAACAAGTCATTAATTTGTTGGGCTATAGACATTGAGACAGAAGAGGGAAACAAAAAACACTAAGAAGAAACTAAGAGACAACAAATCAGTTACGTCGGTTGTACTTCGACAGGGGGGTGTCTGCTTTCTTTCAGATCAGTTGAAGAATGGCAAACTTGAGGATCGTATGGTTTCAATTACCATTGTATGACTATTGCGTGCCTCTGTAGCATCCTTGTGTGTGTGGCCATCAACACTAAGCATTATAGGTCTCAGGGTATTTCATCAAAATAATTAACCCTCTTCTTAGGCAGTGAGTTCCAATTTTACTGCATCACGACCCGTTATAAAACTAACATAATGATAAGATAAGGAAAGCATATTTTATTTCTGTATCTTTCCCTTCCTGGGGATTTAAGCTGTCCGGAAGTATAGCATTCATATTGATCTTCATATTCGTAATAATATTAATTTTTATATGAAATAGTCGTGGGGAATCACAAGGAGCCAAATTTCAGTCTGTTATTCGGTGGGTCGGTCGGTCCATTGCATGCCATGTGTCCAAAACCACTGAACGGATTTTGACCAAACTTTATAGAAACGTTGCCTAAGTTAGTGATCCGCCTCCCGTTCCATTTTATTTGCTCTACAGCAAAGGTCAAGGTCACTGGGATAATTTTGTGGCCAAATATCTCAAAAACGGCTAAATCGATACTGTTGAGTTTTGGTACAAAGGCACTTCAAATCATGGGCTATTCTTCATTTGCGGTGCAGTTGTCGGTCATTCGATTGGTCCATCGCTTCCAATCTTGTGGTTGGAGCACTCGCTACTGTGTCGCAAGTTAAGCACCGTCCAGTGCGGTTAGCACTTGGACGGGTGACCGCAAAACGTGAAGCGACAAATAACAACGCCCCCAGTTGACTCAACTGTGACTGAGTACCTACTCTCTTAAGGGTGGGGAAGGTAAAGCAGCGAGGGAGAGAGATGGGCATCACCCTCATTACGCTGGCCCAACATAAGTGTGATCTCTAACATCACGCTCCTCTACGGCCACAAGGCTATGGGACTACCTTTACCTTTACCCACCCAAAAACCACTTTTTTGCCTTATCTCAAGAATAACTTCACCGAAATTCATCATTTTTATTTGGCGGATAAATTAACTACTGCTAGGCATGTTGGATCATTCGGGGGTTTTTTCCTCAAAGGTCCATATTATTGTGCTTCACTATTTTATTAAAATGTTTTTTGTTTGTTTTAGCTATATCTAAAAATTGGCTCATTCGATATTGATTTATTTTGTTTTGGTTTGGTTTCTTTGCAGATAGTCTAGAAGATGTTGGCCTGTCATTCCACGTTTCCATTTTGCTTCGTTAGAATAAAGCCCAGCCACAACACCGCTGTGACGGTGGGTCTATTGTTGCTGGGCTCTGCACAATGAAATGCTATTACCCACTCGTCTATTGTTGCTGGGCTCTGCACAATGAAATGCTATTACCCACTCGTTCATTGTCGATGGGGATCGCTAGTAAATCTCCCTGTGACTCACTTAATACATTTATATGTTTAGCTCGGTCTGTGTTTAGGCTGGGGTACAGAGATAGAAAGAAAAATGGTAAAAGATCACTGTCACACTAGCTCTCACACGGCTATGAAACATAGGTAGTCCAGCCACTTGTTAACAGTAAATATCATACATTTATTTCCTCTACTCTATACACGATCTGCTAAGTACGATACTAACTTAAAAGTTCAAATGCCAATTCGAATGGTTCGCTCCTTGATAGTTCTATGCAGCTACTGTTTCTTCATCGGTCACTTGATACGTTCTGCCCAAAGGGTCAGAGTTCTGGAAGAGTGGACTACTGTGGTCCTTAGATACAGGTTTGGTGCACTGAGTATGTTGCACTTAACTTAATGTTAGAAGAGCTGAGTTGTGGTTTATTCCTTGGTGAGCTGTGTTGTTGTGGATTCTTCTACTTGTTGCTAGACTGGTGGGCTCTCGTCGCGTATTGCTTGAGTAGCCGATGCAGGCCGACTTTAAGTGAAGACTTTTTCTTGCCTTTCGTCTGGTCGGGCTCACGATACGATGCCTGCTCGTCTGTAACATATGAGACGGAATTCTGCACCACCGTGTATACTAGGTGTATGCAGAGCGTCTCACTGAAGGCCGAAGTAGCCCTCAGTGATTAGCTCCACATCTCTATATATAAGCGACAAACATTCTGCTAAGTCCGTGGTCCACTGGAATCTCCACTCTAATTTCCTATACATATATAAATATAAATCATGGCTAACTATATACATAGAGAAATAATTAATAGTATATACATTCTCGGGTACAGCCACTGGTCTGCAAGAATACATATAGGCTAAACAACAGTGGGTCCGTATGGAATACAACATGGCGTCGGACCGGTCGGGTTCTTCACGTGGTCGGGGTCTCTACGTGGTCACGCAACGTCGGACTAACAATTCAATTCTAAGCATGGCACATTTCACAAACATAATTCAACAATAATATCAATACATCACGATGAAACAAAAGTATGTTCATTTACCTTTTTGACAATGTCAGGCCGTGGCTAACTTGATTGAATAGAGTTTCAACAAGTCCTGCTAGTTAGTCGTCAGTGGAGAGATCTCTTTAGAGCGTAGCTCTGTACTCTAGGCAAGTCGAACAGCGAATGACCCTACCTAGCTCTCTGCCCAAACTGGGTAGAACTGGTGTGTGCGAGTGTCTGGGAATACCTTTGAATGCCTTGCCATCTTGTTGTTGTTTTTTTAAAACCTACACTTTACAACTTTAGTCTAGTAGCAGGGGTTCGTTGTGGTGACCTGCCCTCGTTAACACAACGAGTTTAATATATTGGTGTGCCCAAGCGTTCCAAACTACATCCATTAATCAAAGTCTATGTGCGATGAAGCAAACAATTTCTTTATTGAATGTTTGGGAAATCTGGCAAGAACGCAAGCCTGAAGTTCAACAACCTATCTGGAATCGACACTTCTTTGTGCTAAAAATCCATTCTAAGCGTTCGTTTTATTGTCCATGAACACGACTTTTTCAACGTTACTAAGTATGGTTCACATTATTGACTCTGAAATTAAATCCCATTTCTTCAAGCAAGAACACTTTGATTCCATTTGAAATTTTAGCCTTTCTTTGGCAACATTATGTACACCAGTGTGTTTCTTTGTCTTGTATTAACATGACATGAAACCTCAGCAGCCATCATAACTTTCTGAAAAGTTGTGAGGGCTTAGTATCATAATTGTCATTATCATTTATTTTATTTATTTTATTATTGAGGATTTTTATAGCGCACTTATCTCGCCGTATTTGACCAGACGCTAGGCGCTGGCCGATACAGGATCTAACTGAAACCGCCCGAGACGCCCACCCGCAGCCTTTGGGCGCATGGTCTGACGCTCGAACAACTGAGCACTATCCTGGCCAGCCAGGGATGTGGGAGAAGAACCAAGTGCATGCTGGGTGTATTCTTGTTACCGGCACTCACCCGTCTAGGACATGAGCGTCAGGATCTTTAAAGTCCGTTATGAAGGAATGTATGCGACACAGACTAGACCTCGGTTTACAGTCTCATCCGAAGGAGTAGGAAACGGGAGTAAAGTGTCTTTCCCAGGGACACAACACAATGGCCCGGACAGGACTCGAACCCGGGACCTTCAGATCCGCAAGCCAAAGCACTACCATTAGACCACCGTGCCTCTGCCTGGTTGGTTACATTATTTAACGGAGCTTAAGACGAGTCAGAATAACATCGGTTTTATTTTGTGTATGTGTGATATATTAACTTTTTTGAGGGCAACTCCAGTCCCAAAGTCGAAATGCATTTGAAAACGTTCAAGATCAAAAATTATAAGAACTATGAGTTACGCTAGCGAATGCCAGACACGGAGTTTGTGGAATCGAGTTTTCACTTGCTTGATTCTCGGTCAACGAAATCGTTACAGAGATTCCGAGGCTCCAGTCTTTAATTGATCGCAGCATTTCTCTCAGATATTTTTCCTAACACAGCACAGGCGCAGAAAAAAAGATAAAAGACTTAAAACTTGACAATTTTGCCATATATAATTCCGCAATACTAATATTTTTAACGTAGATAGTTAACCATGTGGAGAAAACGAGTCTGCGCCAGTGTTGTATTTTGATGCGACTTGAATTCGATCTTGGCTTCAGCACCGTGATTGAGCAGGCTGGACCTCGTTGACGTAGCCAGTACCTTGACCAATTTTTCTTCTCTGTTTTTTTTTTTTCGCTTGGAAGCGCGCAATGCAATTGTAACACTTTTTTTTAAACAGCTATTTCAACCCCTAACTTCAGGAGAGGCATGCAAATGCTCTAACAGCTTTGAGACCTTTTTAACGAATTCGCCTATGTTATCTGGCCCGAGACTGCATTATGTAAATTCTGGGACTGTGTCGCACTTCGGCATCGTGGTCGTGGTCGTCCCCAAGACAAATTCGGCGCGCAATTTCCGATGAGGCCGGCGGACGACACAAGGCGAGCGATAAGTGGGCGACAGTAAATTTGGCGGCGGTAGTCGTTTTGTCGGTGGCGCAGGGCTAATCAGAGACACGATTGGCATAGCAAGTGGAGATTTTCAATTATGATAAAGCGTGGCCGCTGAAAAGAGCGCCGTTTGGTCCTTGGAGGAGCATCAACAAATTCAATAATTGAAGCCGTGGCTATCTTGCTTGGCTAATCTGTCCCCAGCATCGGGACGTGCGAGGCAGTCACAATCCACCCTGACCTCCGACATATTGACTAAACCCAGACTTCAAGATCAGAGTGTGTATGTGGAAGGGTTGGGAAGAAAGAGAAAAAGAATACAATCTAGAGACTGAAGTGAAGAAGTTCAGGAGGACGCCTTTGTTCGACTTAAAGCGACGGGAGTTAGTGGTAGGTGGTCGGTAGTGCTGTGTGGAAAGGGTATGACCTTCTACCACAAACTGAAGTAGCTGTCATGACCCTAAGGTCCTGCATTTTTGTGGTCACCACGTAATGGGCTTTTGAAATTTGGCAAAGTTAACTATTTTATTCCATACTGTTATAACTTGTTCTATTGTTTGTTTGTTTTTACTGGCTCAGTCAATCACCGTGTAAGGTTGTCAGTGTATTTTATTGTATTTATTATGTATTGTATTTGATTGCATAAAGCCATGTTTGTTTTTTTGTTTTTCTTACATCTTTTAGATTTTTTACAAACTTTTGTTTAATTGTATTGTACATGTGTACATGTACACATTTTATCTTACTGTTTTGACTGCTTATATTGACTTTGTGTGTGTGTTTGTGTGTGGGCATGTATTTGATGTATATCGTTTATTCCTTTATTTTAAAAATATATATATTTATTGTTTTTTATATGCTCCATGTTTTAGTGTAATATACAGTGTCTTATTGTGCGAGTGCTTGTGTGATAGTATGCGTGTGAGCGCTTTGAGCAGACTTTTTAGTTTAGAATTGCGCTTAACAAAATACATAAATATTATAGAACTATTTTATTGTTTACTATAGTATTATTTTGCTACCCAGTATATGAAGCAAAACATTGCCATCTGCTGCATGCTAAAAAAATATTAAATCATATAAGGATTATTTTTTAACAAATTTGACAACTCAAGCATTCGTTGGAGACGGATACAAAGAGGTGCCAGAGATTTCGTGATGTGATTATAAAAGAAGGCCCTGCAACATGTGACTCACGTCGTCCTAGAAGAAGGAAGAAAGGATAACTTGAGTTTCGTCGTTTAAGATAGTCACAAATGAGAAAATATGCCACGCAACATGAGCCTGAAGTCGTCGTAGATGGTCGAACCAAAACCAGATCTCACTTTCAGCCAATTAAGGCAGACAGTGGCAACACTGCGAGTTATGGGGTCATCAATCATGTCATCAGCGTTCAATCATGATGGTCAGTGGTTATCGTTCCTGCTGTCCATCGCCATTGTTGTCAGGTTGTCCAGACAACAAGGAACAACATTAATCTTCTTTTGTTTGCTCTGATGCTTTCTTTTAATTTTCTCTGACACTAAAGAGCCTCTTGGGTGACCAATGTTCTGCAAACGTTTCTGAAACACAATGAACGTGTGTGTGTGATGTCAAAGATCATAATTTACTGCAATGTAATTAAAGGCATTCAAAAGTATAATTTGTTTTCATGATGATAATGCCGACGGTGACGTGACGGTAATGATGATGATGATGATGATGATGATGATGATGATGATGATGATGATGATGATGATGATGATGATGATGATGATGATGATGGTGATGATGATGGAGGTGGTGGAGGTGGTGGTTATGTAGACCACACATTAGACCAAATCAAAATGAATGTCATTCCATCGAATACTGTAAGATGGAGTACCGTTAAATCGAATGAGCTGCAGTGTTAGAAGTGTGGCGGCCTACTAGCGCCAAAACCTGATAATTACAATTATCACGTGATAATTACAAATATCACGTGATAATTACAAATATCATGGGATAATTACAATTATCAAGAGATAATTACAATTATCATTGAAAAATTACAAATATGTTCGTGTGATAATGTTTAATTTTCAGTTTTGGCTCTATCACATAACAATTAAAATTTTCACTTGATAATTATAATTTTCACGTGATCATGCTTAATTCTGGTAAGGCGGCTTACTAGCGTCAAAACCTGCAAAACTTACATGTATTAGTGATAATTGTAATTATCTCAGGATATTAGTAATTATCAGGTTTTGGCGCTAGGAAAGCGTGGCAAATACTGATAATTATTAATTAACACTAATTACACAGAACACGTGATAATTTCAATTATCTCGTGATTATGTTAACTCTCGGTGTTGGCACTAGTAGGCCGTCATATAGAAGCTTCATTAGGCCCTGCGGTTTTATTACACACGGCACATTAAAAATATCCATCGTTTGGGCTAAAATGTAAAATTGTATTCGGTCTGATGATTAAATCACAACAACAAAATACAACCCCGTTTCAATAAAGCACAAAAGAACAGAAAATTTATTTTACACGCCGATCATTTTAAAGAGATCCACTTGAACAGAGCACCACGTCACACCAAAAATACAGGCTCGTGACGTTTCCATGCTCTAGCGCATTGGGAGAGTCCGATCCTGCTGAGGCCTGAGTAATGGTCATGCCACACGAGCGTCAAATCTTGAATCCAATTCATGAAATCACGACAAAATCCCGTGATTGTCGTGTGGCACCCTGTGCATCGCGAATCCAGATTCTTTGAATTGGCTCCGATTGCCGACTTTCAACATGTTCTAATTCCGCGAGTCTCGATTGTGTGATTCGGACCTTTTGGCCAATGAGAAGCAGAATACGAATCACGTGATCACAACACACGTACAGCAAAACTTCAAGACCAATAACCATCAAGTTTGACTCGATGTGCGACTTTTGTGTGGCACTGCGCGATTCAAGTCAAAATGAAATTCCGACTTCGAAGTCGAAAATTCTTCCGATTCGCGTCAAGTCCAGTAGATTTGACGCTCGTGTGGCATGGGCTTAACTCAGTGCACGGCGTAGGTCTTGGCCACACTGCGCAACTTGAATCTTGTGTAACTGAAATTCGTTATCCAGGCATTCCCCTTCATCCAGTAACAAGGCAGGAGCCGTCGTAATAACGTTTTCCAACTTTATTCAGCAAAGGACGCAAACAGCATCCTATTCCTATTCTATCCCATACCTCGAAAAGGTCGTTAAGGCACCACAGATAACCGTTTAACCAGCGTACTCCATCTTCCTCTGTTCCCAGCAACCCTCATAGCCTGGCTCAGTGCCAAGCCAGTCCATTCTCGAATGTTGTCCTCCCATCTCTTTTCCTGTCTCACTCTTCTTCTGCCTCCTAGCACCATGCCTTGCAGGATGGTCTTTGAAAGGCCTGATGCTATGGTGACGTGGTCATACCATCGGAGTTTCCGTTTCTTCACCACTGTGAGCATGTCATCGTGTTGTTCAATGGCTTGTGTGATGGTCTGTCTGACTTCGTCGTTGGTGATGTGTTGGGCACAGGAAATGCCCAGAAGTCTTCTGTAGCACCTCATCTCCATGCTTTGTATCCTTCTTTGTAGATCTGCTGTGAGGATCCATGTTCTAAACAGCATGAACAACTGCATACAAAATCTCTTTCCGAAAAACCCTTTCCACACATGAAGACAGCGCTTCTTATATACCTAAATGCTATCACCTCACCTTTTGTACCTAAACACAGTATTCGTAATTATCGCGCGCGTCTCAATCGTAAGGAGGGCTTAACTTTCGCATCGCCTCGCCTTGCAAACCGTGAACCTAGGCTAGTTTCAACTACGAAATGTGCTTCTCAGCAATGTCAGTTACGCTAGCACTAGCATTCTAAAATTAAACGCAAGCTGTCTCTGATACTTGGAATGTATGGCGCACACTGCTTACAGCGAGTTTGGCCTAATCAGTCTCACCTACGCTGTATGAGGTTGCGTGGACAGAGTTAGGTGTGAAGTCATCGGGCTGCGGGCTCAGGCTGACAGACAATTAGGGTAAAAGATGACCTATCTCACCTTCCTCAAGCCCTGACCTGTCAAACAACACGCACTCTGGGACTCTTCAAGTCTGCAAGCATTAACGTTTTTTTAAATGTGTGTGTGTGTGTTTTGTTTTCTTTTTCTTTGTGTGTGTTTGTGTTTTTTTCCTGGCATCTTCGTTTTCGCATTTTAAGACTGATTGAAAATACTTTAAAATAGTCTAGAACCAAACCAACGAGCCAAATGTCAGTCTTGCGCTGCATCTAAAAAAAATGTTTTCGCCGATTTTGATAAGTGTGTGTTTGTGTGTATGTCCGCGCGCGCACGCGCTCGTGTGTGTGTGTGTGTGTGTGTGTGTGTGTGTGTGTGTGTGTGTGTGTGTGTGTGTGTGTGTGTGTGTGTGTGTGTGTGTGTGTGCTAGCAGACAGTTCAGATAGCGGTCCATCATTCCATGTTTTCCTTTTGTTTCGTCTGACTGAAGCCGAGTCACAACATGGCTAAGTAAATGAACACTTTGGAAAATGCCGAGTTTTTCGGCTATGTGTGTGATTGTCTGGAAATATATTTGTATGGCTTGCCATCTTGTTGACTCTTCAATTCATAACATTAGCTCAGGTTTTGGCTGAACCTGTTTTTTTTCTCTAGTTTCGGCGTTGTTTTTTTTATTTTTTAACCCAGTCTTTCAATATTTTTGTCTGGCATCGTCCCTTTTTAATATTTGTTTGTGTCTTTTCAACAAAATAATAACACAAGTCGTTTTTTACTTCAGCATCAAGCTCATGAATCTAACAAAGTATGTAGATTCTATCTCTCGAATTTTTTTGTTCTTTCTTTCTTTCTCTCATTCATTCATTCTCTCTTTCTTTCTTTCTTTCTTTCTTTCTTTCTTTCTTTCTTTCTTTCTTTCTTTCTTTCTTTCTTTCTTTGCACGTATGAAGTTACATTTATTTTTTAAAAAAAAACTCGTTTATGTAAATTAGGGATGGATATGCCGTATACATGGGTCACTTGAAATTGCCTTATGTTCAGTCATTTACATAATAACTATCATCTATATGAAGGAGCGGAGAAAGAAGAGAATTCGGTGAGGCGGGGATGGGGAGAGAGAGAGAGAGAGAGAGAGAGAGAGAGAGAGAGAGAGAGAGAGAGAGAGAGAGAGAGGGAGAGAGAAACAGACAGACAGACAGACAGAGACAGGCAGACAGAGAAAGAGAGAGAGGAGGGAAAGAAAGAGAGAGAAATATAAGGGGGTGGTGGTGAGGTTGGGGGTGGGGAAAAAAAGAAGCAGAAAACCCACACGGTATTTCGAAAGTGTTGTAGTCTGCAGTGACAGCAGTTCTAGCTCTAGTGAAGGAAAAAGTACTACTCAGTCACACCGCGCTGCCCATTAGTCCTACCTGATGCTAAATGCCGGAAACATCAACACAAGTAAAAGTCATTTGCCATACATTGTGCAGACCTACCTATCTTCCCATCTACATGCACCTACTTCACTCTAGCTCTCACAATCGCCCTCCCTCTCAACCAGTCGAATGCAACACAAGTTTCAGTCTACAGAACAGACTCATTTCGACAAAGTCTTACGGTTAAAAGGTAAAAGAAAACGTCTTTAATTAATTAATAATGTGTGGATTTACCTCCAACCCCACTTCATCTGCACACCTCCTTCTCATCCATCTTTGCAGTTACTATCTCAGCAGTAGCAAACCACAGGCGCTCGTATCTGAACGCGATAGCGTCCTCTGTTTAGAGAACGCGTCCTTCTCAGTACTTGTACGAGTATATCAAGATCTCAAACTCCTCTAAGCGAAAATCGGGGGTCATCGCATTTTTCAAATCTATATGAACGAACTAGAAGATTTCTCCCGATAGAGTGCGCGATTCAATTGATTCAGCAGTGATTCATGCAAATATTCAGAAGTTGGTTGGTTGCTTGGTTGTTTCATTAACGTCTTCTTCATCGAAATGATAAGACGATCCAGTAGAAGATGCTAGTGACAGACAACAAAACCTTGGAAAGGTTGGTATACTTTGAAGCTGGCTTCGATTTCTCAAAGAGGTAGTGAACAAAAACCGGAACCGGAAGTTTGTAAAATACGTCCAAATCGACAATAATAATGGTGGAAGAAGGGGGGGGGCGCTTTCGCTCCTCATTGGTTCTGCAGGACTTTTGGCACTTCACTGGCACTCATCAGCATTTTACCCGTAGCTGGCCTGCCTTCACTTTTACATAGCCCAGCAGGCAATAGTTAGGCACCCTCAAAATCTCCCAAGCTACTGTGCTAATAGATACTAATCGTAGTAATACTCTGCACGGTATAAACCGCGCTCGTTGCTCTTATCCTAACACGCCTAATCACATGTGTCACGGAGATGGGGAAATGGGTGCTGGAGTATCTTAGTATAGACTCTGAGTGTCTAGAACTATCCTGAAAGATGTCAAACAATTGCGGGAGTTCTTATAATAACCAGTTATCAGTATTATTATTATTAGTTTTGTTTAATTAAATACTCAATTAGTAAATTGTAGTTATATAATATTAGGGTTTGGATGCGTCATTGGGATTTTGGAACAGATTAAAACCAAACAGTGAGCCTGAACACATCCTCATGGCATGGAGTGAGGATAAGTATACGCTAATTCAGATTCTTTGCAAATGAGTATGAAACACGCACCCTAGTCTCAACTAGGCAGGATACGGTAGCGATTGTTTTGTCTTGATGGGTAAGGGTAAACAGGGAGAACTAATTGCCACTGACAGTGGCGCTTTTAACCCGGAATTCGCTTCTTTTCTTGTCCTGGTATTAGTACTGCATTATATGTATGTGTTAGCTATAAACTGGGCATTTAGGATAGACCACTGTCACTTAGCACATCAAGAGTAAGTCAGGTTTGTTCCTGATATACTATGATAAAAGTACTGGACCGGCCGTTCTGGAACGCTCAAACGAAGTGCCGACTTGGAAGAAGGGGATGAAGGTTGAGAGTGAGAGTAAGAGTGAAAGAGAGGAAGTGCAGAGGAGAGGAAATGGATGATGATGATGATGATGATGATGATGATGATGATGATGATGATGATGATGATGATGATGATGATGATGATGATGATGATGATGTAGACTTGTAAAGCACACAATTCCACGCTAGCAGCACGCTTATGGCGCTTGGGGGGCGGGGAAGAAAGGAATAGAGGGAAGGAGTGGCAGAGAAAGAGAAAGAGAGAGAGATTTCTCTTATATAGCGCACTTACAAGCTCAGAGAGCTTCTCAAAGCGCTGGCCACTACTATCCAGCAATCACAAAATAGTTTGCTGAAGTCAGGATTCGAACCCACCTCGCCAGAGACGCATGTACACAAGTCGTGCGTTCTGACCACTGGGCAGAGAGAGAGAGAGAGAGAGAGACAGAGAGAGAGAGGGGGGAGTCGATGACAACAGAGGACTAGATACTTTTTTTGTAAGTTAAAAGAAGACACAAACATGAGAGGAAATGAAGAATGGGAAAAGAGAAGACGGAAGAAAAAAATCAGTAATGGACCAAAGCCAGAGGACGACTTTTTGAAAGAGACAGACATACATTAAAATAAATCCCAAAACAGACAGTCAAAAAACAAAGAAATTCAGCAGACAGTTAGATGAACATGTCCATGCGAACAGACAGACAGATAAAAAAAAAAAAAAAGAGAGGAATCTGGCACTTAGAAAGGAAATGACCTACATGGTCCATTAGGCAACGAAATAAAATTGGACCAGCTTGGAAACATCAAACCACAAATATCATCATTCAGTGGGCAAGCCCAAGGTCCATGCCAAATGAGCTGTACGTATTTGCAAAGAGAACTTAGAGGCCCGGCCACATTGGCCCATAGCATCCGGCCACACTTGTGTTACGCTTATGAATTCCTTATGTATTTTCTTGTGTACAAGTTAACGTAAACGTTCACAAGGATAGCGCATGTTTGATTTCTATTGCAAAACTACCTTAGCCGGTGTGGCATCGCCAAATGTACATCATCGCCGATGGTTCTGCGCATGCGTGAACTTCTGGAGGTCATTTCCGTCAAATTCTGCACATGACTGGAAAAAGAAGGGACGACGAATTACGATGCGTAAGGCATCATAGAATGCCCAGTTATCGTAAAAAGTTCCGAGTAGAATAAACAAGAATGCGCTTATATCCAGTGCAAAGTGGTCCTTTAAGACGTTCCTCAATCATGTTGACCAGCATAACAAACGAAACCTAGCCAATAATTTCAGATTTTTGATGCACAGAGTCAATATCTATTGCTTGTTCACATTCGGTGCGTCGTTATTTTGAAATGTTCCCAAATAAATTACGTACGGAGGCCATGAAGACGTTCGCATTTTCACAAGGATAAGAAACGAAGCCTAGCCAATAATTTTCGAATTTGGATGCACAGAACCAGTATACCTACCGTTTGTTTACATTCAGTGCGCCGTTATTTAGAAATGTTCTCAAATGAGTTACATTCTTTACAATCGGGGTCCAAGAAAATTGTGACTACAGTTCAACAATGTTGAGAGGGTTGAACAAGTCTTTTTAACTCCAATGACCCTTTCCCTATAATAATAATAATAATAATAATAATAATAATAATAATAATAATAATAATAATAATAATAATAATAATAATAATAATAATAATAATAATAATGGAAAGTTTCCCGCTTTTCCCTGTCTTCTCTAGCGAGATTTCCAATGTTGGTGTTTTCAATGAATCCACGCTTAGCTCGAGCCTGATACACTCACAGGGCAAATTACCGATTACGATGACTATTTTGACTTCGTTTCCGACACCTGACCTCCGGAAGTTTACGCAGGCGCAGAACCATCGGCGATGGTTGTACATTTGGCGATGCCACACCTGAAACCAGGACCACTCAGAAGTGTGAATGTGACGTCATGAGTTTAAAGGTCAACCTACTAAATCCTCCCTTGTATAATTACCCGCAACCCAGGTTGTCTCTACACAAGACTTGGCGAGCTAAGGCAGTTGAATTCCCTTGTTGCGTGTCGATCTTAGTAAAGTTGTTAAATATTATAATCAAATCGTGAAAGAGCCTATTACATCGTCATGAAAACAGTTCCTTGTTGTAGTGAAATTAAACAGCTTCACACGTTTATACATTCGAACCGGGTCGTGACAAACATGGCGTAACTAACTTCGACCCAATGCATAAGGCGCAAAACGTAAGCTAATGAGGCCACTATATTCATCAGATGTGGGCACCCGTAAAATTTTCGGTCAGTAAAAAATCTCATAACCCAATGCATAATCCGTAAAACATAAGCCATATGTGGCCACTTCTTCAGGGCTGAGATATATGTATCAACGATCGGACGGGGACCGTCGGTAACGTGGCAGACTCTTTTTCGCGCTGAAGCGTTCCCCTCTGCACACATAGTGAAGAGCTTTCTCCCTTCTTCTTCTTCTTCTTCTTCTTCTTCTTCTTCTCCTCCTCCTCCTCCTTCTTTAGCGCTTATCAGATCAAGAACTTTACTTTTTTTAAGTGAAAAAAAAACGAAAAAAATGAGTTCTGTTGATAACCTAAGTTCTGATGTGAGCTTTAGGTTAGCAAAAGCTTTAATTGATTGTCCAGTAGCTCTGTTTATTTGATTTGTTATTATTATTATTATTATTATTATTATTATTATTATTATTATTATTATTATTATTATTATTATTATTTAATCATTTTAAATTTAATGTAGAGTGTGCCTGTGCATGCGTGCCTGTACGTGCGTGAGTGCGTGCGAGTGTGCGTCTTATCATTGTGAACCGAAGTGAACAAAAATCCGCAGCCATCACCAACAGAGTAATAAACTAGAGACGATTTCACAATTCCCAGAGACTAGAAGTAAGTTAACACTAATAGTTTTTAGTACTTGTATGTTTATATATTAAATTGATTGCCATGTTTTTCCGACACAGACCCTCACAGCAGATCTACAACGAAGAATACAAAGCATGGAGATGAATTGCTACAGAAGACTTTTGGGCATTTCCTATACCCAGCACATCACCAACAACGAAGTCCGACAGACTCAAGACTCAAGACTCAAAGTTTATTGTGTTTTGCTACAAGCAATTAACATTAAAACATTACAAGAAACAATAGGCAATACAACTTTCAACACAAAGTGAACACAAGAACGGATCAAGGTATCATGCGCAGAAACACCCCAAAACACGAACATAGCCTCAAGCAGATACGCACCGACACATACATGGAGACACAAAAATACACATACACACTACACACACGCACACAAACTTACAAACACACACACACACACACACACATGTATTTACAAAGCCATATACATGAGACACGGTATAGACAATAATACAACTCATTAAAATTGGAAGTAAAATTAGGTGTATGGCACGAGTGCGCACACATCCATGCTGGCGTATTCACACAACATAAAATGATAACACCGACAAATATATAAAACATACAGTATAACATCGTAGATCGAGAGCATAATCCAAAAATAAGTGACGCACACACACACCTGTACACCCACACACACACACACCCACACACATCCACACACACACTCGCAAGTATAAATATTTACAATGTGGTAAAAACTGTATGACATAAAACAGTTAAACATCAAAAGAAATAATACGAACGTCACATCTAACAAGGATACATATTTTATCAATGTGCTACATTATGAGATAAAGCACGGTAAACATCTTAACAAATAATAACAAACATCACATCGAAGTACAAAAAGGCATGTTTAAACACACACACACACACACACACACACACACACACACATGTATCTAATTAGTAAAACTCTGCGCACCTCTGTCGCTGCTTGTATGCCAGAAAAAGATAACGAGCCAAATTACTGGTTATATCATCGTTTGTACATTTTAAGAGGTAGCTAAAAGAGTGCTCTCCTTGAATAAATTGAGCAATGTATTTGTTTCTGATAGTTGTATACTCAGGACAGTGCAATAAAAAATGCTCCTCTGACTCTCTTGGAGCTCCGCAGGCGACGCACGATGCGTCAGCGGGGTTTCCGACATGCACTATTTGAGCACTATAGTTAAGGTACAATATGCCAAGACGGAACTTGATTAACACATCTCTGAAACATCTTTCTGAAACTGTGATGAAATAGCGCTCAATTTCGATGGAGGTTTTAAATTGCCTGTACCTAGAATATCTTTCACTATCATTAAGAGCTGACCACCACTCCTGGCAATAATTATCAACTAGTCTTTGCTTTAAGTCATGAATAAAACGAGACTCATCTATTACATGCTGTTTTATCCATAAAAAACCAAAACCAGAGTGGAATAAAAGATCTTTAACTCTGGTTGCCCAGCACGACTTCCCATTTTCTGTCATTTTTAGCATCATTCTGTATGCTTGCTTTGGTAATCTTGTGTCAGGCATAGCAAGCAGTTTTAACCAGTATTTAATACTTCTCAAGGTACTCTGTATGAATAATGGATGACGGCCTGATTCACCATAGACCATTCTATTGGGGGTCTTGATTGGGACATTCAAAAAACGTTTTATTGCCATGACATGCACCCTCTCTAGGTTTTCAAGCCTGAGCAGACCCCAGACTTCTGAAGAATATAGGAGAATAGGAGTTATCTGCGAATCAAAAATCTTAAAAAAATACATGGCTTGGCAAATCCTTCAATGTTTTCAAAATTTTTAGACATTCAAAAGTTGCTCTTCTGCCTTTTTGTACAAAATGATCAACACCTCTGGCAAAACTCATTCTAGTTGTGAACTTAAAACCCAAGTAAACATACTAATTATTTACAACATCAAGTTGAACGCCATCCAAAAACCATCTTTGGCATTGCTTCAGTATACCGCCATTTCTAAATACCATTATTTTAGTTTTATCTGTGTTAATAGTAAGTTTAAGATTAGAGCATGCATTAAAAAGACAATTAAGCTGATTTTGAAGCCCAAGAGCGGAGTTTGATATGAGGGCTATGTCGTCAGCAAACATGAGTAAGAACAACTCAATCAAACCTGGCATGAGCTGTACCCCATGCTTACCATTCTCTTTTACGTTTTCTGCGACAATATTAATGAACAGGGAAAACAAAGAGGGACTTAAAACACATCCCTGTCTCACGCCGACTGGGCACTCGAAAATGTCTGTAACATCATTTCCCACTCGGACACAAGATAAAACTGACTTATAAATAGATTTGAATGCGTCAAATATTTGTCCAGAGACGCCGGCATCAGTTAGCCTGGCAAAAAGAGAAATTCTGTCGACTGAGTCAAATGCCTTGCGTAGATCAACGAAGGCAACAAATAGTTTACCACCCCTTCTACCTAAAGCCCTTTCAATTATTGCAGACAAAGTAAATATATGATCCACAGTGGAGTAGCTTTTACGAAATCCAGCTTGGGTTTCGTCAATTTTCCCGTTATGTTCCATCCAGTTTACAAGCCTATCATTTAGTATAGATGTGTAGAATTTACTCATTATACACAAAAGGGCTATCCCCCTATAATTATCAGGTATATTTTTGTCACCCTTTTTATAGATTGGACATATAACAGCTTTACACCAAGATTCAGGATAAAAACCTTCTTTAAACAGTTTGTTAAACAAAGGAGTCAAAAAGTTACCACAAGACCCTCAGCTGCCTTAAGCATATCAGGTAGAATTCCATCAATGCCGCAAGCTTTGCCATGCTTCAGCCTACGGATTGCACGTCTTACCTCCTCCACTGATATATCTGAATTAAGTTCAAAATTCACGTCCTCAGTAGTGGCACCTACATCAACAACACTATCATCATCATCATCATCATCATCATCATCATCATCATCATCATCATCATCATCACCATCATCATCATCATCATCATCATCATCATCATCATCACCATCATCCGATGATTTTGGCTGAGAAAGCGTTTCGACATCACCGTCCACCGGCTGCGTGTCGTCTGGCTGCCGATCGGAATTAAAAACCCCTTTAAAGTGGTCGTACCATGATCTAGCTGTAATACGGATATCGACCAAATGTTTTCTTTTTCTGATAAATTGCCTAGCTTCCTTCCAAAATGCAGAAGAGTCACGAGTGCTACTAACAAGTTTATCAATTTTGACGCGAGCATAAGATTTCTTTTTCTCCTTTAACAGAGTAACGTAAACATTCCGTGAGCTCGCATAATTTTGTCTGTCTGCCGGGTCATGAGTTGCTCTATAACGTCTAAGGAGTTCTCTAACTTCCTTTTTGGAATCGGAACACTCAGAATCGAACCATGCGGCTTTGTGATCTTGTTTATGAGGACCATGATAAAATCTTTTCCTCATACTTTCACTAGCAGACAAAAGGCAGCCCGCAAACGTGTTCAAAGCCGCGTCCACATCACTGTCGATCTCCGACATCGCTCTCTCCAGCTGCTCAGCTGTACTGTCTGATGTTAAATTATCAATAAAGGTGTCCACTTTGTCCCTGTCCCACAATATTTTCTCTGACCACGCAACCCGCTCACCGTGCGATTCATGACCATGTTCGTCTCCAGCCTTAGAAGTAAGTATAACAGGCATATGTCGGGATTCAATTCGCTCGCCAATTTTGAATGAGCACACAAAATTAGAGGACAACAGATCGTTCGACAGAATAAAATAATCAATAGCACTACTTCCATTTTTAGAGATATATGTGAAAGTACTTTCTGATGGCAGCGCAACGCATCCGTTCACAATAGAGCAATGAAAATGTAGTACATAATTCAATGAGTTGCTCACCAAAAAGGTTGGTAGTATTGTCTGCTGACACCCTGGGAAACAGTGTGAACTGATTTTTGCAGTGCGAGATCCGTGTCAAAGTCATCAAGATCATGGCCGTTCAGCTCTGAAGTTCGTGCATTAAAGTCACCACAAATAACAAGACTGTATTCATCTGAACTAAGATCCAGGATGCATTGTTCAAGAACTTCTATTCCAACCCCGTGTTCAGCCGTGTTCCAGTACGGTGAACCTTGAGGGTGTATGTATGTACAGAGGAAAATTACGTCTCTCTCTGTGTCCGACAGACCATCACACAAGCCATTGGACAACACGAGGACATGCTTACAGTGGTGAAGAAACGGAAACTCCGAAGGTATGGCCATGTCACCAGAGCATCAGGTCTTGCAAAGACGATCCTGCAAGGCACGGTGCATTGAGGCAGAAGAAGAGGGAGGAAGAAAAAGAAGTGGGAGGACAGCATTCGAGAATGGACTGGCTTGACACTGAGCGAAGCCATGAGGGTTGCTGAGGACAGAGAAAGATGTAGTACACTGGTTAAATGATCATCTGTGGTGCCTCAACGACCTGCGAGTTGCGGGATAGGATAGGATAGGATATGTACCTATTACACAGGGTTGTGCAGAAGAATAAAAAAAACAGTTACTCGCAGGGAAGTAGCCCTCAGTGATTAGCTCCACACCTCTTTACAATCTTATGGCCATACTGAACGGCATGAAATTATTTTAGAAATTCAACATTTAGTCCACAATCTCATTATTAATGGTACACAGGTAAGCTTCTGTTGGCTACCTTCACATTGTGGTTTTTTGTTTAATGATAGTGCAGACAAAGCAGCAAAGAATGGAGCTAAAAATATCAATGCTCAGAGTATTCAACTCATTAAATCCCCTAAGGAAATTAAACGTATGATTGAAGAGAGGTCAACGAAACATGTTGTATTTGATACACATTTTGCTGTAGACTGTAGACTTTCGAGAACAGTTTTTACTATGGCTAACAGAATAATGTTGAATGCCATAAAAACAAAGTATTGTCCAGATGTCCATTGTGTATGCAATGAGACTTTTTCATTATATCATTTACTTTTTGGCTGCTGTCTTTTTCGGCCTATACTAACTGTGCATCTGCATGACATAAGAACATTAGATGAGATTAATTTTCATCAAAGTGTATTGTTAGCAAAGCTCTTGGTGGATTCTCCTGTGGCTAGATTTGTGTAAATAATAATTTCCCCCCCTCCCCCCTCCTCCCCCCCTCCCCGTCTTATCATCTTTGGTGGAAAAGACGTTAATAAAACAACCAACCAACCAACCATCCACATCTCTATATATAAGCGACGAACATTCTGCTAAGTCCGTGGTCCACTGGAATCTCCACTCTAATTTCCTATATATATATATATATATATATATATATATATATATATATATATATATATATATATATATATATATATATATATATATATATATATATATATATATATATATATATATAACTCATGGCTAAATATACACATAGAGAAAGAATTAATATTATACACATTCTCTGGTACAGCCACTGGTCTGCAAGCATACATATAGGTTAAACAACAGTGGGTCCGTCAGGTATTACAACATGGCGTCAAAACCGGTCGTGCTCGCCACGTGGTCACACAACGTTGGACTAACCATTCAATTCTAAACATAGCACATTCCACAAACATAATTCAACAATCATATAAATACATCACGATGAAACAAAAGTATGTTCATTTACCTTTTTGACAATGTCGGGCCGTGGCTAACTTAGTTGATCCGAATTTTTAACAAGTCCTGCTGTCTAGTCTTAGATGGAGAGATTCCTGTTAGAGCGTAACTGTGTACTGCTTGGCGTTTGAATACAGAATGACTCTCTACCTGGCCTCTGCCTAACCAGGCAGAACTGGTTCTACCTAAGCTAGCTGTGTTCTGATTGGCCGTAAAATCTGATCGGATGTAAATTCGAAGTGCTCTAACGTAAGCTGCAATGATGTCAGTGCCTATCGTCAGCATCAAAAATGTGTACCATAGAGCCACTTCTGTCGTCTGCTTCAGACTAACAGCAACCTTCTAAGTTTACACTGACTAAACAAGGCAAAAGCTTAAAATGTGCTGGGTAAAACGGCCTCTTGTTACATCAACTACCACATGACCTTTAAATATACACATTGGTTTGACTAAAACGTCTAGGTAATTTTGCACAAAAAATGAATTTGACCTAAGGAGAAAAACGCGGATATTTAATTTTGAAAACATTTAAAACAATAAAAGATTGAACATAGTTGAGAGTACATGTTGGCTGAGAATAGAATCTCTCCCTTTCTTTGTCGTGGGAATGCAGGGATGGATCAGGGTCAAGAGGTCAGTCTGGCACAGTAGGCCTACAATTTTCTTTACGTTTGATCCTCTGGCATTTTATGTAGGAAAATAAGCGCTCAAAGAGGAACAACGCAGGTTTCCCCTTCCTTCCCCCCCCCATCATGCCCAGAGAAATAAAATCCCCAACACCAACAAATTGGTAGCGATAATGAAGTAAAGACTGTAAGTACTTTGTATAGAATCAGTATGCAATGAAAAAAATTAAAGTGGATTTTTCTATATTTTTGGGATTGTGCAGCCATTTTTTTCTGCCATGGATAATGTAAGTAGTGAAAACCAAGGTGCCTCTCGCTTTCAACCCACTCTTTAGGATATTTGTGCGTTGTGTCACGAAAATACTAAAGAAAAAATGCAGTGTCTCGGTAATGCCAGTCAAAAAAAAAAAGGATTTACATGTGTGACTTTGGCTGAAAATCGGATTAAGTTAGGTGAATGTGGCGCACTGTCACCAGGCTTTCTAAATAAACTTGATGATGGAGATGGTGTTGAAGAAACGTTCTGAAAAAAGAAAGCTTGATTTTCTCTGTCATATCGTTTGAAATACAATTCAACAAAGCTGAAGAGAAAACTGGCATCTTGCGATGCAGGTGAGGAAAGTGGACCTGCTAATAAAAAAAACAGTTACTCGCAGGGAAGAGAAATCAACTGGAGATGGAATAGTCGACAAGGATCTCAGTCGTTTTCCTTGTATGATAAGAATGCACCAGCAAAGAAATTTGACATGCTGTTTTTCAGCTGGCTAAAAGGATTAGAAACTGTGCCCTGATTCTTCAAGATAGCCAGTTTAGCAAAATTAAGTAGAAATGATGTCATTGCCCAAGAACTGAAATACCACCCTATCTGCCTCAGCTCACTAGCCTATGCAGAAAAGCTCAGTCTAAATTATACTGCGCCGATGAGATATCTGATCAAATTCGTAAAGCCCTGGTCTTTGTTGAATTTACAGAATACGTAGAAAAAGTAAAATACTCGTTTACAGTTGACAACTTAAAAGTGTTGAAACTGGCTGATCTTTCTAAAACATACCAAAGCCTACAGGAATTTGGTGTAGAAACTGGCTCTTTGCACAGTTCCAGACTGAACACGGCAATTGGCACATTTTCTAGACCTTTTAGGCCACTACAGTGGCAGAGACGTCCTGTTGACATTCACACACAGTTTGAACACTACCCTACAAGAGGCCTATGCTGAAACCATAGATGACGAAACTGTACATCTTGAAAATGCAACAAGGATAGGGACCTATTTAGTTTGCAGGCCATGTATAATGAATGCTCCATGCACTGAAGATTGTCAGAACACGAGTGTTCCAGAGAGTCTGTTGGCTCTGATGCAAATGATACTGCAGAGCCCATACTGTAGGACCCAAGCATTACATCAAACAAAGGGAAGAACCAAGCAGCACTGTCGCTTGCTCAGCTTGCAAGTTTTAATGCTGTGAAGACAGAGGGGAAGAGATCAAGGGCAAACGCTTCCACAAACAAATAAACATTCCTAGGACAGAGAACCACCTGTCCCAGTCTATGTTGGTTTAAGCATACATGCACAGACAAGAAAAAAAGAACTAATTGAACGCATGCGCAGTCTAGGCTTGATTGAGCAATTCATAAAACAGAGTTTTAGAAATTTCATCAGAATTGACAGGGAAAGCCTGCACACAATTCCAACCGACGGGGTTGTGTGTCCTATAAAACTTAGACATGGTTTATTCACAAAAACTGCAGTTGACAATGTATACCACAATCCTACCACTTCCAAGGACTTATTCTATGGCACTGCAATATCTCTGCTTCAACACCCTACTCAACACTACAAAGGAACTGAGAGTTACGTGTGTATTATATACAATAATGATGGTACTAGAATACATCCTCAGCATTCCTTCTAAAATATTTAATATATTAATTTGTGTTGACTCTAAATCAGTGCTTATCTGCGCCAGGTTTGGTGATTGTAGCACAAAAATTGCCAATTTGTCACCAAACGAACAATTTTTGTGTTACTAAAAATAGAAACTGAAAAAAAGCGTTTCCGTTTTCTGTGTCACATTTTATTTTGCATTATAAACTGAACATCTGTGCCAGGTTTAGTGTTTGTAGCTTAAAAATGATCAATTTGTTACCCCATACACGACTTACTTAAGCGGGCAATTGTAATGTTAATGAAAATAAAAACTGAACAAACTTTTGGTTTGACTCTGTGTCACATTTTATTCAGCATTAAAAAAAAACTTCACACACGTGCCAGGTTTGGTGTTTGTAGCACAAAAATGCATGATTGTAAACATACAAGATTAGCTTTATAATTATGTATCTTTTTGGACTACCCTCTCTCTCTCTCTCTCTCTCTCTCTCTCTCTCTCTCTCTCTCTCTCTCTCTCTCTCTCTCTCTCTCTCTCTCTCTCTTTCTCTCTCTCTGTCTGTCTGTCTCTCTCTCTCTGTCTCTCTGTGCAGTATAGTTTAGACTTATTATTAGTCTCTTAGCAGCTGGCGATGGGTCCTAGAGAAGTCACTTACATGCAAGAGATTGGTGCCTAAGGGTAGCAGAAGAGGGATGGAAGAGAGCCAACGCTTACATCTAATCGTTTGCGTCTGCTGCTCTTCAAACTCTTCAAACACAAAACCGCAGTATGCAAGTTACAAAAGCTCAAGCGAATCATTTCCAATTTTCTCTCTACCGAAAACGTCTTATTTTACGTCGCTTTTCAGCCTAAAGGGCTACACAAGGCGCTGATTATTAATATCCAGCATGTGCAATAAAGGATTGAACACCTATTCTAATCCTATCCTATCCCGTAACTCGAAAGTCTTTGGGGTACCACAGATAATCATAAACCAGCCAGTAGGCTTACTCATCTTTCTCTGTTCTCAGCAGTCCTTATGGCTTCACTCAGGGCCAAGCCCGTCCATTCTCGATTGTTGTCTTCCCTTTTTCTGTCTCCCTCTTCTTCTGCCTCCTTGCCCCGTTCCTTGCAGGATGGTCTTTGCAAGACCTGATGCTCTGTTGATGTGGCCATACCATTTAAGTTTCCGTTTCTTCATTATTGGGAGCTAGTCATCGTGTTGTCCAATGGCTTATATGATGGTCTGTCGAACTTCGTCGTTGGTGATGTGCTGGGTATAGTAGATACCCAGAAATCGTTTGCAGCACCGCATCTCCGATGAAATGAGATGAGGAGCTACGACACCATCAGACGCAAATAAATATTAAGGCTCGACGCTGAGTCGCCACTGCCGCCAAAGAACTTCGACTGTCATGTTCTCCATTTTTACGGGGTTTTTTTTCCAGTACAAGGAAAGATTACTAGAAATTGATCTGAGTTATCTGTACATTAATTTTTTTTGGGACTGCCCAGTGACAACTCTGGAGGTCTTCATCAAACTTAACAAGCTATAATCATGGACTCATTGAGAATTTCGCTATACAAGCCATCATCATCATCATCATCATCATCATCATCACCATCATCATCATCATCATCATCATCATCGTCAACATCATCATCATTATCATCATCACCATCCCCATCATCATCATTATTATCATCACCACCATTATCATCCCCATCATCATCACCATCATCACAATCCTAGCGATTGGGATCAGTTTTGCAACGAAATAAGCAAGGGAGGTAACAACTTCATACTGCGTCTTCTCCATATTCTCTCTCTTCCCCTCTCTTTTTCTCTTTGCTCGTGCAGGCTGTAAATTCAGCGTCTTTTGGGCCGTCTTCAATTAGTCGCCAATTTCCTATTTTGTTACTAGAAGTGTTCGCTCATCCTCGCTTCTCTTGAAGATATACCGCCATAAAGCGAGCTTGCAGCTGACGCGCAACTCATTTTTAAAGTAACCTTAACATCCACCACCTCCTTAAGCATGTCTCTCTCGTGTAGTTTTACTGCCTTTCTTTCTCGTTTAAACATGTATCACATTCTTGGGTACGCCTGTCTCGTGTAACGTTCCCCATTTACATATTTTTGTTTTTGTTTAATGGAAGTTTGGTTCAACTTGCTTTTACGAATTTCTGTTTTATTCTATACTGACTGTTTTTGTGTAAGTTTGATTGTCTGTCAATGATTATTGTACACTGCTAAATAATTTACCTTGCTGTTTGTTGGAACAATAAAGTTTGTAATTCTGATTCTGGTTCTGGGAAGTTTTACTTCTTTTCTTTTCCATTTGTCTTTGTGATTTTACCACAGGCTTAACATTTCTTCTACTTCTCATGTAGTCTCCATTCCGTTCTCTTCGCAAGTTTTTGCATCAACGCACTGCGCTATCGCGTCAAATTAACAAACGATAAAATGCTATCCTCGTTTGCTCCCTGACTCAAGAAAATACAACATGAAAACTAAATTTCCATTGAGGTATGCGGAGATCAACCGTTGACTTTCCTCTGGTTTTAATTACTTTAAAGAAATGTGCCTGTCCATTGAAAAGAATATGATATTTTCGACGTTATTATCATGACTGGTTGAAGTTTCACTTTCATTACCCAAATGATCTAGCTGACGATAATTGCATAATAAGTATGCGTTGATTATGCTAAAACCGGAGATTAAAAGTGTGAGTAGAACTGAAACATTGATGTACGCGAAAGAGACAGACTGCCACCACTTCATTCCCCTCACAAGTATTCTTCTCTCACGCAAAGAGGCGAAATCGTCATTACTGCCTGGTTGTCAAGACACTGTGGTGGATGAAGATAAAATAAGGCCAGCCACAGGTGAAAGTTTACCTTCCCTTCCTTTCTCTCCCATAATTCTCAGCGAAAAGGGCAGCAAACTCCATCGGCGGGCGCAGAAAGCAGGGAAGTTAATGAAAAGGCTAATTGACTCCATTCCTCGTGCAGCAGTTATGAAGCAGTCAGACACACGGGAGCGAGACGGTAGAAGGGAAATTAGCTCCCTTGGTTCCATCATGGCCGACGTAAAAAGTGATTGATAGCAGCGTTGTCTGGCTTTAAACAACATCAAGGTTGGCTGTCGCTTATGAGCATTTAATTAAGAGGGCTAATGGGGAGTTGGGTAGGTCTCGATGTGCTGCTGCTGTTGTTGCTGCTGCTGGGCCATTTTCTGTCTTATCGCTCTACACGCTGATCGTTTAATGACGGCTTCGCGGCTCTTGGGATAACAGGAACCGTAAGAGCTGGCGCAGATAGCCTAAAGACCTGGCTGAAGCTCGAGCTTCTTAAATAGAGAGTCGACGTTCTACGGTGATGATGATTTCTTTCGACGCAAAATCCTCCCTGTTGCTTCTGGCACTTCTGTACATTAGCCTAAAAGAACGTGCATTTTCTGTTATCTATAGCTACGTCGCAAACGCCAGAAAAAATAAAAGAGGTTGAAAAAAGACTCTCTCTCTCTCTTCTCTCTCCTACACACACATTCATAGACACACACACACATTTCCCTAAGGTTCCCCTATCGCTCTACCCGCCCTACACACACACAGAGATAGGTACACATGCGCTTGCGCGATAATACCCGAATCTTGTCCAATATAAAAGCAATTTCTTAAGTTTTTACTGCTCGTCTGGTGTGTGGGATAGTGGATGTCGTTAAAACCGCTAAAACTGCTAAAGCCCCCGATTACGAGGTGGCAGCACTATCCTGAGCAAGGGCCATAATGATGTAGACGCAGGCGCCACACTGCCCTCCCTTGTCGCGGTGGGAGTCCGGGACAGGGCGCTTGTTTGCACAAAGCGGAGTATCAAAAATTTTAGAAAGAATACTAAGCTGATAACATCCTGCACTGTGTTTCGCTATAGAAGATGGTTCTTTCAGAGGGTGTTTGTGAATATGGACAACATTTGTGACTTTGTGCCTGATGGTTATCGTTAAGTGTGGATGTGATTTGATTGGACCTTAAAATATATATTGTAAAGGTGCTTTATAATAATTGATTTATGACTGGGTGTATGGGCGGTAAGGGGGTTAGGAAGAGGGGAGAAAGAAAATTTGTGTGGCCATGGCGTGAGTGCTTCGAGCCTTGGATAATGTGTGTGACTGCGGACCATACACTGACGAGTGTCAGGGAGCAAAGTGAGCACAGACATTCTGCTCAGTGTCTGCCAGTCTATAAATGTCACCTCAATGTCCTCGTCTACCCGCCACGATTTCTACAACTGCTTGCTCCCAAACAGCCTTCTTCTATTATTTTTTTTCTCCTTTTTTTCTTCTTGTTGTTCTTGTTATTGTGGGTCTCAAACGACTTTTGGTTTTAGCAGACGTTAATAAAATATACGAATACTTATTCTTTTTCTTTTTCTTGTTCCTATTCTTCTCCTTGTTTTTCTTGTTCTTCTTCTTCTTGTTCTTTTTCTTCTATCTTCTTTCGTCTTTCCTTTCTTCTTCTTCTTCTTCTTCTTCTTCTTCTTCTTCTTCTTCTTCTTCTTCTTCTTCTTCTTCTTCTTCTTCTCTTCTTCTTCTTCTTCTTCTTCTTCTTCTTCTTCTTCTCTTCTTCTTCTTCTTCTTCTTCTTCTTCTTCTTCTTCTTCTTCTTCTTCTTCTTCTTTTTCTTCATCATCATCATCATCATCATCATCATATTATCATCATCTTCTTCTTCTTCCTCTTCTTGTTCGTATTGTTCTTCTTGTCCTAGTTCTTCTTGTTCTTCTTCTTCTTTACATAATCCTGACCTTTCTCCAACCTCACAATAGTGGAGATCTTCCTTAATTAAATGAATCATAATGGCGTAGACTTTCCTTAGATAAATCATGATGACGTAGACTTTCCTTAGATGAATCCTATCTTATCCTATCCTATCCTGTCCCGTAACTCAAAAGACGTTGCGCACCAAAGATGATCGTTTAACCAGCGTACTCCATCTTTTTCTGTCCTCAGCAACCCTCATGGCTTCGCTCAGCGTCAAGCCAGTTCATTCTCGAATGTTGTCCTCCCACCTCTTGTTTGTCTCCCTCTTCCTCTGCGTCATTGCAACATGTCTTGCAGAGGGGGTAGGGGGGGGGGTCTTTGCAAGGCTTGATGATCTGGTGACTTGGCCATACCATCGAAGTTTCCATTTCTTCACCACTGTCAGCATATCATCGTGTTGTCCAATAGCTTGTGTGATGGTCTGTCGGACTTCGTCGTTGGTGATGTGCTGGGTATAGGAAATGCCCAGAAGTCTTCTGTAGACTGCTCGTTTTTGGAGCTGGTGATGGAGATGTCAACACCATGACCATCACTTTCAACTCAGCTAGCTGTGACAGATGCCGCCACGGTGATCCTTGGCAAACACACCTGAACTTTTGGATCAGTGTGATAAACAAAGAGAGATGAAAAAAAGCACCTTACAGGGAGCTGATACCTACCGAAAAATCAACAACAACATCCAAAAAGACATGCGGACAGCAAATGAGAACTGGATAGAAGATCAATGCCAGGAAAGAGAGAACAGCCTGAACAAGATCAACAGCAAGAAGGCCTACCAGACTGTGAAGCGGCTGACAAGTGTTAAGCCTACACGTAAACAGCCTAAGGTCTCCACAATCCAAAGCAAGTTTAGCAGATGCCTTACAGAAGAACAAGAAGTCTTGGACCTGGCCTTTACAACCACACAACAAACGCAGACCCATCAGTGCTAATATGTCCCCAGAACAGAAAAGAAGAAGAAGAAATCCTCCCAATTCTCCGAGAAGAAGTTGAGGCAGCAGTGCAATCGCTGAAGAAGGGGAAGTCAACGGGAGTGGACAACATACTCGCGGAATTGCTTCAAGCAGGAGGAGAAGCGATGATTGATGCCCTCACCATTAGCTGTAACAAGATCTGGCAGATTGGAGAGTGGCCTACACCATAGACTCAGTCGCTTGTCATCACTCTTCCAAAAAATGGTAACCTTCCAGAGTGTAAAATTACCGCCTCATCAGCCATCCCAGCAAGGTCCTCCTGAAAATAATACTCAACAGGTTGAAACTCAAACTGAACAAATCATAGCTGAAGAATAAGCAGGATTCAGGCCAAGAGAAAATACCACTGAACAGATTTTTAACCTCAGAATTATCTGCGAGAAATACCTACAGCATCAAAAACATCTATATCGTGTGTTTGTAGACTCCAAGAAAGCGTATGACCGAGTCTGGCATACAGCTCTGTGGGCAAACATGAGAGCGTACATCAGCCCTAAAATTATTAAAGCCATCAAAAGCCTGTATAACACGGCTACCAGTACAGTCCTCCACAACAGCGCCACCGGGAACTGGTTAAGAACAGCAATCGATGTGTGTCAAGGATGCCTACTCTCTCCAACACTCTTCAACATCTTTCTAGAGCGCATCATGTCAGTGGCCCTTGCAGCTCAGGAAGGCACAGTCAGCATAGGGTGTAAAGCAATCTCCAACCTTCGTTTTGCGGATGACACTGATGGATTGACTGGAGAGGAACAAGAGTTTGAACAGCTGGTACAGAGGTTTAACACTAACAGAGCCTAT
>CM072511.1:31812685-31822685 GCA_036898135.1 Oncomelania hupensis
GGATTTAACTCAAGACGCCCCGAGGCGCCCACTTGCAGCTTTTCTGCGCATAGTCTAGCGCCCAGTCGACTGAGCACTTGAATAGCACTTGTTTAGCTCCATTTCTAACCCTATCCATGTCACTAGGATAATTATTGTTTTATTTGTTCTTTTACATACCAGATAGGTGGTATCCTGAACAACGTAGAAAGCGGTACTGTAGTAGTGAAAGCCAATCTTTTCTTTTTTTTATACAATTCCCTCATCACCATACCCCATTCTTCTCTCTCATTCACACACATTCTCTCTCTCTCTCTCTCTCTCTCTCTCTCTCTCTCTCTCTCTCTCTTGCCCCTTCTAATTACCCTTTGCATAAAAACAAAACATAACATTAGTTCAGTCATAATTTAATAATATTTTTAAAAAATCTAATATTCCGTCGAAAAAACTCAAAAAGCCTGTTGGTAAAAAAATATCACTGATATAGAAGTTTTGTAAAATAAAGAATCAAGGGACATCCCGAATCCTAGACTCTTTCTCAATAACAAAAAAAAAAACATACAAGAAAAGAAGAAAAAAAGAAGAAAAGAAAACCTAGAGCGCAATTACCTTGTTAAAAAAATTCTCTTTTTATTGGCCAGGCTGCAACTTCTTGGTGAGGTGTATTGAAACCTTACTTCCGTTCATCTGGCCCGAGCTTGGGTGGGGTAAATTATGATTTATCGTTACACGGTGGCCTCCCCTCATGAGCCGTCTGCCCGAGCCAAGTGGTTTAAATTGGCCTTTGTTGGTGTTTTTCTTGTAATCATTTTGCTCACAGAATATTGCAGTGAAGGTAGGGTGGGGTGGGGGCGAGAGAGAGAGAGAAGAGGTGAAGAAGGAGAAGAGGACGGAACTGAGAAAGAGGAGTATGGGGAATCGAACCAAAGGAGGAGGAGAAGGAGAATAAAGCGGAGAAGGAAGAGGTCGAGGAAAGGAAGAAGAAGAAGATTGATTGATTGATTTATTGTTGCTTTAGGTCCAGCGGACTCTCCGAGCCAAATCAGGACCGGACAACCCCCGATCCGCATAAAAGATCTGCCGAAACAACCCTAGTGGGAAAATTGAACGCCCTCCACCGGCCAGTCACTTTACAATAAAGACATCCCACGCGGGGGACGGCTGAGGGTTGACCTCAACTACGCGAACACCCCGGTTACAAAAACAAAATAGAATACAACCATCATTATAAATCATCAACAAAACACATACATATAAAATGCCTATAGTGCAAAATAATACAATCATAGGAAGCCCTAGTGACCACCCGGCAGAAAGCGTCCAACACTCCCAAGCTGATCCAACAGACCTCATACACAAACAGGGAGTCTTGTCCAGGAAGAGTTTTCAAGAAAAAAGGTAGGTCATTGATCTAGCGAAGAAGAAGAAAGTATAGCAGAGTGATAGGACAGATCAGGAATGGGAAAGAGCAAATGATGAAGACAGCGACAGTGGGAATTTAAAGCACTAAATTTCCAGAAAGTGGGGATACTATTTATACTGAAACCCCCGGCACTCCAACGGGGGTAACTGTTGCCGCAGTGAATTAGTCATGCCTACAAAGGCAAGACAGGTTTTTAACTGGGGCTTTCACTGTTCCCGTTATAGGTTAGAACAATCTACAGTGACAAGATTGCTCATGACCCCAAGGGGGAGGAGAAGAAGAAGAAGCAGTAGTAGTAGTAGTAGTAGTAGAAGAAGAAGCAGTAGTAGTAGTAGTAGTTTTTTGATTGATTGATTTATTGTTGCTTTAGGTCCAGCGGACTCTTCCGAGCCAAATCAGGACCGGACAACCCCCGATCCGCATAAAAGATCTGCCGAAACAACCCTAGTGGGAAAATTGAATGCCCTCCACCGGCCAGTCACTTTACAACGGGGGACGGCTGAGGGTTGACCTCAACTACGCGAACACCCCGGTTACAAAAACAAAATAGAATACAACCATCATTATAAATCATCAACAAAACACATACATATAAAATGCCTATAGTGCGAAATAATACAATCATAGGAAGCCCTAGTGACCACCCGGCAGAAAGCGTCCAACACTCCCAAGCTGATCCAACAGACCTCATACACAAACAAGGAGTCTTGTCCAGGAAGAGTTTTCAAGAAAAAAAGGTAGGTCATTGATCTAGCGAAGAAGAAGAAAGTATAGCAGAGTGATAGGACAGATCAGGAATGGGAAAGAGCAAATGATGAAGACAGCGACAGTGGGAATTTAAAGCACTAAATTTCCAGAAAGTGGGGATACTATTTATACTGAAACCCCCGGCACTCCAACGGGGGGAACTGTTGCCGCAGTGAATTAGTCATGCCTACAAAGGCAAGACAGGTTTTCAACTGGGGCTTTCACTGTTCCCTTTATAGGTTAGAACAGAGATATGTAGAGAGAGAGGATTCGTAGCTTCCCTTGTTTCACTTTTAACTTCCACCGCGCATGTCCTTCGATGAAATAGCACTTCTGTCTTCCGGTTTTTCATTCGACGTGTCTTCTTCAAAGTTCTAATTGTTTTGGTTTCCAGAAAGGCTTTCTATTGTTTTCCCGAGACTAACCATGCCAGGAAAAAACTGTGCTGTTGTTGGATGCGGTACGTGTAGTGTAAGGTGTCGGGGTGTGCATTTTTTTAAGATACGCCAACGCAAAAATCCTGAATGGGAGCAGGCACTCGTCCTGGCTATCAACAGAAGTGATCCCGGTTTCAACATCGAGAATGCGTGCATTTGCTCTCGTCACTTTGAAGAAGAATGTGTCAAGACTTCAGGTTGGTGCTAATTTGATTATTGTTATGATAATTCTGAGTGATGAATGTTCAACTGTGACCCATTCGGCAATTGGCAGTGTTTTCTGCACACTGACAGACTCGGACTACAGCATTCATCATGCTTCATGTTTGAATCAGTGTGCAGTTTTCTTTTATAAAATTTATATGTAGGGTAGGCAACTTATCACAGTCACAGGTCTCATGAATCTGCTGCACTATAGTGTTTATTCCAACTTTAAAATATAGATGTTATCAATATCATGGTTACAAGATTATTAACAGCATTGACGACTTGGATTAGCCTACTTAAAACACTAATGTAACCAGAAATCATGAACTGAAGATTAATGTAAATTATAGCAGAACTAACGTTAGGGAGCATTGTTTTATTAATCGTGTTGTTAAATACTGGAATGCACAAAATCCAGTAACAAGAAGAGCATCCAATGTTAATAATATATTTAAAAGCCTTCTGGAACTTGATAATACTTATAAAAAATTGGGTTTTATTAGAATGATAGGATGCTTTGATTATGATAAATAGTTAGCAAAAATTGCATGTCGCGTAAACCCCAATGTATTAATATTTTTTAAACACGACTGGACACTGGAAAGGTTTCACGGCCTAATATACCTATATAGTCCTTATGCATAGTCATAGATCTATTACCTGTTCTCTGTTTTCATGTTTCCATTGGCATTGTATGCTCTTATTTCAGGTAATACTGGAAGACACTCCTTGATACCAGGAAGCCTGCCGACACGATTTATGCCAGCAAAAAGTGTGGAAACTCCCAAGCCCCCGCCCAGAAAGCCTCCAGTGAGTAACATTATATATATAATGCAGATTGTCTCTTGAACTTGTACGAAATTTGTAATATATATATATAACAACACAGATCAAAGATGACTTGAGTTAGTTCTGAAACAAAATTTGCTCAGATTTGTGCACAATGACACTGTGGGCCAGATGTGCTTGCTGCATTTTATTTTAAACATCAGTTTCAGTGTAATGAAATGTAAACGTTACTGCAATAATTTGAGTTTACTGTTATTTTTTACGTTGCTTTATCATAAACTACTAAAATATCTTAATGTTACATTATTATATAGTTTATGTCCATGTTTCAACCCAGACTTTTAAAAATATATTTACTCCAATAATCAACTAGTGTATGTTCATGTATTTCATTATTTGCTAATTATTATTATTTATTGTTAATGTTTAACTTTTTATGAAATTTACTATTACCACTTATTATTAAATTTGAAATGGATATTACTAATTTTTATAATACAGTCACTTAAGAATACTATTATTAATTTCTTACATGACTGTATTATACGTGTTAGTTAATGTTTTTGCAATGTTGCTAGTACTTTGTCATCCTTTATTACAGTAGGCCAATGATAATCTATTATAATAATATAACGTTATAATATTAAAATGTTACCCAATTATGAATTATAGTTACTACTTGTGAATCAATTTTTTTAATTCCAATAAACTACTTGTGTATATTTTGCCTCATGTAGCCTATATGGGTATTAATTATTATTAATATTGGTTTCTAATATTAACTGGGACATTATATTATTCTTACATCTACTATTCTATAACTTATTAATCTATAAATTTACATTTTAACTTTAAGATTGAGGTTGATTTAAAAAATTAATAAAAATAGTTAGTAATTCAGGTATTCTTATAATTACTATTTATTCAGTTAAATTCAATTTATCAATTTTTTGTGTCAGTGGGAAGGGGGCTATAAATTACAAGTAAGGAAACAGTAAGTTTACATGAGTCGGGCTAAATATGTGAATACAACAGAAGCATGTTATGCTTTAAAAAATTGTGCCTTGGTGGCTGTGCTAAACATTAAAAGGCAAATCTATTTATATTTTAATTTATTAGATTATCTTTATTTGTGTTCTGAAAAGCAATTTACAATGGTCAGCAGAAATTAAAGCTGCCAATGCTGTAAATTATTGATATTTTGGTCATGAATGTATGACTGATTGCTATTATAAATTCAATCGCCTAGATGCAATAAGATGAAATAAACATGACCCAATATATTGTTTCAGATGGAGAGACTACCTCCCTCTATCCCAGAGCTGGTTGTCTACTACACCTTCGGGGAGATCCAAGCTGCTGCAGAGAGATTGCCTTCACCTTGGATAAAGGTTTGCAGCACAGAGACAGAGATTGTGGTGGGTGTTGTGGAAGGCAGTGCGCTGAAGGTACAAGTCAGCATAAAGCCAGATTTTGTTGCGACAGTGACTGTACATGGCTTTACATTACCCGGTGAAAACAGAACCCTGGAGACTGTATCTCTGAAAAACTTTCTGACAGAACTAGCAACAAGGACCATGTGCAAGGGCGTGACTGCACAAACCTTGCAGGAATTTGCAAGTTTACCCGCCAAGGGTCAGTTGTATTTTCGTCACATTGTGTGTCTGTCAGCTGATGTGCACACATCCACTGTAAGATCCAACAAGTGTGCTTGGCTGCTTGATACAAATGATAGAGACATGTGTGCGCACTGCCGGTATACTGAAACACTTTTGAAGAAGAAGTTGGAGAGAGCGGTCCGTGCCCAGAAAACCCCAGTGTCTGCCAATAACCCGTTAAAACTTTCAAACAGTGTGCTAAAGAAAGCATTCAAGGAGGCACGAAAACATTTCAAAGCAGTAGAAAATAAGCTGGAAAAATTCAGAAAAGAAATGGCAGCTGAAAGTGTTGCTGTCAGTGCTTCTGTGCACACGTCACTGCAGACAGTGATTAACGACACAGTTGGATCTTTGAACAACCCCCTGACAAAGCTTTTCTGGGAAGAGCAGCTCAAGGCTTTCAGCTGCAAGAAGAAAGAAGGTATGCGCTGGCATCCAATGATGGTGAGGCTGGCCATACTGCTCCATAGCAGAAGCCCTGCAGCTTACGACACCCTCCGAAAGACCGGAGTGCTGCATTTGCCAGGCCAGTCAACACTGCAGGACTACACGAACGTCTTCAAACCCTCTGCTGGCTTCAATAGGAGCACACTCGACTCCATCATTGAAGCTACAAAGAACTTCAAAGATGAAGAAAGATTTGTTGCCTTGCTTCATGATGAGATGTCAATGAAGGCGGACCTTGTGTTCGATCAGCGTTCCAATGAGTTGGTGGGGTTTGTGAATGGTACAGAGGAACTGGCAACACATGCCCTAGTTTTCTATGTGGTGGGGATTAACACAAACCTGAAGACAAGCCTTGGATTTTTCCCAACTTCCAATGCCACAGCAGATGATCTGTACCCAGTGTTCTGGAGGGCCATCGGTCTTCTTGAGAAAGTGTGCCACCTAAAGGTTGTGTCTTCCACAAGCGACAAGGCAACTCCCAACCAGAGGCTGTATGACATGCAGGGAGTGGGACAAACCTACAAAACAGTAAACATCTTCTCCACAGACAGGGAGGTGTTTTTCATTTCAGATGCACCCCACCTGATGAAAACTGTGCGCAACAACCTCAGCAACTCTGGTGCTTGCAAAAACACCAGGTATCTGTGGAAAAATGGAAAACACCTTCTGTGGAAGCATGTACTTGATGTTTACCATAGGGACTGTGCACAAGAGCTGAAACGGACACGGCTTACTTATCATCACGTCCACCTAACGCCATCATCCGTGATGAATGTTCGTCTTGCAGTTCAGGTTTTGAGTGAGAGGGTGGGGAAAATCATGAAGGAACATGGAGGAGAGGAGTGCCTGGAGACAGCAAATTTGATCCTTATGATGGACAGGTTTTTTGACTGTATGAATGTAAGGGCGAAAGATGAGGGGAAGCGATCAAGAAAACCTGCACTGAACCCATACACAAGCATTGATGATGACAGATTTGCTTTCTTTGCTGATATGCTGCAGTGTTTTCTTGATTGGAAGCAGTGTGTTCAGGAAAGGCCAGGATTCTCTCAGATCGAAAAAAACAAAATGTTCATTTCGCAGCAGACGTTCAAAGGATTATGCATGACACTGAGAGCCTTTCCAGAACTTTGCAGATACCTGCTTCGGAATGGAGTGGAGTTTGTGCTGAGCAACCGGTTCTGTCAGGATCCCCTGGAGAAGCACTTTGGGAGGCATCGTGGAATTGGACGACGGTGTGACAACCCTTCAGTTTGGGCATTCTCACACAATGAAAACAAGCTGCGCATACAGAGAAGTCTTGCAGTTGCCATTCAGTCCAAAGGGAACACCTCGAATGAGCAAGGAGAATCTGAGATCATGATCAGCAACAGTCCCTTGAAGAAAAGAAAGCGCTAAGACTTCTTTTGATGCAAGTGTGTTTATGATGTGTGTGCAATTGGTGTGAAAAGCAGCATTAACTAAGGCTTAGCTTACCTGAACTTTAAGTGTGTGTTTGCAACTTGCTGTACAGCATTGTTTTCACGCTAGTAAACCTCATGGGCTAAATTTAGTACCCTTTTATTACCAGTATATTGTGTTAAAGTGTTCAGCTCTTAGTTCATAAATATATATATATATATATAACTTTATAAGTAATGCACTAAAAACAAAATTAACTGGTATGTAAAAACACCTTGTCATTGGGCAGAGAGAAATATAGAGGGATGGAGAGAATTTACAACTTATATTTAGGTCTATCTATTATATTAAAAAATATTTGTATAATATGCTTTGTTTTACAAGTTAAAAGTGAATATATAGACGATTTTGTATTCCTTTATTTACGTTAATTGCTTTTTCCAAGATGTTTTTTTCCTTCAGAATGAGCCAGGTGTCCTAGAACGAAATGGCGGTATTAAATGCCTGTATTTTAACGTGACTACTAAAAAGTAAAATAATAGTAATTTATGCATTTTTAAAAAATGGTATGGAAAAACACACATGGGCAGCAAGAGAGAAAGAGAAAGATGGAGGGTGATAATTTAGAACTGATATTTAGTTCTAGGCATTTAACAAAAAAACACCTTTTTTTCTTTTTTTCCTGAAAGAGCAAGGTGTCATAGAACGTCGTATTTTTTTGCCTCTGCAGATTTATTAAAATTTCATACTTTCGGTTTTATGTTTGTAGCGTAGATACTTTCTGTAAACTTATTTTTTCTAAGTTTCTGTTTGTTTATGGCCGTGGCTGCTCAGTGGGGCTGGTTAAGATGGTTAGTGGTTAATTCTCTGGTTACTGGATGCTGGTCATACATTCCACCGTATCCCACCCTGAAAAAACGCTTCTAACAACCACTTTGTTAAATATTATTAAACTGGTTAAACCGCATAGCTATAGTTGCCATTATTTCTTTCATTTGTTCATTTACATTAAGTGGAATACCTTGTACATGCATGCATTGCTAACTCTTGTACAGTGTGCGTCACAGGGTGTAATTAGACTGTTTCTTTGGGAATTTTACAAATTTTCTATGAAAGTGTACGAGTGTTGTACAAGTTTTTAAAATACAAAAGCATGTGATTGTAATGAATACCCTTTTATTGTTCAGGTTTGTAATCTTTGATTTGGTTTCTAGTGTGCTTTTACAGCATATCTTGTATGTAAAGTAAAAATAAAGCACACACACACAATGTTTTATTTTTAATTTATTTGGTACCAATAGCTTTATAAAAATATTTATGTTACATTACATGATTATTGCTTTAGGTCCAGCGGACTCTTCCGAGCCAAATCAGGACCAGAGAGACGTTATCTTAAAATATTATAAAATGGTTCAAATCTTAAAAAACAAGCCTGTTACTCTTAAATACTCAAACCTTCACATGACACCTCTTGAAAAGTCTTCTTTAAAACTGATGTATTAAAAATACATTCTTTTTCTTCAATCAAATCACTAAATTCAGTCTTACGAATAAAATCCAACCAGCACAAAACAAGACAACATGATTTATATGTGATAAAACAAACCAACATGTAAAAATTGAAACAGGTGTTGATCATTGCATACTTTAAAAATCTCTTTGAAAGGTATTGAACCAAAATATGTTTCTCTTTTATCAAGCAGGTCAGCACATTCAAACATGAAATGGCGAACGGAAAAGGATTTGTCACATGCAAAGCACCATGGTGGTGGTTCTTTTTTAAACAGGAAACTGTGGGTGACATATGTATGCCCAATATGAAGGAGAGACAAAACTGTTTATTCTTTGCGAGTGGATGCAAAGTTAGGCAAAGAAGCTGACAAATCGTTGTTGATATAGTTAGACCAGTCAGTCTGCCACAGCGGTTTACAATAAGATCCAGTCATACAACGCAGATCAGAGTAATGAACAAATAGGAAAATCTCTGAAGGGAAATCGAGATGCAGAGCTTCTTTAGCCACTTTGTCCACTGCAATGTTGCAGCGGATGCCTATATGACCAGGTACCCACATAAAAACTATTATTTTACCCTCAGAAGCAAGTTGTGTGTGGAGGTCATGGATCTCTGAAAAAAATATTTATATGGTACGTGTTCACAACATGAGCGTATGATTTAACATGTACATCAGCATAAATTACTTTTGCCCTCTTGAAATGTGTCTACAGCTTTATTTATATTGTACAATGTGTTCACAAAATATAAGCGTTTGATTTAACATGCACATCATCATAAATTACTTTTGCCCTCTTGAAATGTGTCTACATGAAAATTATAAACAGTGCATCTTAAAAAAATTCCAGTGTAAATGTAGGCATAATGATATATTTATTAAGTTCTTGTTTTCAATTTTACAGTCTTATTTTACAGGTTAAAAGACATGAACAATAAAGTTAGATTTACATGTCCTGAGAGGCAGGTGAATGCAAACACTTTGAGCGAAAATGAGAAAGATGTCACAAGCCAGAACCTTTTACAGAGTTACATTTTTAGTGAATTTATTCAGACTTTATATACCTGCTGTTGTTGTGTAGTGTAAATGGTGTATGAATGTGTCAAGCGCGGAGAGCACAGCCACTTGTGGCTGTGATGCGGCACTATACAAATCTACATTTATTATTATTATTATTTACATTTCTTTTGTTCAGAAAAATAAAGTTAGATTTACATTTCTCTTGTTGAGAAAAATAAAGTTAGATTTACATTTCTCTTGTTGAGAAAAATAAAGTTAGATTTACATTTCTTTGGTTGAGAAAAATAAAGTTAGATTTACATTTCTCTTGTCTTGTTGAGAAAGATAAAGTAGCCAAGGTATTGCTTGTTTCATAAAACCTAGCATTATGACAAGATTGTT
>CM072511.1:31827685-32246823 GCA_036898135.1 Oncomelania hupensis
CACCGCCGGCGTTTGTATTCTTCATCCAAAAATGAACGAGTGCGCTTTATAAAGCCTGTTACTGTTGTGGTCCATAAAGCCACACACTGGACACCAGTCCTGCAATGATGAACGCAGTGGCTGACTATTTACTTCAATCACTGATTTATGATTGCTTCGCTTTTTTTTATGGGCCCTGCAGCGTTCTGCGAAAGGGTTCATTGGGGAAAAAATAATCTCTTGAATATTGTATATGTCAGAAAACAATATTTCCGTCCGTGAAAAGAAGCCGTCGTTTTACGACAAGCCAACAACTGTTGACTTCCACCCTTGACGGCAATATGAAGCACCTTACGTCCTTCCGGTTTGCGTCACGCAGCGATGATCTCCCTTTTGTTGAGAGGTTTAGGTCCCGCTCTTCATCAGTGTCGCGTCATTTATGCGTTAAACCGTTTCTGCCAGCTCAATTTTGCCAAATCCTTCGTGAATGGATTATGATCAAGTCAGTCAGGTACAATGATGGATTCAAAACGGTATTCTTTTAACCATTCAACTAGGCTGATCAGGGGGGATTAAATGAAACAAGTTTAATTGCTGTTGCAGCCACGATTTATCTGTTTCCCAAAGCTGGGGACTATTGCGATTATTACTCTGCACCTGACGCTGTGACTCTGTCATCGGTGTGTGTCGTCCAAAAGAGAGAGAGAGAGAGAGAGAGAGAGAGAGAGAGAGAGAGAGAGAGAGAGAGAGAGAGAGAGAGAGAGAGGGAGGGAGGGAGATAAAAGATGGTATTGACATCAGGAAAATTAAATTTTTACTCAGATTAAATTGCAGTGATCGGTCCGTCACCTAACACGTGCTGTTGTCACAAATATTTGAGGCGTTTAATTGAAAGTTTTCAGAATTCATTATTAAGGTATTATTGACATTTTTGCATTAGGGAAATAATTTAGTTATCGACATTATCAACCACAACACCATCATCAACATTATCATCATCATCATCATCATAAACATCATCGTCGTCATCATCGTTTATATCATCATCATCATCATCATCAACATCATTATCTTCATCATCATCGTCGTCATCATCATTGTCGTCATTATTATCACCATCATCATCAACAACACCATCATAATTATCATCATCGTCATTAGCAGCAGCAGCAACAACAACAACATCACTATCATCAACAACAACAAAATCATCATCGTCATCATCATCAACATCATCGAGGTCGTCGTCGTTATCGTTGTCGCCGGTGTCGTCATCAACATCAGCAGCAGCAACACCAATAACAACAACAAGTATCTCTTCGAACAGATCATATCAAACCTGTAAGAACAGACACAATGTGAATATTACTGCAGCATGAATTTGTAAAACCAGCTATCTGCAACTGTACTCTACAGCAGATTCTGTTCTTCGAATCGAACATTATTATTTTGTAATGAAGGCGTCCATGAAAGTCCGAGTGTGACTTAGCTTGCTGCTGCAGAAAGTCGCCGCATTCAGCATTTGATGCTGCTAAATAAGACAGGTGTAATAATAATAATAATAAGAAGAAGAAGAAGAAGAAGAAGAAGAAGAAGAAGAAGAAGAAGAAGAAGAAGAAGAAGAAGAAGAAGAAGAAGAAGAAGAAGAAGAATATTTATATAGCGCTTTTTCCCAATGAACAATATCAGTTCAAAGCGCAGTACTCACGCATTCATTCTAAACATCCGTACTGTATATGCACAGGAACACCCGGAATTTGATAACAGGTAAGTGCAATAAGTTTCATCATCATCATCATCATCAGCAGCAGCAGCAGCAGCAGCAGCAGCATCACATCACCATCATCATCATCACCACCACCACCACCACCAGCACATCATCATCATCATCATCATCATCATCGTCATCATCATCATCAAGGAGATTTTTTTGTTTCCCCGAAGGCCAAATGTAATGATCAGCATTGTTTCCAGCAATCTTACCTCATCAAAGCATTATAAACTATCGTTAGCCGTTTTTTCCCCTCTCTGTAGCATGAGATGGAAAGGTCTACATGAACACTCTTGAGTCCGTGTGATTCCAGCGAACTTGAAAAAGTCAGTTGTCTGCTTAATTACATTTGAATGACCGCGGTTCCTTTGAAGTCTAATCAGATCCTATCAAGCTTATGAGTGAGTGGATCCTACTGAATCTCAATAGCCTCCACAGTTTGTCAGGGAAAATACTGCTGCGGGAAGGGGTGAGGGATGGGAGTGGTGGTGATGAACCACGGGAAACGTACTGACAAGGGCCAAGTCACCGACAAAATCCCTGCAGCTCGAACCGTTTGTTTGTACCACCTAACGGGTTTTGAGCGGTAGCAATATTTCTTAATTAGGCGTAGAAGTGGAATTGTTGGCTGTTGGCTAATCCTGTCAGAGCGCTTCGGCTTCTCTCAGACTCGCCACAAACAGCCAGACACTAGGCACAGTCGTGCGTGACCGCTTCGTCACGACTCCCAAGCTGACGTTGCCATGACGACTGCCAGTGCCCGGATGACTGCTGGAGGATACAAATCTCCCGCTTTTTAATGCCAGCGGAAGCGGATGTGAGTCTTAAAGGATCATTTTCCTTTAAATAATGATCGGTATAAGTACCTCTAAGAGGCTAGACCACTCTAGTATCATTTACAGTTGTTCAGATTTCTATTCACTGAATCGGAAACTATCTTCTTTTGATGTAGTTATTTTTATTTTGATCGAAATAATTCAGGCTGTATAAAGCTATTCTTAGTGAAGTGTATTCATTTATAACATAGGGCATTTTGGAATATAACTTTTTTTTATTAAAACAAAACTCAGTACAAAAGCTTTGTCAGTTTATGTGGTGTTGAAGTGCTTTTAAAACTGGATAAATTTAGATACTTTGTAAAATAAATCACAGAAGTTTCCTGGCTGTCAAGTTCAAGGAGAAAAAAATGGCATCGAGGCAAGTACTACGACATAAAAGGATGTAAGATAATTATAACTGAAACAATTTAAACCAAAAGAAACTGGAATATCATCGACGGAACTCTTAAAGAAGATTTGGTAATGTGACGTTATATAGTGAAATGCTGTGTCTCGAAAGCATTTTGTTTTAATAAGTTGATCCTTCCACGCAAATCATGTCAAACTTCAAATTCGATTTCGATTTTTGCTTCGTATGAACAAGTTGGCGCCAGTACGCTCCGATTTTTTGAGCGAGCACCTGCAATATGTATTCATCAAGTGTTGACAGCGACCCCCGGCCGCCGGGGCTTCTCTTTTCGTCCGAGCTAATTGGCCAACAAAGGTGTGATGCAATATCGCGGCCCTCCCGGTGAGGGGGATCCGGACACAGATGATTGGACAATAAAGCCGCTGCCTGAGCTCCTCAATCCGCCCCTGCTGGGTGCTTGGGCCTTGCCCGTGTCTCACGACCTGCTAATGGCCACATCAGGGTTGCCATTGTGTCAGCAATAATCCACGATTGAACATTTAGCGCCTGCCAACTTGACCCCGCTTCGATGATGGTGCCGGGCTAATAGGCAAACGAACGGTGTCAAATTTGGTGCCTGAAGTCCGTCCGATATGAGTTAAAGATTTATGAAAAGGAAACGACGCCATCGATTGTTCCCAACGAAATGACGTACTTGATAAACTCAAGCGATCGTCTGTCATTGAAATGAATTGCTCATTTGTGACCGATTTGAAATATGACTGTGTTGTTGTCTGCTGTTATTTGACTATGACTGTTGATGACTGGTCATAATATATGTGTGAGGTGAAGGAGAATGGGCTAATCACTGTAACTGCTGCACGTGCAGCGTGGAAGCCACATTTTAGTTCGTGTCCGGGTCGAGAGATTACTTTCTCAAACTACCTTCAGCCTTGCTGCCTTGCTGGTAACCTCACATGCCGAGTGCAGTGGAAGTACCTGCTCCTGCAGCTTCTGGTTAAAAACCCGTTGATGCTTCGTTAATAGTGACACAAGCAGCAACGTTATTAACCTGAAACAAAGAAAGGCGCGTGCCTGCTGTCGCTGACTTTGAGACCAATCCAGTCTCTTTGCAAATTTATTCACTTCGAAACTGAGTTTAAGATCTAGAGCGGGTATTTTAAGGTAATGATACAAACTACAATGTCTCTGGATTAGCTGATACTAAAGCACCGGGATAACTCGCAACGCGCCACGTTCAAACAAGCAAAATATTGGTGGGTGAAGCCAGAGTGCGTTACCCTCTGTGAACAATAGAAGGAAGTGACGTAATTTGCAATGGATCAGTTGTCTGATCGATAAGGTCAGGGGCTGCACGGTCTTTAGTGGCGGTGGTGCGCAAAGGGAGGCGATGCTGGTCACTGGAACTGCGTAGGAACACACAGCAAGAGTTAACTACCCTGGCAGTAGCTGCCAGACCGAGTCTCCTGTAAGTACGCTTCTGTCCACACGGCGTAGCTGACTAGTGGAAGCTTACGCTCGCCTTATTAGAGGGAGAGGGAAACGTAAGCTCCGGATAGGCTCTGCTACTCCTTTTGGCTCCTGTCCCATCCCGTCGCTATTTGACTACCTGGCCCTGCAAAATATTGTTTGCCTTTGATTAAGGTGTATTGTTTTTGTATTCTTTGTCTTAAAGGGTCCCAAGATCTCACATTTCAGCGTCACTTTTATTCTTTTCAAAATTTTCACAGTGTGTGTTGTCCCATCCGAAAGATAATACCATCAAGGCAATACTACTACTACTACTACTACTACTACTACTACTACTACTGCTATTACTATTACTACTACTACTACTAACCTCTTTAAAAATAACATTTTTGATATAAGCCTAAGTCAATAAATGCATTTGTTTATGTGCCGAATAATAGCACCAATTAAGGTTGATGCTAAGCATAGCCATGCTGCGAAACTGTGAATTTTAAGCACAGTTGTTTGTTTACACAAGGAAGAGGCGCCTGTTGTTGTCGTTGTTGTATTTGTTGTTGCTGTTGTATTTGTTGTGGCTGTTCCTCTTCTTCTTCTTCTTCTTCTTCTTCTCCTCCTCCTCCTTCTTCCTTCCACTTAGTTTTCACCTTCAACAGCGCCATTCTTCACTCGATACAAGAGGTCAGCCCACACATCCCTATAGCGCTAAGCATGGGTGAGGCAGAAGTGCTTCCTGCACGCGAGTTAGGGTCTGCAAGCAGTCAAGGATCGCTGGACCTGGATACGCCATTTTACCCTCGGTTGTGGCCGCCATTTTGCCGCCTGCCATCGCAGCAACTCCGTCACTTCCGGCCCACTCAGGTCGTCACAGGTTGTTTCCCTTGATGACTGGTAACCCTCACGCCGGAAGTGATTTTGTTCTACTCGTATACATAATCTTTTCTTCTTCTTTTTTTTTTTCTTAAACGATATTGGTTGTAATGCTCGTTTTGTTTATATGATGGAGTTGGTTGATTGTTTCCGTGTTCTTATTTTTAAACGCTCTCTTTTCTTTTTGTAATATATACGTCTTCGTCACTATTATGTTCATCAGATTCGTCAATGAATTTTTTTTTTCTTGGAGTAAGAGGTTTGGGGGAGAGGAAAGAGTGAGGTGAAAAGTTGGGTGAAGGGTTTTTTCTATAGACAGACGCATAATTGTATCATCAGTATCTTACCATCTTTGTAAGCCCCGTAGCTGTGGTCAGCATAATCGCCAACATCGACGACCGTAACGAGTTGTTTGCATCATCATCATCATCATCATCATAATCATCATCACCACCACCACCCTCATCACTATCTCCATCAGCACCATCACAATCTTCATCGTCCTCTACATCATTATCCCCACCATGGCTGTCCCCATCTCCGTCTTCACCGCTACATCATCACCATCATAATCATCATGATCATCATCTTCTTCTTCACCACCACCACAACCATCATCCTCAACCTCCGCGCCACCATCCCCATCGGTCAGCTCCATGAACATGAAGAGGGTTGCGCTGGGTTTGCAGTATTCAGATAGCAGGGTGGGCTAGTGGATATATGTAAGTGCGTCTTCTGCCGACAGTGACAAGCGCCGGGTCACTAATTGAGCCAGAAGTGAATCAATTACCCTTAACGAGCCGTTTAATTCAGCTGATAGACCGCCCCTTACACGTCTAATTAATTTACCTCTACATGCATACATACACACGCACGCCACGCTTGCCTAATGGAGAGAGGAGGTGAGACGGAGGGAGGGGAAAAAAACGAGACGACAGAAGAAAGGAGGTCACACTGACACGATATACTTGGAGCGTACCAGATGTTGTTGTTGTTGTTGTTTGTAGATTATAGTCACACGACACTTTCGCATATAGGTGACTACTGGACCGATTTATACTGACACCAGCGGGCCAGTTGTTGGTAAAGGGGAAAATAATATGATCACACGTTGACCAATCCGGGATTCGAACCAGCGACCTTTCGGTTACTAGCAAGACGCTCTTACCAACTGAGCTACCCGGCCCCTCGCGTACCAGATGTTGCTGCTGCAGAAGAAGAAGAAGAAGAGCTAAGAGAATGAGTGGTTCACTCGAGAGATAATGTAGAGGTATCTTACGACACAAAGCACTGTTCCTAGCCTCTCCTATCCTATCCCGTAACACGAAGGTCGTTGGGGCACCACAGATGATCGTTTAACCAACGTACTCCATCTTTCTCTGTCCTCAACAACCCTCATGGCTTTGCTCAGTTGTCAAGCCAGTCCATTCTCGAATGTATGATGAAAAGAAAGCACTGTTAAAGCACTAGAAAATTCAAGAAAGATACCAGGACTGACGCAGGGTTTGCATTCTCTGTCTACCGCAAGCCGACGCACACCGATTCAATTCAATTCAATAATTTATTTTAACGTCTTTTCACTTATGTGATTTTAGACCATACAGCCATTCTCACGCATGTACACAAACATATAATATAACAATTTAAAGTTGAACGATAATCAGACAAAATATCTAACATTACTACAGAAGTTTGCCAACTGCAGACTTGTAAATTATTCGGGCAATATCTATCATTGCTGGACTATGCAACAAAATGTCAATTGATTCTTGACTATTTACATCGATATTCTTTTCTTTATATAGCATAACCAAAATAGGACATTCATATAACATATGTTTAACAGATATTGGTTGTAAACAAGTACAAACTACATCTTTTGAAAACTTGGTGTTCCATGAATTTACTCTTAGTTTATTAATTATTCTACACAAATGTCTTGGACAAGAAAATTTTTCATTCTTTCCATTGCTAGGTAAATTAGAATATATATTCTTTTCTAATAAAGATATTAATTCAAATACTGAAGGCTTTATATTATTATATGTAATAGTATCACCTAATTTCATTGCTCCTCGTTTAGCCAATTTATCAACTATATTATTCCAATAAATGCAGGTATGAGAAGGAATCCAACAAAAGGATACTCAAATACCTTTAGATATAATATAATGTATTAAAGACTTAATTTCAAATAAAATATCTGTCCTCCTTTTACATGACCAATATTTCAAAGAATATAAAACTGATTTTGAATCTACACATAAAAGAATATTAAATAAAGCCAATGAAGAATTACAAATAATATTTAAAGCCATAAGGATTGCATACAATTCTGCTGTAAATATTGAGATATTCTTACCAATATATAATATGACTTTTGAATTTTTAAGTCAGGAATTGCAATTCCAGCGCCAGCATGTGTTGTTTCTAAAACTGAGCCGTCAGTGTAAATTGTTAAATGATTAGAATATTGTTTCTCCAGAAGCTATCTAGCATCAGTAACAATTAACTGTACATTTTCACTTTTTGTGGTATCTGAGTAATCAATATGGAACGTGGCGTTTCTATGCTCCCATTGCGGAATCTGAGGTGTAATTGGTAATATAGGAATAGAAGAAATGTCAATATTACAATTTGTTAAAATATCGTATGTATAATTTCTTATTGGTTGGAGATAAGATAAATGTCTAGCTCGTTTGGGGAAATCTACATTGGCATCAATAAATATTTCCTCTGAAACGACACACACATCACGTCAGACGCACACCGACCAGTGTCTCCAGTTCGACAGTCACCAATCTCTCGAACACAAACTGGGGGTCATCCGCACTCTCACCCACCGAGCCAAACGCCATTTGCTCTACCGACGAAGCGTAAGAACGCGAACTCGATCACATCCAGAAAGTCCTCAGCGTGTCGGGATACCAGAAGTGGGCCTGGGACATCCCTGCGTCAAAGAAAACAACACATCCTTCGACGGAACGTCAGAACCATAGCACCATCCCCTACGTCAGTGACGTCACGGAAGCCCTCAGCAGGAAGATCAGGAAACGGAGGGTCATCGTCCACTCCAAGCCCATCAACACAATCAGAAGTAAACGTGTCGCTCCCAAAGACAAGTCCGACAAAATGGAAAATCGGGGGTGGTGTACAAGCTAAAGTGCAGCGATTGTGACGAGGACTATGTGGGTGAGTCAGAGAGAAAACTACAGAAACGTGTAAAGGAGCACCACAAGCACTCATCTCCGTTCGGGGAACACCTCCTGAAACATGACCACCACCTAGAGAACGACAACGTCAGAGTGCTGGACAGAGAGCAGAGATGGTTCCAGGGGGGGGTGTCAAAGAGGCTATCTACACCGCAGCCCACACCCCCTCCCTGAACCGTGACCGGGGCCGACACCAACTGCCAGCGACCTACACCTCGCTCATTCATTCACATTGCCGTGAGTGTACTCACGGTGATGTGAACTGAATCCCAGTTCTCAACTTCAGTCTGTGCTGATGAAGGCGACAGGATAGTCGCTGAAAGCTACACGAGTAAGTAGCCATTTATGCATGTGTGACTTGTCACAAAATCTGTAGCCGAGATCAAGAAAGACATCTGTTGTTTTTTTTTCATCGTTCTTATATTGCGCTTTTTTTAGCTCAAGAGCTGCTCAAGGCGCTGGCCGATACAGGATCTAACTTAAGCCCCGAGGCGCCCACTTGCAACCATTTGGCGCATAGTCTGACGCCCAGACGACTGAGCACAATCCTGGGCGACCGGAGACGGGAAGAAAAGACCTTAATGCGTGCTTGGCGTATTTGTGTAGCCGGCACCCACCCGTCTAAGAAATGAGCTTCAGGGTCCTTAAAATCCATGCAATGTAATGCGTGCGTGCACTGACTCGACCTCGGTTTATACTCTCATTCGAAAACATATGACATCGACCGACTACCACTGCGACGACAACGATAATGATGTTGATGATAATGATGATGAGGAGGAGGAGGACGACGACGACGAGTAGGTCACTTGCACTGTAAATGTTGAAGAACGAAAGAAAGAAAGAACAAAAACTGCGAGAGTACAAATGTAAGAGTACAAACAAAGAACGGGTCTACAGAACAAGACTGAGAGAAGAGAAATGCAAAGGGATGGGTTCGGAATTACAAACAGACAAAGTAAGCTTACTGTGAATGCCTGAAGTGGATGAGGAGCATCCTTTAATAGACACACGAATCTCACACAAGTCTTCTCTCTACTACCAACTTGTTGTACGTCAGGCAGATCGTATCTGTCCCTCTATTTCTCCGCTTTTTGTGTCTGCTGCCAGGCTCTGTCGGAGAAGGTGTCTAGTCTGCTTGGTCACATTGCTGACTTTGTTTCCGAGGTTGTATTTTTCTTTCCTTCATTTCAAATTGATTCTTTTTGTTGTTTGTCCAGTTCATCAGTTTGTATGGAGCTATATTTGGTTTTCTCTCTCTCTCTCTCTCTCTCTCTCTCTCTCTCTCTCTCTCTCTCTCTCTCTCTCTCTCCCTGTCTCTCTCTGTCTCTCTCTCTAATCTCTCTCTTTCTCTCGTTGAGTCTCTCCTCTGAATTTTGTTATAGATAGGTTGACTCCGATGTCCATTGGATAATGAGAATCACAGTACGCACGGGTTGTGTATGTCTACGTTGACGTGGACGAAATCCCCAATTCCTTTAAATTATTTTGTGTTTGTTGATTCTCAGGCGGTAATATGCCTTTTGCCGAGATATTTGCCCTGGAATTGCATTATTTTATATTTAAACCAGTCTTTCAGGATTCTTCCTGCTGATCTCTACCAGAGGGAAGAGTTATATAATTACCGAATACAAAATACAGAATTCCTTATTGTCCCTATAAACATTACGAGGAGATTTTTCCACGCAGTATCCATCTGCATATACACATTCAAAACAGAAAATACATTATTATAGCCACGTAAAATATAAAATAAATATTGATGCTGATATTTTCAATGATTAAAACTTGTCAACAATGGCACTATCACATAGAAAGGACACATATACTACTCAAAATAATTGAAGGGCCACTCTCATATTTCATTTAGTTTAAATATTTTTTGCTGCTATCAATAATATCGCTTATATTCTGACAAGTAGGCCTAATCACATGTGTGAGTTTTGAACTTTCTGCACTGAGTTGAAAAACAAACCCAATTTTTACCAAAACATGACCCTAATTTACTGTTGTCTTGCTAATAAACCAAAATTGTCAACATTAAAAAGTGATTTGCACGCGAAAGGCTTGCATTTTCTGAGTTCAGTTCAACAATCGGCGCTTTATTCTGGGTATAAATGGCAGCGCTTTGCTGCTTTTCTAACCATGCCCCCAAGGCGACGATTGACTGATGCGGATAGAGGCAGAGCTATTGCATGGCTTCAGGAAGGGGTGGGGGTGAGAGAAGTTGGCAGGCGGCTGAGAGTGTCCCAATCCGTTGTCCAAAGGCTGCGGGAGCGCTTTAACAACACTGGAAGCGTTTAAGAACCAAGAAGGTCCGGACGCCCCCGCGTTACCACTGCAAGACAAGACCATTTCATCACCCTGTCATGGTCCATGGTCCTGACTCAGCTCTTGGCAATCCGCTGGACCCTATAAGCACTGAGTATCTATCTATCTATCACCCTGTCAGCTCTGAGGATGAGGTCCACTACAGCAAACACCATCAGAAGACAGCTTCACGCAGCCAGCAATGTTAACGTCAGCGACCAGACAATTCGCAACCGTCTACACGAGGCAAACCTGCGATCAAGACGACCAGCAGTACGGCCTTTGCTCACCTCAGCTCACCGTGCAGCGCGTTTGGCCTGGGCTCGGCGTCATTTGGTGTGGACTAGGCAACATTGGTCAAAGGTGCTTTTTACAGACGAGTCTCGGTTCTCCTTGTCTTTCAACGACCGTCGAGTGAATGTTTGGAGGCGTCCACGGGAGCGTTTTGCTGATGCGACGGTGCGCGAGCATGACCGCTTTGGTGGTGGATCTGTCATGATGTGGGGTGGCTTCGCATTAAATTTCAGAACACCCCTGCTCCAAATTCATGGCAACTTAAACGGTATTGGCTACAGGGATGACGTCCTACAACCTAGGGTTCTCCCAGCTCTGCGGGCCATTGGGGAAGGTGCCATACTACAGGACGATAATGCCAGACCCCACCGAGCGCGTATCGTCAATGACTTCCTGCAGCAACAGAACGTCATAAGGATGGATTGGCCGGCTCGATCACCCGATTTGAACCCCATAGAACATCTGTGGGATGTCTTGGGTCGACAGACACGGGCAAACCTCCCTACAGGAGCTAACCTTGAAGTTCTGCCCTACGTTCTCCAGCAAGAGTTGTTGGCCATCCCAGGAAACATCCTCCATAACCTGATACGGTCCATGAGACAACGATGCCAAGACTGCATTGATGCAAACGATGGCCACACCCGATACTGACTCTATAGATTTTTGGTTTCTAAAGTTTTGATTTTGTAAATGAGGGTATGTCCAGTTAAATTGAATTTACTCGAATTTTAAGCGACTGATGTCAAAAATCTTGTTTTTTATTGATGCAGAAATGATTGCAATAAAATATGATGAACTAATAAATTGAATTCGTGTTTCTGATTTAAAGAGAGACCCATAATTATGTCCAAGTGGCCCTTGTATTATTTTGAGTAGTATATTATCCACCGTGCACACACGTTCACATTTAGGTAGTTTATCACTGAAGAAAAAACGATTGCTTTACTGTTATAAATGGTCATTAAGATAGTCTACATTTCCGATGACTTCAATTGAAGATTTAATTGCTAAACGCAACCATTAGCCTCAATGTATCGTAAACCACATTTCCAATAACTACAATTGTACAGTTAACCGATCACACAGCCTGTCTAGGGTAACTATAACCTCGAGTTTTAACCAAACCCTTCTCCTGCAGTACGCTTGATTGTTGCCGCCTCTCGTTACCATCCCGTGTCTCCCGAGTCACCGGAAGTGGTGTAGAAAAAAAAACCTCATGAAGACATCCGGTTCCGGAAAGGAGCTTAGGAGATCAGCCAGTGCAACCCTAGCCGAGCCCTCATATTGAGTATCAGAGACCGCTGCTGAGGTCCGTTACCCGTTTGAAGCTTCGATATTGCACGTAGTGTGTTTGACACTCAGTATTTCCAAGCCCTTCAACGTTTTGCCGTGTCCACAGTTCAGGCCGGATCGTTGCAAGCAGTCGACCAAGGCAGTCAGGCGAATCGGCAGGAAGGAGGCGATTTAACGGATGGAGGTTGAGATAAATACAGCAAATTACCAACCATTGTTTAGACATTTTCTGCCCAAGATTCCCTTTTGTGCCCCGGCCCGGGAGCAGCGCGTGCACTATCGATCACGTGGCTGTTTTTATTGTAATGTTTATCGATCACGTGAGAGGCGTGCGCTTGCGTGCTGTTTTCGGAAATGTTGGATGACAATAACGTTGAAGGGACGGAGGATGCGGGTAAGACGCCTGTGCCGCGGTCTGTTTGTGCGTCTATACATAAGAATTAAGTTGGTTCCGGTAAAACGATAGAGGCTTTAAGGGATTGTGGAAGTGGGTGCTGGGTAGAGAAATCAGCTTGGGCAGGGATAAGGGGAAAAAAGTGGGGGCAATTGTGGGGAAATAGGGGGCATACAAAGGGATAAGGATGGGGGAATAGAAGGATCCCAGGGCAGTGGCTGAGGATACGGTTGGGAATGGTGTGGGAAGCAATAAGGGAGGCAGGATGTGGACTGTCACGCTTAATTGACAGAGAAGTCAAATTAGCGATCTTGGTGTGATCAAAGACTCCTCCGCCACAGTTAAGAAGGAAAGGAGTTTTGGTTTTATTTGTACTTTGTTTCTGTCACGTTTCTGGCAGCAATTTATTTATTTATTTGATGTTTTGGCTGACAACGCTAATCAGAATGGATAGTTAAATTTCAGATGAAGTTCACAATATATTTAAGAGATTCAGACCGAAACTTCAATAAAAAATTAAGATCTTTAAAAGCGAGTCTCGATAAATATATAAATCAAAATTACAATTACTCTAAAAATACACTTCAAACTGAACATTAACCTGAAAATAAACTGTAATAAAATCCCCAACGATGCACTTCAATGAATCTTTACCTTCAAAATTATATAGAATCATTAACTATAAACTTCACTATGACTAGATTTGAACAACTAGACTATAAGCATTAGGAATACAATTCAACAAAATCATCACACACAAAAATTCACACAAACTATAATCATTACCAATTAAATCCCAATAGACCACGGCCACGATGTAAATAAGGTATTAGCATTTTGTCACGCTAGCTAACGACTCCGGCAACCTGAGACCAGGGTCTTTTCACGGGCGCATAGAGACAGGAGAGATGCTCTGATAAGCCAGCCATTTTCACACCTACTCATCAAGTCCCCGCTTTTTTACAGCTCGCTGCCCTTCGCTTGTTGGTCGTTTACATACATATTGCTATATATTTATTTACGCCTAGGATTTCTAGTTTGCTCGTTTAACAGACAGAAGCGCACTGTGCAGCTGAGACTCGCAGAGGCTTAAGTTCCTCTCTCCACTACAGGTGGTCAGCGCTCTGCATAGATCATAGTCTCCACTACAGGCCCTCAGCGCTCTGCATAGATCATACTCTCCACTACAGGTGGTCAGCGCTCTGCATAGATCATACTCTTCACTACAGGCCGTCTGCGCTCTGCGTAGATCATACTCTCCACTACAGGTCCTCTGAGCTCTGCGTAGATCATACTCTCCTCTACAGGCGGTCAGCGCTCTGCTTAGATCATACTCTCCACTACAGGCCGTCTGCGCTCTGCGTAGATCAAACTCTCCATTACAGGCGGTCAGCGCTCTGCGTAGATCATACTCTCCACTACAGGCCGTCTGCGCTCTGCGTAGATCAAACTCTCCATTACAGGCGGTCAGCGCTCTGCGTAGATCATACTCTCCACTACAGGCGGTCAGCGCTCTGCTTAGATCATACTCTCCACTACAGGCGGTCAGCGCTCTGCGTAGATCATACTCTCCACTACAGGTCCTCTGAGCTCTGCGTAGATCATACTCTCCTCTACAGGCGGTCAGCGCTCTGCGTAGATCATACTCTCCACTACAGGCCGCCTGCGCTCTGCGTAGATCAAACTCTCCATTACAGGCGGTCAGCGCTCTGCGTAGATCATACTCTCCACTACAGGCGGTCAGCGCTCTGCGTAGATCATACTCTCCACTACAGGCGGTCAGCGCTCTGCGTTGATCATACTCTCCTCTACAGGTCCTCTGAGCTCTGTGTAGATCATACTCTCCTCTACAGGCGGTCAGCGCTCTGCTTAGATCATACTCTCCACTACAGGCCGTCTGCGCTCTGCGTAGATCATACTCTCCACTACAGGCGGTCAGCGCTCAGCCTATATCATACTCTCCACTAGAAGCCGTCTGCGCTTTGCGTAGATCATACTCTACACTACAGGCCTTCTGCGCTCTTCGTAGATCATACTCTCCACTAGAAGCCGTCTGCGCTCTGCGTAGATCATACTCTACACTACAGGCCGTCTGCGATCTGCGTAGATCATACTCTCCACTATAGGCCGTCTGTGCTCTGCATAGATCAAACTCTCCACTACGGGCGGTCTCCGCTACGGGCCGCCTGCGCTCTGCGTAGATCATACTCTCCACTACAGGCCGCCTGCGCTCTGCGTAGATCATACTCTCCACTACAGGCTGTCTGCGCTCTGCCTATATCATACTCTCCACTAGAAGCCGTCTGCGCTCTGCGTAGATCATACTCTCCACTACAGGCCGCCTGCGATCTGCGTAGATCATACTCTCCACTACAGGCCGCCTGCGCTCTGCGTAGATCATACTCTCCACTACAGGCTGTCTGCGCTCTGCGTAGATCATACTCTCCACTACAGGCCGCCTGCGCTCTGCGTAGATCATACTCTCCACTACAGGCTGTCTGCGCTCTGCATTGATCAAACTCTCCACTACGGGCGGTCTCCACTACAGGCTGTCTGCGCTCTGCATAGATCATACTCTCCACTACAGGCTGTCTGCGCTCTGCATAGATCAAACTCTCCACTACGGGCGGTCTCCACTACAGGCCGTCTGTGCTCTGCATAGATCAAACTCTCCACTACGGGCGGTCTCCACTACAGGCTGTCTGCGCTCTGCGTAGATCATACTCTCCACTACAGGCTGTCTGCACTCTGCGTAAATCATACTCTGCACTAGAAGCCGTCTGAACTCTACGTAGATGATACTCTTCACTGCAGGCCGTCTGTGCTCTGTGTAGACCATACTCTACACTACAGGCAGTCGGCACTCTGCGTTAATCACACTCTCCAGTAATGCCGTCTGCGCTCTGCGTAGATCATATTCTCCACTACAGGCCGTCTGCGCTCTGCGTAGAACATACTCTCTAAAAGATGCCGTCTGCACTCTACGTAGATCATACACTCCACTACAGGCCGTCTTGGTTCTGCGTAGATCATACTCTTCACTACGGGCCGTCATCACTCAACGTAGATCATACTCTCCACTACAGGCCGTCTGCGGTCTGTGTAGATCATACTCTACAGGCCATCTGCACTCTACGTAGATCATACTCTTCACTACAGGCCGTCTGCGCCCTGCTTAGATCATACTTTCCACTAGAAGCCGTCTTCATTGTACGTAGATCATACTCTCCACCACAGGCCGTCTGCGCTCTGCGTAGATCAGACTCTCCACTACAGGTCGCCTGCGCTCAGCGTATGTCATACTCTCCACTAGAAACCGTCTGTGCTCTGCGTAGATCATACTCTCCACTACAGGCCGTCTGCGCTCTGTGTAGATCATACTCTCCACTATAGGCCGTCTGCGCTCTGCGTAGATCAGACTCTCCACTACAGGTCGCCTGCGCTCAGCGTATGTCATACTCTCCACTAGAAACCGTTTGTGCTCTGCGTAGATCATACTCTCCACTACAGGCCGTCTGCGCTCTGTGTAGATCATACTCTCCATTACAGGCCGTCTGCACTGTAGGTAGATCATACTTTCCTCTACAGGCCGTCTGTGCTCTGCGTAGATCATACTCTCCACTATAGGCCGTCTGAACACTGCGCAGATCATACTTTCCACTACATGCCGTCTGCGCTCTGTGTAGATCATACTCTCCACTACAATCCGTCTGCGCTCTGTGTAGATCAAACTCTCCATTACAGGACGTCTAAAATCTACGTAGATCATACTCTCAACTAGGCCTACAGGCCGTCTGCGTAGATCAGACTCTCCACTAAAAGCTGTCTGCACTGTACGTAGATCATACTCTCAACTACAGGCCGTCTGCACTCTACGTAGATCATACTCTTCACTACAGGCCGCCTGTGCTCAGCGTATGTCATACTCTTCATAGAAGCCGTCTGTGCTCTGTGTAGATCAAACTCTCCACTACAGGCCGTCTGAACCCTGCGCAGATCATACTCTCCACTGCAGGTCGTAAACCTCTACTGAGTCTCAGTTACGCAATGTGAAGACTTAGCTCAGTGGCTCATAGAACATGTGTAGGTCTTGCCAGTTTCCACTAAACAGGCCGCCTTGACACTAGGTGAGTGTCAGTGATCTATCAAGCATAGGCTGTGCATAGTTGGCGTTTGCCCTCAAAGGCCACTGATACTCAGATTGGAGTTTAGGTCGGGTTCGGGTCGACGTAGTAGCCACCCAAATACGGCAAATCACGTAAGGTTTTTTGATTGTGGCCATTGATTTACTATAATTATTGTGCAGGTTAGACCCTAACATTAATATGCATGACTGTATCTGTCTGACAAAGGTTCCCCCGTTGGGGTGCCGGGAGTTTCAGTATAAATAGTATCCCCACTTTCTGGAAATTTAGTGCTTTAAATTCCCACTGTCGCTGTCTTTCCCCTTTGTTCTTTCTCATTTCTACTCTGTTCTATCAATCCAATATACTATCTTCTTCTTCGCTAGACCAGTCACCTACCTTTTTTCTTGAAAACTCTTCCGGGACAAAACTCCTTATTTGTTTGTGAGGTCTGTTGGATCAGCTTGCAAATATTGGACGCTTTCTGCCAGGTGGTCACTGAGGCTTCCTATGATGTTGTTATTTGGCAATATAGGCATTTCATTTGTATGTGTTTTGTTGATATTTTATAATGATGTTTATATTCTATTTTGTTTTTGTAAACGGGGGTTCAATAAATTAGAGTATAGCCTCAGCGTCCCCTGCGTGGGATGTCTTTTTTGTAAAGTGACCGGCTGATGGAGTGCCTTCAGTGTTACCACTAGGGTTGTTTCGGCAGATCTTTTATGCGGATCAAGGACGAGTCCTCTTTCAGCGAAGTTGGGGTCTTGATTTTGTGGTCCTGATTCGGCTGTACTGGTCCTGATTTGGCTCGGAAGAGTCCTCTGTACCTAAAGCAATAATCATGTAATGTAATGTCTGACAAAGGTAGCGCAATGGTCCATATGTGGGCCTTGGTTGAAGTGGATTCTATTATGGCCAACTATCTTCTGCAGTTTGGAGTTTACATAAAGGCTGATATTGAAAACATGTATGTATCTTCCTGGCAGACGAGGTTAAGCTTATGTGGGTTCGATCCTGACTAACTTGCTATCTGATGCATGCCGAACCGCGGTGTTCAGCGCCTTGAGCAGCCATGCCGACAAATAAGTGCGCTATATCTAAGAACATGTCTGAAAACATACAGCCGTGTTTTAGAGTTTGATAATTTTAAGTAATTATCTTTTGTCAGGTTCATCATTTAAGACGTGGAGTTTTTCTTACCTTTTAATTTTGTTGCTGATTTGCATCGATAATGATGATGATAATGGATTTCTCCTGAAACAAATAGACACTAAACATGTTTGCGAAATAGTGCAAAAATATGTCTACAAACAATAGGTACCAGTGCTGATCAACGTAACCATGGCTGCATTGAATTGTATACATTATGTTGTAGACAATGTTTATTCATGTCACCACAATTATATAAACTGTGTTCTCAACAGGAAATTAATTAGCCTGCAAGTATAGTGTGAAAGATCAGACGTCAGAGTCATGGGAATTTCAATGACCCATGTAATCTTGGAATTACATCACGTCCCGGAGTCACTGATTCCACCCCGCGCGCCCCGTAACTTGTCAACTCATTAACATTTGCCTCCTTTTTAAACTTAATGACGCGCATAATGAGATGACGTCATGCTTCCACTGCGCGAAGGAGAGATAAGAATCGTTGCAGAAAAAAATAATAAAGCGAAGCTAATTTAACTCTCCAAATAGTTTGGGCTTGTCTTCAAGGCATTCAGGACTTCTGATTTTAAATAATATTGGTATTATTTGTCAGCTGCAAGTGTTAAGAAAGCAAGTTCAACAGCCAAGGATCTGTAACAACGGGGAAATATTGTTTTCCTCATAACCTATGAACTTCAGAAATCAACTATGCAAGATATAGCCATAACCACAAAACAAATCTCCCAAATAAGTCACTTTTCATATAACAAGTACATAACTTGTGCAATTTATGATTTGAGATGACATGGTTAAGAATACTGCTCTTAACGTATTGCGATTTTTTTAAATTGAAAAGAACTCCATCATCATCAGCAGCAGCAGCAGCAGCAGCAGCACCAGCAGCACCAGCAGCATTATCGTCGTCGTCATCATCATCGTCGTCATCTCATTATCTAATACACAATAGCAGCGATATAAATTAATATACAGTCGTTTAAACCCGCAGATGTTGTTCCCCAACTGACAAAAACCCATAGGGTGCTTTAGGGGTTCTCAAGTCGATTCTGCAGATTTCTGCAACACCAAAAATTAATGTTATGAACAACAAAGACCAATATACTATGTTATAAAAAGCAACAGGAGAGTAGTTATTTGGATGTTGAGGCAGGGAAGATATTCAGCACGGCAGTTCATTAGCCTCTATTACCTTCTATCTGACGGTGCCATCTTCCTGGCCGACCCGTCGTCCAGCGACACGCCTACGAAGCCTCTGTACCCTGGGTGCCGAGCTCAACAGTATTCTATTTCCGCCCGTTCTTTAGCTGGCCCGAGTCAGGCAGACCCGTGAAAGAACGGTGTCGTCGGTGGATCAAGCCTTAAAGCCGGCTCTGTATCGCTGGTCTACAGACGCGGCAAGTAGGAGGGCTTGGCAAGATAGGGACTATAGAGCGGGCACAGAGCAAAGGACAGATTGTTTATTACTATCATAGCCGTCATTGGCGTCGGGAGAAGAAACTGCGCCTGCGCACTACCTGGCAGATCAAAGGCGAGCGCGCTGTACAGGTATGCGGCTATAAAATGACCAATTATCGCTGGCCGATGCCATCTACAGAGGTGTGTGAAATAAGAAGCTAAGCCTGAGACTAAAGGCGCTATTACCATTTTTGTTGGCTCCCATGGAGCCTCGCCGGAGCGTGAAATACTGGGCTGTGCATTAAATTTCATGATCGTCTGATTGGAGTCGATTGCGGGGAGTCATCAGCCTCTGCTTTTTGCCCCTTCAAAGGCCTTTTAAAGGAACCTGTTTACCTATGTCATGTATTCCTGAAGGCTGTCTCCTTCAGTAGTATAGCCCTAGACCTTACTTTGAGTAACCATACCAACATTATGCCTGTTGTTTTTCACTAGTTCTTTTTGACTTCAAGCCCACTGCTCGTTGTCTTCAGAATGATGGGATCACAATACAGTACATTGCAAAACAATACAATACAATTCATCTTTATTATCCCACTTTCACATTATGCATAAAAGCGCAAACTTGTGATTAAAAAAAGTAAATGAAACCAAATTTCCATGCGTACAACAGTTATATAGTTCAGTTGAAAATATTCTCTCTCTCCCTCTCCCTCTCTCTCTCTCTCCCCCTCCCTCTCTCTCCCCCTCCCTCTCTCTCGTCTTTATCCATGCTGACTCCTCTACACTCGTTCACATGTGTACTGTCCTATCCTACCCTATCCGGTAACTCGAAGGTTGTGTACAAACACACTAAATAATCCGTCAATACAATGCATTAGTAAATACGTAATAATAACATAATGATAATCATGTTTAAATTAACTTGCACATACACAGATAGAGTTGGCGAGCGTTGTGGCCGAGTGATCTAAGGCGGAACTACCTTGCCTTGTCTACAGGCTAGAAACCAATGGCGCCCGAAAGGTGTGGGATCGATCCTGCCTCTGGGCGGTATGTTTCTCCGAATATTTTTTACTTTCGACTCGGACAACGTTTCGGGGGCTTTCTCAGGGTACTCCGGTTTTCTCCCCCAGAAGAATTAAAAAAAACTAAACTAATACTAAGTATAGTTTGGGTTTGAGCGCGCCACAGGCTGCGACTTTTTCCCCATGGGAGGAGGTCTAGAATTTCCCGATAAAAAGGGACAATGTCAAAAATATAAATCAAAAACCAAATAAAAAATCCCACACTCAGTCTTATACATAATGAACAATATAATAAATACATAGAATATACTGGTATCCAATACATTAAAGCAGAATAATCAACATTCATTAAATTGAACACACCCATAGATCTAACCCATCACATAACACCTGCACTATGAAGACAGTCCACTCATTACAAGGGATAAATATGACTAGAACATTTAAAAGAGTTCATAAAATCGTCAAAATAAACGTGAACTTTAAAATTTCAGTTTAAAATACAACCCGGCTCGGCTGACGAGGCAAACAGAGTTAGCGATTGTTGAGGATTAAGATCGCACTAGGGATGAAAGAGTTCTTCGTTTGTTTCCTTTGGGTAGATTAACGTCCCCGGACACAGTGCGTATAGGGGACAGAAGAGTTCTTGCGTAATTTATTTCTTAACAAACGGCATCCGAAGCCTTCGACCTATCGGCACGTACCGAAAACAATTATTCAGGGAGTGGGAGTGATGCGTTTTAAATTTTTTTCCCAAGTGGTTGCGGTGTACAGTTCACTCAACTGTTTCTGTTGGATGCCAATAAAAGAACCAACTTCGGTGAGTCTCGTTTCATCTAAACAGGATGGTAAAAAAATGACAATTTCGATTTGTCCCACCTAAGCTTATTTATATAATATATTCAAATATTTTTAACATCTTTGCAAATTCTGTTAAATTAATATGATTTTGTGACAACATAACCTGAGAATAACCTGAAAAATGTGTTTATAAAATGTTCGTCAAACAAATAGATCTGAGAACGTAAGATGAGGTCAGAAAGACACGGAGGGACATAGTTCGCAAAGCCGTGAATTTCTCCGCCACCGACTGCTCTTGTTTTGCTCGCAATGCAAGCTCTCAGGCGTAAAATCAACCGTTTCAGAACTACCCTTTTGATGCCTTTACGCTTGGAGAATTATGCCAAGCAATCTTTTATTTTTATCCTCCTCAATCATCCGCCTCATTCTTCTTCTTCTTCTTCTTCTTCTTCTTCTTCCGAACAAAGAAAAGCAGGGATATTTGACCCCAAACGTCTACACGAATAGCGGCTATATAAGGAAGTTCTAAAACCTTTATATTAATGTCCTCTATATGCATCTAGTGTCCAATCTACCTGCCTTTATATTACTAGGACCAAGAGCTAACAAATATCCAAGAAACCGTCTGAATAATGTGAACATTTTCATTCAATCAAGGCTTGAAATTGAACGCAAATATCATACTTAGGGAAGTTACTAAACATACGCATGGGACAACCATAGTCCACAGAGCAAGCCTTTTTTTTTCTTCAGTTATCTGACAAGAATTAAGTGGACATGCTTTCTGCCCTTTGGACAACATTTCAATAAATACGCTAGCTCTATCCTCAGACCAAGAACAGTGTATTCAAATATTACATCAGCCAACAGAATGTGGACAGCATGAAAGAATGACGGTGAAGAACCGTGCAAAACGTTGCCTGCAGGAAACTTAAGGCGGCGATACACTGAAACTGAAGCTGATATGAAGCGCAGCTCTGTGTGCACTGGGACGAAGGAGTCTATTCAGGCCGTGCTTATCGCGCAAAAAGACACAAAATTTCCGTTTCCATAAAGGATGACCATCTCCAGAGGCGGAAGAGCACCGAAAGTTAGCTCCCTTCTTTTCTTGTGCACGGCGGCCATGTTGGGAGTGATGCAAATCTCGCAAACTCTCATTCATTCTTGCAAGCCAAGGCCCCGAGGGAGAGTTTGGAGCTGGTGAGAAGAAAATGTGAAAATTGACACCATTTACACGATAAAGAAAATAATTTCCTGCGCAGCACTCCAGACATTTCTCTCTTTTATCACCACTTGCCTGCTATCTGTCCTTGTGCTTGCTTCGCCAACTTCGCAGCCGTGTTTGAATAATCTCCCCTCCTTCTCCGAGCAGCCAGCGCCCCCCGTAGCTCGTGTAGCGGCCGGGCAAAGAGAAATTATTCACTATCATCTTTATCGTGATGGGAATCTTATCGGCCTGGCGAGAAATTCTGTATTAATATCCGCAGTTTGATTTGCTAGCTGGCCTTCCAGTGCTCGAGTCGCTAGCGCCAGAAAGGGCAGCGAGAGTCTTGAAAAGAGCACGGCAAGGGAGATAAGACCGTCAGCAGCTCGCGGGTCTGCGGGCACGGAGGGACGCCTTATCGGCCCTTGCTCGCCTCCCGGGGCCCAGGGCGCGGGAAGGATGCTTCACACACTCTTCACACCACTCGGGCTGGCACCCATCCACACTCTCTGGCTCTTCATCCCCAAGTACCAGCCGCTCGGCGCACCCCAGGAGCCTCGTATCGGCAGACTGTTGCTAGCTCCGTCTCTTTTCTTCCGCCGCTTCCGCTCAGTGATGTCCCTTCGTTTGACCAATAAATTGATATTTACACGCTTTGCTTCGATAAGAAGGCGTAATTTCAGCCTTCTCCTTTCCTTCTTCCCCTGTGGATAGAAGGGTCTGCCTGGGCATACACAAGCCGCGCAATAGGCAGAATTATCAGTTTGCCGTTTGGCCCTAAACGCATCATTTTCCACAACACAGGATTCAGAGGTTGACGGACCACGGAGCTCATCATCTCTTTCTTCAACCTAATCACCCCCCACAGTTCACTTTAGCAGTAGCTGGGATTTTTTTTTGTCTCCCTCTCTTTGGTAGTAGTTTTAAGTACATGTTCATCTTCAACAACATATTTACGCAATATTTTTTAAAGTTTACAAAGGACACGAAGTTTGGCGATGCAATGTTTTAGCTTCTTGGATTGTTCTTTCGCTCTTTTTTTTTCTCTCCTCGTTCTTATCTTCCTACTCCTTCCCCTCCAACCCCACCCTCCTACCCCTCCCATTGTGTTTTCTCCCATACGTTATTGATTTCCGAAACAAACTTTCTGTCCGTTTTTTTAGTTATAAATAATATGTCTTCAAGACCAATTTGGGATTTGTGGAGCGAATGGAGGTGCATTTGCTAAAGAGTGAGAGGGGGGAAGGCAGTTAAGGGGGAGTGAAGTCCGGAGCAAGGCAAGGCAAGGCAAATTTTATTCCAGAAAAAAAACCATTAAGGGCACATGGACATGGTTAAAATAATATACACAAATATGCAAAATAATTAATTATATAACATTTTAGATTTTAAAAAAATATTATTTTTAAACTATTTATTTATACAGCGGGATAGCGTGGGGGGGAGGGAGGTGGCAGGGGGAGGTATTGAGTGGGGAAAAGAAGAAAAAAGAACTTGATTGTGGACAACAACTATGAATCATAACTAACAATACAATTCAACCTAAACACATCAATGACAAACTACTGAAATAATTTTTAGTACACATAACCTGTTAACATCGGAACTATATTAATTTTTTACATGGGATAGAAACGTTACATTTGTTTAATTATTAATTTCATTAGTACTCCATTACAATGAAAAAAATAGTATTCATCCTAGCATATAATTTGTCACACATGCGGTGGCCTCCTTAGCAGCGCCATACAGGACAAGAGGGAACAGGACCAAGTGTATCCTGGATGCATTGGTGTATGTGACACTTACCCCTCTTAAGACATGAACGTCAGGATCTTTAACGTATACATTTATTGTTGATAATTATGAAAAATGCTGATACAAATTCCCAACATCTCATAATTAAAACAGGAACGCGTGTTTGGCTCATTCACAAGCTTTTTTAAGTGTTCACACATTAAACGCTTACCACTAGACCTACTTGAAAAAGAAAAAAAAAAAGCCACCTCTCATAATGCGCTTTACCACTGAGGAACCCTGCTTTCAAAGGAAACACGGGCTGTTTCTTTTTAGCCTATTGTTTAAAAACTGCTCCTGTTTAGGCTGACGGACGGCGGGCTTCTGGCAGGCTCCATTAGCCGCACGCACATCCCTAATTTAGTCAGCCCGATAATGCCTCAATCACCAATCACGTTTCCACCAACCAACCTTTTAATTGGCTAAATTGTCCACGATTATTTAGTGAGAGTGACAAGGAGCTCTTACGCCGAGGAGCTGGAGGCCTACTGAGGAGGGGGGGGGGGGTAGATGATGACCGCAAGAGGGCATGAAGTGATTAATGCATTAGGCCACTGGTTGGGGATTTTAGTGTTTTGAGGCAGATATTAATTTATTTCTAGCGTTGTGACGTAGGAGGGGAAAACTTGCTTCCGTCAAACAGACTTAAACTATCACATGAATTGTGTACGAGTGTTAAGGTCAAAGAAATGGGGAAGAAAAACAAAGAAAGAAAACCATCGGTTTGGAATCACTATGTGTGTCACCAATGTGGATAAAACTCGAATAGCTTTCTCATCGAACGCATGGCAGCAGTGCAGCTTACATCCAGGACAAAGCAAACATAATACTCTCGTACTATAGGCCAACTCAGGTAAGACACCTAAAAATGATTTGACTTTGGAACTTTATCTTTTTATTACACAAAACAAGCACAATTTCAATACAATGTTATTCTCGTAGTCCGGGGGAGAATTTTAGCCGAATTGGGGGTTTGGGGGTATGGGGTTATAAAATATACCTCTCGAAAAACAATGAACCTACACTACAGAAACTACACTGATCAAATAAGTCACAAACAAGTCACGGAAAGTCAAACACTCGAGATGGGAAAAAGGTCACACAGAATCATACAATAAGTAATAAATAAATCTTAACGCAAACATGCCACTCAATATGAGTATTAGGTAGATTAGGAGATACATACAGCAGCACATTAAATAAAGAGTGGCCATACAAGTCCAATAAATCGGCTTAAATTTAACAGTCTGTTCCTTGATTTGGTATTCATCAACTGATGAAATGTTTAAAACGTTCGGATGATTCCAGAAGTATTTTGGTAGAAGGTAAGTTCTGTTATGTTCAAGCACAGCAATTTTCGTCACTAACTTTATCCAGATCACATGTAGTGAACAACCGCTCATCTCTGGGTATAGTAATGTATTTATGTGACTGAACGGGTAATGTGTGACAGCTAAGCCTTAATTTCAATAAATTCCTTCTAAGATAAGGTGACAAAGAAAGTAGATAGTTTTCATAACAAAACTGATCATTAAGAATCCTATATGTAATACAGATGCTATTTTCGTGAACACTTTGCTGCCAGGAAGCAGTGAGATTGTTAGTACCCACCATCACAATAAGGGTGATAATAGGCTCTCCTTTACTGAAAGTATCAACACTACCATAGAATAAAAAGTGCGGACTTTGCGTAAATTCTTTTCCATCATACTACCCACTGTACTGCCGTAGTTCAGTGATAGAGAGTTCGCCTGGCACACCGTTGACCCAGGTTCGATTCCCGTGGTGCGCAAGAAAAAACGTGGCAATGTTTCGCTATCCATCGTAGCAGTATGACTGCTCTGGTTGTGCAATGTTAATTTACGTTCATACCCCTTCTTACTGGTATCGGTATCCCCGTCTGCGGTATCGTATATGTGGACGTAAATCTTCAAAGTTCGTTCATTGATAGACGCCCTCGAATTTATGAAAAGTGAGCTATTGGCTTTTATGCGCTGCCCCCCAAGCTTTAATTTCCTTTTTTTTTTTTTTACTTTTACACAATTCTGACGCCATGAAATAAGGGCATAATTGCACCCAAACCCAACTTGCAATGATCAGCAATGAAGACGACTGTGTTAGACACTCAGTATGGAAAGAGGTCTATAGCAGTGTCGCCCTATCAGGATCGCAAGCTTCATTGCGTCTTATGCTTCCAGTCTGCTGAGGTTCATTTCCTTCCCCAGATCCTTCGGCTACCCGACCCTGGCACCATTGACAGTCTTCCACACTCACTACCACCACCATCATCATCGTCACCATCTTCGTTACCACTTTCATCATCGTGAACGGCGTGCCACAGGAAAATTGAAGTTCTTGTTCTTTCTTTCTTTGTTTTTTAATAATAATAATAATAATAATAATAATAATAATAATAATAATAATAATAATAATAATAATAATAATAATAATAATAATAATAATAATAATAATAATAATAATTTTATTTATAAAGCGCATTATCAAACAATAGTCTGCTCAAGGCGCATCAAACACAGTCACGCGCACAATACAATAGTTAGAATACAATCAATAATTTAACAAAATCCATTAAAATTTAAAATAAGAAATTTGAAGTAAACCTCACTCACACAATAATCGCATTAAAACAATGTACTAATAGCTTAATAAGACTGACAATATAATTTTTTAAACAAGTCAAAAGTAAATAGAATAAAATTGATGGGAAATGTAAAAACAGAAAATGTTATTATAAATGCAATCACATCTTTTAAAATCTGGACAATAAATAAGTAAATATCAAATTCCAAGTTAAAAAAAAAGAGTCAGTCACATAAGATATGAATAATGATTATTAAAAAATCATGACCATGATGTCGTAGACATTATATAGCAACCATACACAAACACCTTTTAAAAGGACAATGTAATTTTATTGTATTGTAATTGTATTATATTGTATTGTATTGATTGTATTGTATTGTAATTGTATTGTATTGTATTCCATTGTATTGTATTTTCATAACTGTCATAATTATAATCTAGTCTGCTCTTAGTATTACTGACGGTTCCTACATCATATTGTAAGAACACATAAATTGTCCATTGTCATCATCATCATCATCATCATCATCATCATCATCATCACCACCACCTCCACCACCAGCACCACCACATGTTTATGAAATCGGTGATAGATGTAGTCTATTAATTAATAGATAAACTGCATGTAGTTTTATGAACAGTTCTCAACAAGTTTCATTTCAAATACACGTTAATCATGTTTTGATTGGCAGCCTTCAGATTTCAACAGCGGTCATTGAAGATGGACAATCTCGATTGTCAGTCAAACTCTGTCACAGTACCCCATTAACAAAAATATTTATTAATCATTAGCATTACTTATTGGACAACATGATGACCTGCTAACAGTGGTGAAGAAACGGAAACTTCGGTGGTATGGCCACGTCACCAGATCATCAGGCCTTGCAAAGACTATTCTGCAAGGCACAGTGCAAGGAGGTAGAAGAAAAGGGAGACCAAAAAAGAGGTGGGAGGACAACATTCGAGAATGGACTGGTTTGACACTGAGCGAAGCCATCAGGGCTGCTGAGGACAGAGAAAGATGGAGTATGCTGGTTAAACGATCATCTGTGGTGCCCCTACGACCTTCGGGTTACGGGACAGGATAGGATAGGATAGGATTACTTTACATTAACATTCACTCGCATTTAAATTGTCAAACAGATTGAGACTGTTGATGTGACCAAGACTTCGTACATTTATACTACAATCCTGAAGTTCACATTTTAGCCAACGAAATGACTATACAATTTTTGTCTGCATCTATACATTGACGAGTAATTGACGCGTATTATTAAAATAATGTTAAAGGTTGAAACAACATCAAAGAAAGGACAAAACAGGGTTCAGTTAAACAAACGTCTGTTATATGCTTTTTCATGTTTGTTTTGTTGGGTTTTTTTTGTACAATCTATTACCTGGTCCAAATTTAGCACTTCTAATATTTGGACGATATGATCTGCGGTAGTTGATAGTAGTTGGACAACGATGTCCAACCACTTGTCAGTGCTGGCGTGTCACGGAGGCCCTGATATGATCTCCACTGAGCTCCGGTCATCCGCCTATCCTGTCCATCAGGCCTTGTCCACTGTGTGTCCCTACATGTCCAAATCACAACAAAATGTTCTTAAAGTGAGCCTGAGATCGAGATCAAAATTGCGATTTAATTTATTTTTTAAAGTCTAATTCACGCTGATGACTGTTTTGCCTATAATATTCATATATCTTTGTGCCTGATGCTTGCGAAATTTGAATGTAAACGTTTGAGCGTACTAAAAAATCGTCTGAAAGAACTATTTGGCTTATCTCCCCTCAGATAACAAGACACGCACAGGCACACAAAATAAAAAATAAAAAATTTTAAGAGGAGCGTGGCTAACATGTTTTAGCGCGTTGGCTGTAGATTAAAAGGGGAGATGACTGTGTGCCTGTGGTATCGGATGACGCTTGATGAATGTATCCATAATCCCTTTGCTAGAGTCGTGAGGTGACATTATCGAAGAACCGAATGTCTTCTCTTTTTTGTTTTAGCTGCTTGCACGCTTATTTGCATGACAGCTTTCACCTCAGTATTATACAAAAATCTATGATTATACTATCTGGTGTAAAAGTTTGTATTATCTCAGACTCATTTTATTGACTCCCTTAAACGTCCATATCCTTCCAACCAAATACACAACCCCAGCCTTCACGTTTCGATCATTATCAGGGTTAATGATATGTGTAGATTCAGTCTGCGTGGTATTTTGTTTTTCCAGATCCTCACAAATAAACCCGCTGTTGTCACTGCAATCAATCAACACGCTTCGTTCGAGCACTCCAGTTGTTGTTTTTTAAAAACAGTTTCGCGGTTATATTGCTATAACAGGTGTCCGTTTTCCATTGCAGTATAAACGTCACCACCCCATCTTTAATCCTATATAGACAGACACACGGAAGTCGGTGTGTCTGTATGATGGACTCTTTTAGGTTTAGGGAGAAAAGATTGAGGTGGCCTCTTGGCGCAGTTGGTTACTCGACGATATCCTAAGCCGAAGGTCACGGGTTTGAACCTCGCATGGGACAAACGTACGTGACTTAGGTACGAGATTTTTCAGGACACCGATGGTTTTCTCGGGGTACTCCGGTTTCTCTCCCTCTATTCAATAATAGTATTGGGACCTGTGGGTTCGGGCACTGAATAGAATAGATCCAACGTTTCCCGGCGTGTCGTAAGAAGCGACTAACAAGGGTGATGTCAGCACGGCATCACTGGGAGAAAGTCTTCTACACAGAAGTCACCGGCCAAGACGGAGGAACCTCACGTTACTATAGGTTCAACGACCACGTGCTAGGGGCCAAGACGAGTCACACTGTACTCGCGAATTTCGGCTGTGGCCAACAGCCTGGAGAAGATTGGGCCCTGCCATGTCTTTCTCGCCCATTCACTACATACCGGATCGGTCGTCGCCCGGGTAACCAAGGTTCGGGCCTTCCGTTGGCCACCAGGACGGAGGTGATAAGTGTGCTACTGATGGACAACTTAGCAGGATCCGGACGAGAGACAACATCGTCATAGGTACCTGGAATGTCAGGACCCTAACTGCGGAGGGAAAATTATAAGAACTGGCCCACGAGCTAGACCACTATTGATGGAACATTTTAAGTATCAGCGAACTGCGCGGAAAAGGCCTAAATGAAACAACGACCGACGAAGGCCACAAGTTTTATTTCAGCGGGAGAAATGATAGGCACGAACACGGCGTTGGATTCTTGGTCCACAAGGACATTCTAGCCACTGTCATGGGTTGCCGACCAGTCTCCAATAGACTCATTGCCATCCGTCTGAGAGCAGCCCCTTTCAACATCACCATCATCCAGGACCAACTGGAGACTATAAAGACAGCAAAGCCGAGGATTTCTATGAACATCTACAGGCTGGTCTTGACGAAGTGCCGAAGAAGGACAAAGTCATAGTGCAAGGCGACTGGAATGCCAAGGTTAACCAAGATGCACACCACAAAACTATTTTGTGATTGCTGGATATTACGGGCCAGCGCCTTGAGAAGCTCTCTGAGCTTGTAAGTGCGCTATATAAGAGAAATCTCTTTAACTGGGGAGACACATGTTGACCCCACTGCAGCAACGATACAAATGACAGGGGTCTGAGACTCTTGGAGTAAGCCAGATACAACAATCTGATACTGGAAAACACGCTTGGTCTCCACAAAAAATCTAGACGATGGACATGGTACAATCCCAGCGGGGAGCATCACAACCAGATTGACTATATCACGGTTAAGACACACTTCAGATCTAGCATCACCATTGGCAGGACACGTACTTTTCTAGGAGCAGACATCGGAAATGACCGTGATCTCGTGATGATATCTTTCCGTTTCCACTTGAAGAGAGTAAACACATCAAAATGCACCAGACTGAAGTTTGACCTGGACAAACTGCAAGATCCGAAGGTGGCAAAAATATTCCAAGCCACAATTGGAGGAAAATTTGCACCATTGCTCATTTTGGGAGCTAGTGAAGTAGATGTCAACACCATGACCACCACCTTCAACTCAGCTGCAACAGATGCCGCCACTGGGATCCTTGGCAAGTACCACCCAAAGAAGAAACTGTGGATCACACCTGAACCTTTGGACCTGTGTGATAAACGAAAAGAGATGAAAAAGAAAAATAATACCTCATAAAGAGCTTATCCCTACCGAAAAATCAACAATGACATCTGAAAAGGCATGCGCACAGCAAATGAGAACTGGATGGAAGAGCGATGCCAGAAAATAGAGAACAGCCTGAACAAGAACAACATCAAGAAGGCCTACCACACTGTGAAGCGGCTGACAAGTGTTATACAGCCCAAGGTCTCTACGATCCAAAGCAAGTCTGGCATATGCCTTACATAAGAACAAGAAGTCTTGGATAGATGGACAGAGTACTGCTCTGACTTTTACAACCACACACCAAACGGAGACCCATCAGTTCTGCATGTCCCCAGAACAGAGAAGAGGAAGAAATCCTCCCAATTCTCCGAGAAGATGTTGAGGCAGCAGTGCAATCATTGTAGAAAGGGCAGTCAGCGGGAGTGGACAACATACCCGCGGAATTGCTTCAAGCAGGAGGAGAAGCGATGATTGACGCCCTCACCATTAGCTGTAACAAGATCTGGCAGAGTGGGGAGTGACCTACACCATAGACCCAGTCGCTTGTCATCACTTTTCTCAGGTGTGTGAAAATTACCGCACCACCAGCCTCATCAACCCTACCAGGAAGGTCCCCCAGAAAATAATACTTAACAGGTTGAAACCCCAAGCTGAACAAATCATAGCTGAAGAACAAGTAGGATTCAGGGCAGAGCAAAGTACCTCTGAACAGATTTTCAATCTCAGAACAATCTGCGAGAAATGCCTACAGCACCAACAACATCTATATCATGTGTTTACAGACTTCAAGAAAGCGTTTGACCGAGTCTGGCATGCAGCTCTGTGGGCAACCATGAGAGTGTACAACATCAGCCCTAAAATTATTGAAGTCATCAAAAGCCTATATGATAAGGCCACTAGTGCAGTCCTCCACAACAGCGCCATCGGGATCTGGTTCAGAACAACAATCGGTGTCCGTCAAAATGCCTACTCTCTGCAACACTTTTCAACGTCTTCCTAGAGCGCATCGTGTCAGGTGTCCTTGCAGATCACGAAGGCACAGTCAACACAGGGGGTAGAGCAATCTCCAACCTCCGTTTTGCCGATGACATTGATGATTGGCTGGAGAGGAAAAAAGAACTTAGACAGTTTGTACAAAGGCTTGAAACCACCTCCAGAGCCTATGGAATGGAAATAAGTGCAGAGAATACCAAAATGATGACCAACAACACCAATGGCATCAAAATGGACATTGAATTCCTCCACACAGTGTATAGCTTAAAATATTTAGGAGCCATTGTATCAAACAATGGGTCCCGAAAGGAAGTCCTCTTCAGGATCGCACAAACAACTACTGCCCTGGCAAGGTTGAAGCCCATTTGGAAAGACAGGAATACGGTCTACATTCCAAGATCAGGCTGCTGCGCTCCCTTGTCATCTCCATCTTCCTATATGCTTGCGAAACATCGACCCTCACAGCTGATCTACAATGAAGCATACAAAGATTGGAGATGAGGTGCTACAGAAGACTTCTGGGCATTTCCTATACCCAGCACATCACCAACAACGAAGTCCGACAGACCATCACACAAACCATTGTACAACACAATGACATGCTCACAGTGGTGAAGAAACGCAAACTCCGATGGTATGGCCACGTCACCAGAGCAACAAGCCTTGCAAAGACCATAATGCAAAGCACGGTGCAAGGAGGCAGAAGAAGAGGGAGACATAAAAAGAGGTTGGAGGACAACATTCGAGAGCAGCTTCTGGGCTGGATAAGCGCAATATAAGAACTATGAAATAAAATAAATCAATAAATAAAATATAATTAATTTTAGACTTGGCATGCATATTGCATTGGATGCAGATCTATACAGTCTGATATTAGATGTCTTTACCAATAACAGTAGTAGCAGCAGCAGCAGTAGTAGTAGAAGTGGTGGTAGTAGTAGTAGCAGCAGCAGCAGAAGTAGCAGTAGTAGTAGTAGTGGTAATAGTAGTAGTAAGCTTAGTAGTAGTAGTAGTAGTAGTAGTAGTAGTAGTAGTAGTAGTAGTAGTAGTAGTAGTAGTAGTAGTAGTAGTAGTAGTAGTATACGCTTGAAGCTTTTTGGCCAATTTGGCACAAACCTTGCCACACCATTGTTTCGCTATATCCGTATGTAACATCATAGCCATCAAAAATAGAACCTCCAGGGAAAAGTTGCATCATGCAAATCGGCCAACAAATTACTGACTACGTTTTATGTAAATCCAGCAGGTCCCAAGTTACCGAGGAATGTTGAAAACTGCTTCGATCCTTTAAGGACAGTGATACCCGAAGGGAACGTGTACAGATACTGAGATGACAATGGTCAGTCAGATCAATTTGCGTAACCATCACACATTTGACATTGTTAAAGGGTAACTGACTAAATGAATTGATTATTCTATTGATTATTTATCAATTTAGTGTTGTACCATGTGATAGTGGTTGATGATATCGTTACCTGCTTACTGCCTGCATTGATAATGAATGACACAACCAGGTTTAGTGCTGTGATTAATATAAACAGTTAGGAACTTCATAATAGTATTGCTCCGAACACGGACGTATATAACTAATGGAAAGCCAGGATCCCTCCCGTTTTGAAGGCTCAACGTTCTCTCCTTATCGAGCGTTGTGGCCAAGTGGGTTAAGGCGGGACTAACTTGCCTTGTTCACAAGCCAGAAACCAATGGCGCCGACAGGTGTGGGTTCGATCCGGCATCTGGGCGTTATGTTTCTCCGACTCGGGCAACGTCTCGGGGGTTTTCTCCGGGTACTCCGGTTTGCTCCCCCAGCAAAATTTCAAAAAATCACAAAAATAATGTTAGGTAGGCTGGGTTTGGGCGCACCACTGGCTGCGACTACGCCTTCCCCAGGGGAGGCGGCCCAGAGTTTCCCGATAGAAAGGGATAATAAACTGTAGTGTTTAAAAAATAAAAGTAAAAAAAGTTATCCGAGTTGACCCTTAAAAAAAAACATTCTGTGCTCTCTCTCTCTCTCTCTCTCTCTCTCTCTCTCTCTCTCTCTCTCTCTCTCTCTCTCTCTCTCTCTCTCTCTCTCTCTCTCTCTCTCTCTCTCTGGCCTTAGTATATAATTCTTCTCTTGTTTAGCTCTGATCTCAACCCTTTCCTTTATTATCGTTTTAAAATAAGGTTTGGCTACTTATCTGGTTGTTTTTACTGGTTTCCTTCCACTCTTATCGTAATATTTACATGTTCATTGTTATTTTTAAAAAATAATTTAAAAAAGGCTGGTTGTATTAGTTCTTTGTTTTTCGCAATTTCTGTATTGTGCAGTGTACTTTGTTAGTTATGACTCTTATAATATGATTTTTAATTGCCCGATGTAGCCTACTTTAAATTCGCGCGTGCGTTGTGGTGCGAGTCTCATTGCTTTTATTTACTTAATAGATATAGAGATAGAGATATAGAGATAGAGATAGAGATATAGAGATATAGAGATTGATATAGATGTATATCTTTGTTATCAATTGGCATCCTATAAAGCTCAAAGTGCTACTCAAGGCGCTGGCGTACGCAAACGGTTTGGCTGCAGTCCAGATCGAACCCACATCTTCCGAAACGCACTTGCGCCATGGCCCTTGGGTGGTCTGGTATCACAGTGGATAGTGAGCGGGATTCCTATGCCGGTGGTCACGGGTTCGAACCCCGCACGGAACCAACTTACGTGACTTTAGTTCTAGACTTTACAGGACACCGAATGTTTTCTCACTCCCTTATATAATTATTACTGGATGCAGTCAATCTAAAATTGTCCAAAAAATTAAAATTGATTTCTATTTCGAATTCTGTAACAGTAATCCCTTCAGATCGCCGCGCTTTGAGATAGTTCGAAGAAAAAACGCGTAATAACATCCTTTTATTTATTTATTTATTTATTTATTTATTTATTTATTTATTTATTCATTTTTATTATTATTATTATTATTATTATTATTATTATTATTATTATTATTATTATTATTATTATTATTATTATTATTATTATTATTATTATTCCACTGAGCTGCCTAAGCCTATAGTATAGGTATAGGTTTAGGGTCTCTCAATCTTAATTTGTCCCGTGCTTGAGTTTAAAAAAACAAACAAAACAAGTTTTTTTTTTTTAATGTAAATGACACCTCTATCTCAAATAGTCAAAAACTGATACTTTTGTGATTTCAACATTCATTCATCAATAATCATTCATTCAACTATATACCGATACTCCTCTTCTGATTGCTTGCAACATTCGTTAATACCCAGCTCGAGAAATAAACGTGTCAAACTGAACTACATGTTATCGGCTGCAAATTGTCTTGTAATGTCTTCAGTGCTTGAGGCGTTTGCAATGTAGTAGGCTACACGTTTAGCGGAATGCTCTTCTTATAGCCACAAAGTGGGCTGTGAAATCTGTAATGTGATACCAAGAAACTATCTGACTGATTTATGATGACTGCAAATATTGCACATTGTGTATGCTGTAAGCTTACTACAAGGGTCGGTTTACATTAGAGTAATAAATAAGGCAGAAGGGAACAAACTGTGGTCTGATGTATGTGAAGGTCCTAAGAAATGTGTCTCCGACAATAAGAGTTGTCCTAGCTCAAAACGCGTAGTAAGCAATGGGATTTGCCCCTGGTTTAGTCCCGAACTTCTTGTTGTCTCAATCAAACAGTATTGTAGGTTTTGGTGCAGTGTGGCTTCCACTGATTTAGATTAGAGTTTTCAATCGTCATCAAATTATAACACACAGTCTTGTTGCCAGAGTTAATAATGATCAATGATTGATTAGGCAATGTAAATAGGCTACCAACAAGATAGGTCTGAATTGTCATCACACTGCTCAAACATATTAGAGATAATGCTTGCTTAGGCAATGCTTGTAGAAATAAAGGTACGGAATTATAAAATTACAGTTAATTAAGCAAGAAGAGAATTGTCGTCTCTAAGGCAGATAGAGCAAACGACTTGTAAAGTCTATAACAAGCGTGATAGCAACATCTTATAATCTATGGCTGCAGGCATCATGCCATCAGCAGAAGTCTCATATGTCAATCTAGTATCCGTTCAAACTATTTGTTCGATTGTGCTCGGCCTAATCAATGACGCAATGTAATGTTAGACACGTCGTTAAATTTAATAACGGGAGACAATTTCTCATCATTGTTGCGATCTGTTTGTTAGATTCGCTTGAGTCAGATTGGAGGAGAGGTCCACAAGTATACCACGTTAGCCAATAAATGGTTTGGGGCCTGGGGTCAAATTACAGGCGATAATGTAGATGTACTGTACATGCAGCAACTGGTACGTGATGACTATCCACGTTTAAGATAGGCATCATGACCACTGTCGTCTGTAGGGCATGTTCTATTAGACAGGTGGATCGCTTCAAATCACCTTAAGTCATTCCAAATGTATCCAATCCGATCCCGTGTCCACTATCAAATTTCCACTTTCATTCTAGTCTTACTCCCAATCCAATCCAGAGTCCATTTGTATAGTTCACAACTCTACGCCAAGAAGATATGCTCATTTGTCATTTATCATGTAAGTACCGGACACAAAACAGTGTATGAAAATGTAGGCTAATCTCTTGGCGTGAAAGAAACTTTTTTGAGGTTTTTGCGCAATTTTGCCTTAACCTTAGGTACATTAATACAATCTTGAATCTATAGAAGTTGGACCACAGCAACAGACCACGTGCCACGATAAACAAGATTTATTTCTGCAATCCTTGAATTGATCTGTTGGCAAAATCTCTTCCAACAATCATATCAATGTACCCTATCGTATCCGGCTGATGATGCAGACAAACGATATACCTGTGTAACTAGGCCGTTAAAGTTTTACATTTGTTTGTAGCCTGTCAGAAAGAAAGAAAATTACTTTCGAAATTATTTGTGACTTGCACAGTTAGAACAGTCTGTTGTTAATTTCATCAGTTTACAACAAGTACTTTTTTTTAAAAAATTAAGTACATAAGTATGTGTGTGTGGTTAGGCATGTGTGTGTTTATGCGTGTGTATGTATGTTTATGCATGGGTGTGTGCTTGTGTGTTTATGCATGCGTATGTATATGTTTGTGAAAGTTTAAAATCATTTTATCAATGTAAAGATTTTAATTTCTTTAAGAAACTGAAACTAAAACAACAATACGATTATGATTAATATGACAAATACAGGGCGGGCCAATAAAATTTTACCACTTTTTACTTGTACATAAGTTTGTACAGTGAAAACGTTTTGGAATTTTTTTTCACCGAAATGTCACGAAAGCACCACATTATCATTTGATACCAAAGGTTTCCCACTTTTTCACTCGTTTGGTACACAGTTTAATAATGAATCCACGCTCCCTTTCTCTGGATTACAGTTGTAACACGCACATTGAGGTTTGTGATGATATTGCTACACCTCTCAAGTGGTATTCTCCGAATTTCATGACGGATGTTGGTCTTCAGGGCCTCAGTGGTCTGTGGGTTGTTGTAGTACACTCTCTCCTTCATGTACCTTCATAGGAAGTAGTCTGCGGAGTAAAGATCGATGGAGTGGGCAGGTCATGAGTTGTCTGTGCGCCACGATATAAACCTATCTCCAGGAAAGAATTGTTTGAGGAAATTCAGTGAAAAAAATTGTTTAGGTTTGGTATCAAATGATAATTTGGATATTTCTGTGAATACAATTTTCGAAAACGTTCTCATTAAAATAAAAACTTATTTATGATGAAAAAGGGGTAACATTTTATTGGCCCACCCTGTATTTACAACAAACAACCTACCAATCAACCAAGCTGTTGTAGATAATATCGTGTCACTGTAGCGCAAGCGTCCAATAAAACTGACCAGCGAAGCCATCAATAACGGTGTTTTGATGATCCCTCAGTGCCGAGGGCAATGGAAGGCTAATTAAATATCAAATATCAGACAGATCAAACGGAGAAGATATCTTTTTTTTATTTTCAATATTTTACTCAGTGTTGACCTCTATCTTATATTTACACAGGAGTGCTTAAGTAAATTGTAAACATAATAAATGTGGTGAGGCCCTTCTCCTCTCTCCATCCCTCCCCCCCCTCACCAATTAAATAATATGTGGTGAGATTTTGGATGGTGGTGGTGATGGTGGCGGAGGTGGGAATGAACCTATTTTTCCATAGGTTTGGCGACCTAAAGGGTATTTAGGTAGCCGATCACATGTGATCGGCTACTTAGGCTTGTGACCGGCGACTTATATCGTGAACGGCTACGTAACCCATTTTGTGATAAGCTACTTAATTCCGTGGTCAGTTTGTGACCTGCTACTTAAGTTGTGAACTGCTACCCAAATGTGAAATGTTTACTTAGTGGGTTCCACTGCCACGGCTACCTATAAGTGAAATGCTACCTGAATGCGGAATGTCTACTTAATAGCTAAGCCTAACCCTCAATTGCAACTTTAATAGGGAATTAAAGCGTACATGTCGTTGGTGCAACAACTTTTGCATGAAAGGTTAATTAGCAATCTGTTTTGTTTAAGTAATGTATTGATCTATTTTTGGCTAAATGTATAATTACCATCGTGTGTATTTGTTAACTATATAACATTAGTAGTAGTAGTAGTAGTAGTAGTAGTAGTAGTAGTAGTAGTAGTAGTAGTAGTAGTAGTAGTAGTAGTAGTAGTAGTAGTATCAGCGGCAGCATTCATTGTTTACTTTTGCTCTTACTGAATGAACTTATAATAATCATATTTCATTTTATAAAGAGTGATTCCAAGCAATTGCTCCAAATCTCTGGAATTCACCACCTCTTCCACTGAAGCAAATGAATAATCATTCAAAAAGGCAGTGAAAACGCATCTTTTTAACAATGCATTCTCAATGAGTTTGCCCCAGAACTGTAACTATATGCTATACATCTAATGGTTGTCCCCAACTCTTTTTGTACCCCCCCTCCCCCCCCCCCCCGGCATGTAAATTGGTCATGTCTACTGACGTGGAGACGGTACTATACAAAACCACATCAGCATCATCAACTGTACGCACTCATTTTTTATTTTATTTATTTAGTTTGTTTAAATTTGAGGTTAATGTGATTTTTCCATGTTTGGTATAAGTTCAGTTAATATTTGTTCTAATTTTTTTATATTGGTAAACTGGAATACCATGCAGGTTATGCTTTGTACATATGAAGTGTGACTGATATTGACTGAGGCTGTAGTAACTGAGATGTGTGTTTGTGTATTTTAATGATCTTTGTTGTTGTTGTAATGTTAATGTACTAAATCTCAATCACTGTTTATCATAATTTTTCAAAGTTTATTGTCGAGCATAATCACCCCTCATAATTGCTCGCATGTGTAATGGTCGTAGTTGCGATTGTTTACTGGCATTATTAGTAAAGAGTGAATGCAATTTAATCATCTTCTTTGGAGAGAGAGAGAGAGAGAGAGAGAGAGAGAGAGAGAGAGAGAGAGAGAGAGAGAGAGAGAGAGAGAGAGAGAGAGAGAGAGAGAGAGAGAGAGAGAGAGAGAGAGAGAGAGAGAGAGAATGAACATGTGTATTCACTAAAGGCCCTTGCCCATTGGAAGATGGAGCAAAAATACATGGACCAACAGTAATAGAGAGGTGGAGAAACATTAAAACTGGTTTAAAAAACACACAACAGTGGTAATGCAAGTGTTGAAGTCTGTTTTATTTGTTTCGTTTTGTTATAAAAGCAAATGACATCAAATCTGAAGTGCTTTTTCCTTCTAAATCACTAGCAACAACAATCACTATTATAATAACAATAATATTCATTGTCATTCCAACAAAAATAAATCACATTTTGTCAATAAATTGCTCAAACGTAACATCTTTGAAGCTGCATTCAAATGGGTAAAGATACCCACTTTGAGGGTCACCACATGTTAGGTGCAGAAATATTCAAAACTGTTATTTGCTAAAAAAGAAACAGTAGTAATGAAGTTTTGAAGTCTGCTTAATCAATTGAAGTTATTTTTTATAATGTAAATTACGTAAAACCTTATTACAATGTGCTTTTCTAATGCTAAATCATTAGCAACAATCATCATCATAACAACGATCATAATAAGCGTCACAAGAACAAAAAAACTAATGTCAATAAATTGCTCAAACGTAACATGGCATCTTTCAAATGGGTAAAGATGCCCGCTGCGAGGTTCTCTTCTTCATATTATTTTTTATCCTAGTTATGACATCAAAATCACACTCTCCCTTTTTTTCCAAAGCCAAACTGATGCATATTGAGTGATCACTGATGTGACCTTTCTTTTTTTTCTTCCCTTCAAACTGGGTATCTAGTAAAAAAAAATTAAAATGTTCAAATGCCTTCAACCTAAAACAAACTTAGTATATTGAGTGACATCACCATGATTACATCATCTTTTTTGTTTTGGTTTTGTCAACTGCATTTTCAGACAAACTAATGAACAAATTTCTGCACAGCACTTTATCCTTCTGGATTTTTGGGAACAGAGTCCACTGCTGGTGGACAGTGTAAAGTCCAGCTGTCAACATTTACATTTACATTCTAATCATGAAAAATTGAGAAAGAAAGAGAGGTCATGAGTTCGAACCCCGGCAGGAGTAAACTTAATGTGCATGCTTCTCATCGGTGACCCTTGTACCAACAGCGCCTCAAGTTGCCCTGTGGTGAGATAATTATGTGTGCTTAATAAATTCTCGTATTATTATTATTAGTAGTAGTAGTAGTAGTACAGAAAACAATGCGCAATTGAGTTGTTCAAACTTATAGTTAAAAAAAAAAACTTCACATCAAAATATCTTGCACAATATAACAGCAACTTATGTTATTTGCTATGTAAAACAGTCCTTATCTGGAATTTGAGCGGCCGACACTACAACAGCAGACACAAATAATGGTTTTCTCTAAACACTTCACATGCTATGTCATATTACCTGAAACTTTTTTCTAGTTCACACACAGGTGATTATGTGCTTCCACAACTGTAAATATACCTTTACATCTAAAAATGGATTGTTCTTACATAGCGCACTTACAAGCTCAGAGAGCTTCTCAAGGCGCTGGCCACTACTATCCAGCATGCACAAAAATAGTTCGCTGAAGTCAGGATTCGAACCCACGTGGCCAACGACACTCGGCGTGCGCTCTGACCCCGGGGCTCTCCCTAATCATTCTTGGTTATGCTAAATCAGTAAATACGCTTATAAAAAGAAGAACAAAACCAACCACAAAAACATTGCTTGTTAAAACTGAACAGAAGACATGTCAATGTGAAACATCTTTTGATTTGGCATTATTTGTTTTAATTTTAAGATGGCATCCCCGAGCTCTGGAAGGCCCATATGCACTGTGCCCCGTTTTACAGGAGAGTTTTCACTTGAGAGTTAAGCAGGATAACACAACTGCTGGCGGGGTGAAGATACCCACTGTGAGGGTCCCTATACTTATTTTGAAATTTTGTGCATGGGAAGACAAGTGTGGTTTACACATCGGAACAACAAAATCTACCACCCCTTTTACATTCATTTGCCTCAGACTTAAAACATGCAGTAAAGATATTGGTGTAATGAGAAATGACATCTGTTCAAATGGGCGCTATGCACTTCACTGACCTTAATCAAAATAACCAACTCCATAACATTGCAAACTTGCACCTGATACACATGTTTTACCTAATTTAGTCTACTTGATACACATGTTTTTAGCTAATATAGTCACTTGATACAAATGTTTTTAATATTGATTGATTGATTGATTGTTGCTTTAGGTCCAGCGGACTCTTCCGAGCCAAATCAGGACCGGACAACCCCCGATCCGCATAAAAGATCTGCTGAAACAACCCTAGTGGGAAAATTGAAAGCCCTCCACCGGCCAGTCACTTTACAATAAAGACATCCCACGCAGGGGACGGCTGAGGCTTTACCCCAACTACTCGAACCCCCATTTACAAAAACAAAATAGAATACAAACATCATTATAAATTATCAACAAAACACATACATATAAAATGCCTATATTGCTAAATAATAACATCATAGGAAGCCCTAGTGACCACCCGGCAGAAAGCGTCCAACACTCCCAAGGTGATCCAACAGACCTCATACACAAACAAGGAGTCTTGTCCAGGAAGAGTTTTCAAGAAAAAAGGTAGGTCATTGATCTAGCGAAGAAGAAGATAGTATAGCAGAGTGATAGGACAGAGCAGGAATGGGAAAGAATAAATGAGGAAGACAGCGATAGTGGGAATTTAAAGCACTAAATTTCCAGAAAGTGGGGACACTATTTATACTGAAACCCCCGGCACTCCAACGGGGGTATTGTTGCCGCAGTGAATCGGTCATGCCTATAAAGGCAAGACAGGTTTTCAACTGGGGCTTTCACTTTTCCCTTTATAGGTTAGAACAATCTACAGTGGCAAGATTGATCATGACCCCAAGGGGTATGTTTTTAATATTATAGTCACTTAATACACATTTTTAGCTAATATTGATCAACATGTTTCTATCTAATACAGTCATCCACTGGTCCTGTCTTGTGAAAATGTACATAAAAATTACAGGTCTGAATAACTGCTTCTGTAAAATCGAGTTTAGACTTTAGGGATACAAATCAAAATTTCTTAAAGCTTCATAGGGAAAGCCAATATGACTGACTCGCCTGTTAGGGAACTTATTCACAATTAATTCTACATGAAAATTAATACACAGTGTGGATACAGTTTTAACAAACTGAAACAAAAAAGCTGCAATAAAACACAAAATAATATTGACTTTGACCTTAAGGTGACCTTGAACTCCACACCTCCACATGAACACTCCTGATTAATCAAATAGTTATTTTTTAAAATAACATTTGTTTACCCTGTGACCTTGACCCTAAAGTGAGGTCATTCAATCACTGATATTTTCAAGCTCTGGCATACATCATCCTACCACTTGGATTATTATAAATAAAATAGGTTCTGAGTAATTAACTATATTAAAGTTTTTGCACAGACAGACGGACATAATTTTGGATATAATATATAGATAAACAATGTATATAGGATCCACAGGACTACAAAGATATGTTTGATCTAGAACTCATCTCAAGCAGATCTACAACAATCAGGAGAAAAGTTGTTTTATGGTGAGTGCATAATCACATTGCTATGCAGGAGAGTGAAAAAAAAAGCTTATTTGACAGTGCGCCATTTAGGATACCATAGGGAGCTTGTCTTAAGTGTTTTTAACATTTTTACTTCAAGTTTTACTGGAAGAAAATTACTCTTTTTTCTTTCATATTTCGTAACGGACTCTTGCATAGGTGAGCAGAACAGATGAATGATGAGCGGACTTCGGGAGTCTTCTGATGCAAGTCGTTCTTGCACTTGTCAACAGTTGAACTGCTGTTGTCTTTATCTTGGGGCGTCGTCTCTATCTTCTTCACTTGACGACATCTGCAAGGGCATAACCATCAACATTAGTTTGAATTTGACCCATATTCCCCAAATCATGACCACCAATCATCATTAGTTACCTTGATTTACATTTTACTCATGACAATAAGACAGAATGTGATCGCAAGTGATGCTGATTAAAAGTCTAATTCCCTCCAGCCATGCCAGGTCTTCCTGATGGTAGCTCTTTAGCTCCAAACAACACTAAAACAATACGTTCGTTGGCTAGAGGTGCTGATCAAAAGTCGACAGTGTACATGCTCATGTATGCATGACAGCAAATTATCATTACTCACTTTCTCTCACTCAGACCCTTAACCTGGTCGTCAGGGGGTCATGGGTGCAAATAAAGCGCACAGCGTTCTGTTATCAATTGTGGGTTTGAATCCCGGCAAGGGCAAACTTTATATGTATGCTACTTATAGGTACCAAAAGCGCCCTGAATTGCATTTGCTGTAATGGCGAAAGATGTGCGCTATATAAATCGGTGCATTATTATTATTATTATTAATTGACAGGAAGGCTGGCATGGTCATGTCTGTCCATTCATTGACATTGCCATGCCAGCTTTTTCTGACAGTTACTTAAACCTTGCTTGGAGGGTCCAACGGACATAATAGATAATCAATATTTACAGGGTCCAGCGGACTATAAAGAGCCCAATCAGTACAATAGAAAAAGTAAAAAATTAGTTAAACCGTTAAAACATTACCATAGAAAAATAAAGTACAAAATATGTTAAACTGTTAAAACACTACCATAGAAAAATAAAGTAAAAAATAAGTTAAACTGTTAAATCATTAACTGATTCATCCTGCTGACAAAATTAATGTCCTATTGTTTAATGCCATTTGAAAAACACAGATCAGCTCATATTGTTCTTATAGGTACAGGACATTTCTTCCAAAGCAAGCTTTGTTACAGTTTTTTATCAAAACCTTCAATTTAAGTCTTGCAGAAGCAATTGAATCTTTGTACAACATTCTGGCAGCTTCCAAAAGCTGTGAAAACGCACAAATAATTTGTAACTGTACCCCAAGACTTGCGATACAGACCTGACAACATGAGTCTTTAAGTATACAAGCTTGTTTTTAAGTGTTCAAGATTCAAATTTCAAGATATCAACTATAAATAAGCGCTCCACAATTATTTTAATATCGTTATTAATATTTTTCATGCATGTGACAGTACTTCTTATAAACAAACCTCTTCAGCTTCTGATGTTGAAGATTTCGTTTTGCGTGGGTGAGCAGAACAGGTGAATGATGAGCTGGCTCCAGGAGTCTTCTTATGCAAGTCGTTCTTGCACTCGACAGTTGAACTCGTGTTGTCGTCATCTTGGATGTCGTCTCTATCTTCTTCACTTGACGAATTTGTATCTCGGGTGTCTCTATCTCCTTCACTTGACAACATCTGCAAGGATAAAACCATCAACATTAGTTTGAGTTTGACCCATATTGGTCAAATCATGACCACTAACCATCATTAGTTACCTTGATTTACATTTTACTCATGACAATAAGACAGAACGTGATCGCAAGTGGTGCCGATAAAAAGTCTAATTCACTGGGGCTTCAATCTTTTTAGCAAGACAAGGAACATAACCTTGACACTGTACACTAGTGCCTTGACTGTCATGGACACTACACGAAATCTAGTACAAGAAATCACAGGTCTGACAGCTTTGCCACTGTTCCGTGTGATTTTGGTACTATGACAACCCTTCCCATAGTTTCTGCCTTTCGTGGAAAATGCGCTTTTCAAAGATGGATGTTAAGAAAATCATTCCCAGGCGAAATAAGCTCACAGTCAGCCATTTTGACGGCAAAGAAGACCCTCTAAGTGTGCTTTTATTTATGAAAGGCGTTCAATACCTTGTGACGCAATAGCCTTTGCAAAAACTGGGGTATAGAGTTAGTGGGAAACTGTTATCCTGAATTAATAGCTGTTTTAAAAGTAGCAGAACTCGATATTATATAGTAACAGTAAATGGCAGTAGTTCAGGTAAAATTAAGGTTACGAGCTGCGTCCCCCAGGGGAGAGTTCTGGGACCAAATCTGTTTAAATATTTTAGTAATCACATGCCGAATCAGGTGGAATGTAGTGTTAAGAAATAAGTATTTGCTGATGATACTGATGAGGTGGATAATACTTTAGATTCCATTGCTTCTATAAGACTCTCATCGTAAGAATGGCTGAAACTTAGCGAAAGTGGTGTTCGGTAATTAAAATCGCGATTCTATTCGGAAAAATAACGAGTTACATTAAGGTATGTGAAGTGATTTTTTTTGGGTCTGCCTTTTATGTTTTTCCTTGACGTTTGTACACAGATTAAAATTTCTTCAGATTCCAGACTTTTCCAGACCTGGGTATGATTTCCAAGACTTTTCAAGGGCATGGAAAACCAAAGAAGTCTTGGACAGATGGACAGAGTACTGCACTGACCTTTACAACCATACACCAAATGGAGACCCATCAGTTCTAGCATGTCCCGAGAACAGAGAAGAAGAAGAAATCCTCCCAATTCTCTGGGAAGAAGTTGAGAAAGCAGTGCAATCGCTAAAGAAAGGGATGTCAGCGGGAGTGGACAACATACCCGCAGAACTGCTACAAGCAGGAGGAGAAGCGATGATTGATGCCCTCACCATTCTCTGTAACAAGATCTGGCAGAGTAGGGAGTGGACTATACCATGGACCCAGTCGCTTGTCATCACTCTTCCCAAAAAAGGTAACCTTCAGCAGTGTGAAAATTACCGCACCATCAGCCATCCCAGCAAGGTCCTCCTGAAAATAATACTCAACAGGTTAAAACCCCAAAGCTGAATAAATCATAGCTGAAGAACAAGCAGGATTCAGGGCAGGGCGAAGTACCACTGAACAGATTTTCAACCTCAGAATAATCTGTGAGAAATACCTACAGCACCAACAACATCTATATCATGTGTTCATAAACTTCAAGAAGGCGTTTGACCGAGTCTGGAAAGTGTACAACATCAGCCCTAAAATTATTGAAGTCATCAAAAGCCTGTATGACAAGGCTACCAGTGTAGTCCTCCACAACAGCGCCATCGGGAACTGGTTCAAAACAACAATCTGTGTGCGTCAAGGATGCCTACTCTCTCCAACACTCTTCAACATCTTCCTAGACCGCATCATGTCAGATGCTCTTGCAGATCATGAAGGCACAGTACAGTCAGCATAGGGGGTAGAGAAATCTCCAATCTTCGTTTTGCGGATGACATTGATGGATTGGCTGGAAAGGAACAAGAACTTGAACAGCTGGTACAGAGGCTTGATACCACCTCCAGAGCTTATGGAATAAAAATAAGTGCAGAGAAGACCAAAATGATGACCAACAACACCAATGGCATCAACACGGACATCAAAGCCCAAGGCCAATCCCTCAACACAGTGCATAGCTTCAAATATTTGAGCCATTGTATCAGACATTGGGTCCCGACAGGAAGTCCTCTCCAGGATCGCACAAACAACTGCTGCCCTGACAAGGTTAAAGCCCATTTGGAAAGACAGGACCATCAGTCTATATTCCAAAGTAAGACTGCTGCGCTCCCTTGTCATCTCCATCTTCCTATATGCTTGCGAAGCATGGACCCTCACGGCAGATCTCCAACGAAGAATACAAAGCATGGAGATGAGGTGCTACAGAAGACTTCTGGGCATTTCCTATACTCAACACATCACCAACGACGAAGTCCGACAGACCATCACACAAGCCATTGGGCAACACGATGGCCTGCTCACAGTGGTGAAGAAACGAAAACTCCGATGGTATGGCCACGTCACCAGATCATCAGTCCTTGCAAAGACTATTCTGCAAGGCACAGTGCAAGAAGGTAGAAGAAAAGGGAGACCAAAAAAGAGGTGGGAGGACAACACTCGAGAATGGACTGGTTTGACACTGAGCGAAGCCATCAGGGCTGCTGAGGACAGAGAAAGATGGAGTATGCTGGTTAAACGATCATCTGTGGTGCCCCTACGACCTCCAGGTTACGGGACAGGATAGGATAGGAAAACCAAAGTAATTTTTCCAGACTTTTCAGGACTTTTCCAGTCCTGTACAAACTCTGCTGTTATCTTATGATACCCAGCGGCGATAAAAAACCCAAACATTTGGTTTGGGAGTATAAAAAACCTTAACTTTTTGTTTGGGGGTATAAAAACCCCTTGTTTTTTTTAGTTCGGGAAAAACTGTTTGGTAGGTATGTCTACTCCACTCCTTGGGGAGTTATGAAAGTATCAAAATTGATAGAGTAGTTGCCATGGATCACAGACCAGGAACCCTCATGAAGTCATAATATGAGAGCTAAAGGCTTTCAAGCCTGTATGCTGTGTTATTAAAATTATTTTATTTGTGCTAGACTGTATTAGTGTACATGTGATATAGTCTTGTGTCAAGTTACGATAAAATGAAATATAATTCAATTGTAGTTGACACGTTAGTGGTTGGTCTTATTAGGTTAGACTTATACTTCATTGTATCTTATTATGTATTTTGGTTAATTGATTGAATAACTTAAATTGCCCTTGTTGTTAGTTTTGATAGGAGGAGGTAAGCTGTATGCAGGTTAGTGGCAGGCATGTTCAGCTGTAGCATTCTGCATTAGGCATATATCTCACTTTCAGTTTATTATGATAGGTTGGTGGATGAGTGCGTGGTGGGCATAAACACAGTGTGCGTGCGAGTGCGCATGCGATTGTGTGCTTTCGTGCCTAAGTGTCTTTTTTTCTCATGTGTAAATACCCATCTCATAAATCATTTCCACGATAAATCTATTTTGTTCATAATTATTTATGAGTTTGTTTTATTTATTGTATTTTATACAGTGAGTATCATTGTGGCAAACCAAATTTTCCTTTTTAATGGAATAAAGACTATATTGACTTGACTAAAGTGCTATGCTATGAACCTATGTGTATGATTTGTTTTTAAAAACTGTATACAAAATAAAGTACATCCTTACCTTATCAAACTTCTTGTAAATGGAAGCAGGAATGTTTTTCCTGGGCTCCCCAGTATTTTGCCCTGGATAACCTTCCCACTTGACCAAGCAATAGTACAATCTCTGAAAACAACAAACATATATACAGGGATAATTCTTGGCTTCAGTCATCGGTCATTGAACCATTCAAGTCTGAAATAACCTATTAAGGCCACACAAAAAAAGGTCTGTTTAAGGTAACGTAGGGGGAAAAAATAGGGTCGGTAGGTCGGAGGTTTTTTTTTCCTATTAAACCTTTTTTACTCATGTTTCAACGAGTTCGCCGAATTGTGGTTTTTTTTAAAGACGATCCCCAAAAATGTATAGGGTCGGGCCGAAAAATTAGGGTCAGTTGGGATACCGTCAACAGACCTATTTTTGGGGGGCTTTATTTTGTCAGCCAACTGGTCAAATGACCTATTGATTTTGATGGTCAATATTTGCGAGGATTTTTCGTCTGCTTTAAATAACACTTCTTACTGCCCGTGTACAGTTTCATATTTGTTTGGTTTGTGATTAAATGTTTATACCTTGTGATACTGATAGTGTGCACTTGCGTGTGTCAGAGTTGAGTGCGCGTTTAGAGTTATCTTAAGCACATTATAAATACTGTAGGGCTAATTATTATTATTTAAATTAAAAAAAACTGATCTATTAGTATTTCTTTTCCTGCGAGTGTGACCTGGTCAAATGACTTATGATGGGCACTTAAAAGATTGATCGCTGTATTTAGAAGGATCAGGAAATTAATTAGACAATATGGTATCACCACCACTCACTAGTGGTTTTTATTTTGCTGCATACAACCTACAACTACAAGCCATTTCTGCAACAGGTTTTCTCAATGAATACTATTGGCCTACTGTTAGGCCTATAAGATACTAAGATAGTCCATCATTGAGCTTGTAATAATGTTATGTATGCATAGAAACTACATCTAATCACAATCTTATATATTCTAATACTAATATTATTAATAATACTAATAATTATGCATTAGTGGCAATACTCAATAGCCTACTAATAAAATAGGCTTAAGTTCCAGAAAATGTGAATTTTAGAAATAGTACAGAATTGTCTGAATAATGCATAATGCATCGATTTATATAGCGCATATCTCTCGCCATTACAGCAATTCAAGGCGCTGTTGGTACAAGTGTCACCTAAAAGAAGCATACACATACAGTTTGCTACCGCCGGGGTTCGAACCCACGATCGGGAGTCCGGTGCTCTACCAATAGTGGCAATACTGATCTGAGCTAATCATAATTGAACAGAATCTATCGTAGTAAATGTACAGCACTAGCTTACCTATCTCAAGTTCAAAGAGTATGAAATCTTACTGATAGGAATATGTCTCGCAAGGAGAAATCAAGCTTGCAGCTTTTAGCTATGTTCCTCAATGACAACTTGCCATTTTTGTACCATGGCGTCCATGCCATGCAGACCATGCTGCATGCATCAGCATTGACTGTGGTGTAACGCTTCGGCAGCTTAAGCTGAAATGAAATCATACCAATCCAAACCCTATTTCAGATGGACAGAGTACTGCTCTGACCTTTACAACCATACACCAAATGGAGACCCATCAGTTCTAGCATGTCCCGAGAGCAGAGAAGAAGAAGAAATCCTCCCAATTCTCCGGGAAGAAGTTGAGGCAGCAGTGCAATCGCTGAAGAAAGGGAAGTCAGCGGGAGTGGACAACATACCAGCGGAACTGCTACAAGCAGGAGGAGAAGCGATGACTGATGCTCTCACCATTATCTGTAACAAGATCTGGCAGAGTGGGGAATGGCCTACACCATGGACCCAGTCGCTTGTCATCACTCTTCCCAAAAAAGGTAACCTTCAGGAGTGTGAAAATTACCGCACCATCAGCCTCATCAGCCATCCCAGCAAGGTCCTCCTGAAAATAATACTCAACAGGTTGAAACCACAAGCTGAACAAATCATAGCTGAAGAACAAGCAGGATTCATGGCAGGGCGAAGTACCACTGAACAGATTTTCAACCTCAGAATAATCTGTGAGAAATACCTACAGCACCAACAACATCTATATCATGTGTTCATAGACTTCAAGAAGGCATTTGACCGAGTCTGGCATGCAGCTCTATGGGCAACCATGAAAGTGTACAACATCAGCCCTAAAATTATAGAAGTCATCAAAAGCCTGTATGACAAGGCTACCAGTGCAGTCCTCCATAACAGCGTCATCGGGAACTGGTTCAGAACAACAATCGGTGTGCGTCAAGGATGCCTACTCTCTCCAACACTCTTCAACATCTTCCTAGAGCGCATCATGTCAGATGCTCTTGCAGATCACGAAGGCACAGTCAGCATAGGGGGCAGAGCAATCTCCAATCTTCGTTTTGCGGATGATATTGATGGATTGGCTGGAGAGGAACAAGAACTTGAACAGCTTGTACAGAGGCTTGACACCACCTCCAGAGCTTATGGAATGGAAATAAGTGCAGAGAAGACCAAAATGATGACCAACAACACCAATAGCATCAACACGGACATCAAAGTACAAGGCCAATCCCTCAACACAGTGCACAGCTTCAAATATTTAGGAGCCATTGTGTCAGACAATGGGTCTCGACAGGAAGTCCTCTCCAGGATCGCACAAACAACTGCTGCCCTGACAAGGTTGAAGCCCATTTGGAAAGACAGAACCATCAGTCTACATTCCAAAGTAAGACTGCTGCGATCTCTGGTCATCTCCATCTTCCTATATGCTTGCGAAGCATGGACCCTCACAGCAGATCTCCAACGAAGAATACAAAGCATGGAGATGAGGTGCTACAGAAGACTTCTGTGCATTTCCTATACCCAACACATCACCAACGTTGAAGTCCGACAGACCATCACACAAGCCATTGGACAACACGATGACCTGCTCACAGTGGTGAAGAAACGGAAACTCCGATGGTATGGCCACGTCACCAGATCATCAGGCCTTGCAAAGACCATTCTGCAAGGCACAGTGCAAGGAGGTAGAAGAAGGGGGAGACCGAAAAAGAGGTGGGAGGACAACATTCGAGAATGGACTGGTTTGACACTGAGCGAAGCCATGAGGGCTGCTGAGGACAGAGAAAGATGGAGTATGCTGGTTAAGCGATCATCTGTGGTGCCCCTACGACCTTCGGGTTATGGGACAGGATAGGATAGGATTTCAATAAAAGGCAAACACAAAATATACTCACCCTAATAGTCTTTCTGGCCAACAGGGTCTCAATGTTGAAAACATCGACATTATCTTTGGTGGAACCTTTCACTCGACCGCCTCTTGCCGCCAACATGTTTACAAAGAATGACTGAAAATCTGGACCGGACCGTGTGTTTGACCTTCTCAGGCGTCATAATAAAAAAATAATAGCTCGACTTTTTTTTTTGAAAAACGTGATACTGCAGGAAAACTTTTCAAATTTTATTGTGTTTTTCGTGGGTGCAGATAGTATTAAAAAACACATTTAGATCCAAGTTATTCAATGTAGGAGTTTGCACACATCCACCATTTTTTTAAATTAACAACTGCACGTAGGCCTAATAGGCTTTGACCGTGGCACCGAAATCCGTTAGGCGCAACAATTTTAACAAATTATTGTAGATAGTATTGCAGGTATAAAAAATTAAAGCCAGAAATTGAGGTATACATATACATTATTGATTGTCAAGGCAGATACCGCACGACTGAATATAGGGAGGGGTGGGGGTTGTCTACTTTTCTTGATTTTTGCTTACTTTAGCCTGTACTTGGCTACTTTAGCATACTAAATACAGATTTATTTTTAAAATTCTCCACCACCAAGATTGTTCATTGTTTTATTGCAAATGAATATACTGTAATGGTTATTCCATATATGCATGGTGTTTTAATAATAAAGCGTTTATGATATATGGACGAAATTGAGTGGCGTGGTGATTTTCCAAGCTTGGCACGGGCTACTTAACGTTGGTTAGACTATGTACTTAAACACTTATTAAATGCCATCCTGTCTACAGACTATGTAGGCTTTAAGTATAGGGGTGTTACCATTTTTCTATTAGAGCATGGTACCTGAATTAGTTGTAAATAGTAGAGCATCATAGCATTTCTTAGGTAGCCATTTAGGCACACCACTACGGGTTTTAAGTGGGGTGTAAAAAAACGCTGTAAAACAAAAATTACGCTGCTTTTATTTAAATATTATATATCTTCGGATAGGTATGTTCCCAGAGAACGTGCCTGTGAAGTTTGAGCGAAATCGGTGAAAGTTCAACATCGATTATTACGTTTCAAATCATCAACTCACATGTTGGTCAAAATCGATGTCGTCTAAAAATAAGGTTGACTTATTAAGCACCACCGATTACTCGTATTATTTTTAACCACCAAAAAATCGGTGGTGGCTTAAATTAAATTTATTAAAAAATAAATGAATGAGCATTTCTGATCAAACCCTTCACCACCTAAGGCGTTTTCTACCTGAGAACAATTCCAACATATTTATAAGAGTTTGGGCGCTAAGGTAGCCATTATTTGTACCACATCTGTCAGCACCCATTTTCATGAAATAATCTTTTGAGGGCTTTTTGAAAGTCACAGTGGCCAGTATTTTATAGGCCAACAGTTCAAATCGTTATAAATGTGTTGGAAGTTGGTCGTGGTGGAGCAATATTTTTAGGTAGCCCAGGGCACACCATTGGGTAGAGGTGATGATGGAGGTGATGGTAGTGGTGTTGCTATTGTTGTTGTTGTTGTATTCATGTTGTTGTAGATGTTGTCATTGTTATTGTTGATATAGCTGCTGCTGATGATGATGATGATGTAATGAAGAAAAAGCAAACAAGTTTTGATGTGATGTGATTTGTAAGTAAGGAGAGATGTGTAACCGCTCTAACGCCGATAGATATGCGCGTTTTAAATCAATGTTATTATTATTATTATTATTATTATTATTATTATTATTATTATTATTATTATTATCATCATCATCATCATCATCATCATCATCATCATCATCATCATCATCATCATCATCATTCCTGAGCAATAGCTGAGGAACTAATCCTTTGTTAGGTTCGAATAATGTAATAAATAAGCTACTTCTTGTTCTTGTTCTTGTTCTTCTTCTTGTTCTTCTTCTTCCCCCATCCCACTTCCAGTTTCTTCTTCTTTACTTCCAAACCCTTCTCTTCTTATTAATTCTCTTCTTATTAATTCTCCTCCTACTCCTGCTGCTAGCTTTCTTCTTCAAAGAGCTTCAAAGCTATTGAAATTGGTTGACTGAATGCCTCGGGTTTTTGTTTAAAAAGGCGACTGACAGTATGCTACCCAATACTGTTATGATCTGAGAGGGCGACAAAGCACATCCACCATATCACACAGTGCTAACAGAGCACGGAATTTCACGCAGTTAGATTAAACATGCATTTTCATACGCTCCCGCTGCGTGCGACCAGACCTACCGCAGTTTAAAAATTGTATATCCGCCTCATAGTATAATAGCCTTTTGCAATGTAGTCTGACACATCTACAGGAATCTGTTGTACTTTCCCGGTTGTCGTGGTAAAAAGCGTGTTCCTGGTCCATCACATCTGGATGAATTTATAATTTGTTCATCCAGACAGTTCTGCAGAGTGCGTCGAATTTGAAAGTTGACGACAACGTTTGCATAGTCATTGGTGAGGCTGGCAATACATGTAGTTATTTTTGTTACCTGGCGGAAAATTCCCTTTTTCAATCTAAGAGTTCTTTCGGAACACACTCGCAAACGCGCACGAACACACACGAATGCACAGGCTCTCTCTCTCTCTCTCTCTCTCTCTCTCTCTCTCTCTCTCTCTCTCTCTCTCTCTCTCTCTCTCTTTCTTGCTCTCTCTCTCTCTTTCTCACACACACCGAAACACACACACACACACACACGCGCGCGCACCCACACACGCGCACAATGCTAAAACCTCATTATTAAAATGAGACCTTTGTAACTGTATTTTAAGAATCGATATATAATTATATAATTTAGTAAATATGCGTGCGTGTGTGTGACCGGGTGCGTGTTTGGTGAGCCACTAACCTTTTGCACCACCACCCACCCCCCCACCCTATTTTTTTTCTCTTTCCCTTAACTTGGAAATCTTTTTTGTCTAAAATTTTCTTTTCTTTTTATAAAAAATATCCTTTTTCTATCTCTTGTATTTTTATCCATGTTCTGTTGTTGTTTCCTGTCGTCCTCCAGTGATATTTTGACACATTATTATGATTTGGGTAGCACTTATTTAAGCCTTGTGTTTTTGTGCGCCCTGATGTTTTGCCTTGTATTAATATCTGGTTTGTTTGTTAAATAAAATTTATGTTAAACTACATACCTTTTGAAATGCTGAATTAGTTTTAACTTACAGATCCGTCTCCAATGTGTTGTAGCAAGTATCTATTTTGGCTAAACGCAAGCGCAATGAACAACGAGAAATACAAATACCGTCTAGCAAGCCAATTTTCCCAGTGTTCAGCACCTTGAAAGTTTATGCAAGTTCTTTATTGCGAATTGCAAGATAAATATCTGTTAAAGCGATCAGTGGATTTACTCAAAAATGCGTGGTTTTAGGCCTACATTTCTCAGTCTCCAATGTAATAATACATTTTATTTTTGACCATACTCAAGTGCAAGAAATTAACATATTGTCACACGACCAACAATTCCCGCTTTTTGAACCATTAATTGCGTCTAGGTGACATTTTATTTACTACGTTGCTCTCGACATTGGCGGGTGGAAGGGATAGCAAGAAGCGCTTGCTGTAGGGTGTGGCTTATCGGACACTCACTCGTCTACGATATGATCATCATATTAGTATCAATCAAATTCGTGCGACAGAATGCATGCATGCATAGATTAGACCTCAGTTTATACTCTCATCCGAAGCACAATATAACCGCGCATGCGCGGGTAATCTGCTAGAAACAAAAACACACCAAAAAACAGCCTAACTGTCCGCTGTTTGAATGAACCCATTCTTTGACTTTAGGTAATAGAATCCCTTTTATACAAAGCGATTCTTGGATTACTTTAGAGTTGATATAATTAAAACTCATTATTATTAAATCTGTTTTTTTTTAATTTCCCTCTCTTAGTTTTTTTTTTTTATTGTAATCTGGCAAATTCAGAAAAATACATTGTGAGGCAAAGACAATAGGCGCGCCACGGAGCGATCAACAATGGCGACAGTTGTTCAGGTAATTTACACAAGGCCTGTCATTTAGAGTATCGTCTCATTGAACGTCGTTTAACTGGGGTCTTGATGACAAGTTAACAATACAACAATAAGCCACCAGAGGCTTACCAGCTCCAATCACACTGTCTTTATTGGCCAGGCTTCTGTGGGTCACACAGTATCTATTACCTACAATAGCTAAAGTTTAAAACAAAAAGGGTACGATAGAACAACTTAAAGTAAACGCAATAGACATAGAGATATAGAGAAGATAGAACTCAGGTCAAAGCATTAGGAAAATCATCTTCTTCAAAGGACTCGAAGCATTCTGATACCGTGACAAATTTGTAAACGATTGATATGTATCGTTTTCAGGGTTATTCTGCTTGATGACCCCTTACGACGTTAGTGTTTTCCGTACCACCAGCTAGGCGTTTCATTATGCTACCGACAAATCCCAGCAGCGGTCTTTTCAACCAACAGTCAAATCAGGCTGAGCTTTTGACGAGCGCTTCGTTTCTTCTGACTGATCTCATTTCTCAGATTCTTGTGATCACAGACCAAGGGTCGTCAGCGCGGCACCGCCTCTCTACACAGTCTGGCTCAGTGGCCCTCAGTGGTAGCTAGGTCAGCCACTCCTTTAATCACAGGGCCACTGCGATAGAAAAAACCGATAAAAACGTCTTCAGCGATAGTATCAGTATCAGCCTACAGACACAATGCTCTACACTCCCTCCCTCTTCTTCTTCTTCTTCCTTCTTTCATCCCACAAAACTCTTCTCTCACAAATTGAGAGACTAAATAGAACAGCCATCTTGTAAAGAACGATAACTCTGAGGCATAGTGGATAGTCTTGAAGTTGTTAGTCCTTCAGTGTCGCCGCCCTCGTGATGGCCGGAAATAAAGGATAGGAATTGACCAGTGGAATGAATTGTTTCGTCTGGTCAAGTTAAAGATCTTTAGACGGTGTTTTTAACTACTTAAAGCGGTCACATAAGAGTGGCCACAACGTGGTCATTATGGCAGGACAGTGGGACGGATGGGAAGTTTGCGTCCACTATGTTTAGAAACAAGTATATTTGCCCCAAATCGCTGGAGCTTTAAACCTAACAATCAGTAGCTGTCCAGGAGTATAATACCTTTAAAACTTCAAAGGATATAGTTTCTCAGCAAAAGAAAAGTTATAATCAGATGCCCACTTTCCAACGTTTTAGGCTAAGTTTAATTTTACGCGTGAGTTGACATGAAACCTGACATGCAGTGTTAGTCAAAAGCAAGAATGGGGTAACAAAAAACATACCATGGACTGCCCACGACGAACCCACATTCGTCTTTGCGTGTCTAGGATGGTTAGAAGTGCGGGCGTGTGTGTGTGTGTGTGCGTGTGTGCGTGTGTGCAAGTGCACTTCGATCCTGGATTGGGGTGTGAAGATCATGGTAAACAGAACAGTGCAGGAATTACCCTCATAAAAACAATGTCGGCGAACATGACAAGCTGATTTCCTAAAGCTCACAACGTCATCATTGACTATTACTAGGAAAGATTTGCGTTGAACACACACACGCTGCAACGACTACCGATCGGTGAAATGACAACTCCCTGTGACGTCGCGCATCCTGGCAGGAAGTCGTTGTCAGCGCATGCGCCTTATTTTTTTTCAAGCCAGCCATGACTGCGGAAGTCACAATTGCCCTAATAATACTGGCCTCCCTTTAGATAATCGTACTACACACTGTGTAGCCCCTATCGCAGTAATGTCCCTTTCCCGCATGATAAAAATAACTGTAGTTCTTTTGGCTTATAGCTCACTGTCGCAGGAGATGTTTGATCAAGCCGTTCATGGCGTTTGACACGCGAAGACCAAAGACCGCACGCGTGCAGTCTTTTGACAACGCAAATCACTGAGTAGAAACAGTCACAGACTGCTGAGCAACACAGTGGCATGTCCTTTTGCCTGTCGTATGAATCTGGATTGCCTGAGCGTTTAAATGGTTCTGAATCGGGCTGTTACATGAAACCCAGACAAACCCTGTCCCTGGTTAAATTTTGAAGCCAATCTTTGTCCCTTTTGTATTATGTATGCGATTACTGCATCTGTAAGTGTAACAAAATTTAAGCTTATGTAATCTACCAGAGCCTGAAGTTACATGCTGTACTTCCAAAATATAGGCTTATTTTAAAAGTAGCAAACATGCCAGTTAGCATCGGTGCACAATGTGCCAGAGTGGGTAGAGACTGCGGTTCTGAAAGTCACAGATACCCCTTGGGGTCATGAGCAATCTTGCCACTGTAGATTGTTCAAACCTATAAAGGGAACAGTGAAAGCCACAGTTGAAAACCTGTCTTTCCTTTATAGGCAAGACGCTTCACTGCGGCAACAGTACCCCCGTTGGAGTGCCGGGGGTTTTCAGTATAAATAGTATCCCCACTTTATGGAAATTTAGTGCTTTAAATTCCCACTGTCGCTGTCTTCCTCATTTACTCTTTCCTATTCCTGCTCTGTCCTTCACTCTGCTATACTATCTTCTTCTTCGCTAGATCAATGACCTACCTTTTTTCTTGAAAACTCTTCCTGGACAAGACTCCTTGTTTGTGTATGAGGTCTGTTGGATCAGCTTGGGAGTGTTGGACGCTTTCTGCCGGGTGGTCACTAGGGCTTCCTATGATTGTACTATTTAGCACTATAGGCATTTTATATGTATGTGTTTGGTTGATGATTTATAATGATGTTTGTATTCTATTTTGTTTTTGTAACCGGGGTGTTCGCGTAGTTGAGGTCAACCCTCAGCCGTCCCCCGCGTGGGATGTCTTTATTGTAAAGTGACTGGCCGGTGGAGGGCATTCAATTTTCCCACTGGGGTTGTTTCAGCAGATCTTTTATGCGGATCGGGGGTTGTCCGGTCCTGATTTGGCTCGGAAGAGTCCGCTGGACCTAAAGCAACAATAAATCAATCAATCAATCAAGTCACAGATGGTGTGGATAAGAGGTGCGTGCTGGGCGCTGGACTGACGGGGACCGGTAGGGCGTGGCATGGTGAGGCGGGCGTGAGGCTGGCTGATCGATTGTCCGTTGTCTGTTTGGGGGCAAAAGAAGAGCAAATAAAGTATCACTCCAATAGGAAACATTATTTTCCGATTGCCAGTAATTGGCGCGTTTAGCCGCCCTGGCAGGCTGTAATGAGGCAATGCGGGAAAGCAGTGCCGTAGCTAATAGCACGGCGCCGTACCCTGCCTTTTCCTGCTCTGCCAGGCCGCTTCTTCCCGCTGCCCTTAGCATTTAAAGCTACAGAAGCACACTACTTGCCGCTTTCGTTATTTATAACCATTATGATACACGTACATCATTATAACTTTGATTTTATAGACTGCACATCCACCCCTCCTCTTCAATTAATTTAGTCTGAACCTCTCTCTCTCTCTCTCTCTCTCTCTCTCTCCCTCTCTCTCCAAATTTTCACATCAGGTAATATTATCATAGGATAGTTTTTATTTGTCCTCATTATTGAGTTGAAACCTTTAAAACTTTTCTTCAGTTTATTGCTGAGCTCACTAGAAACTTGTGAACGAGTGGTGGGAATGAATTGCGGTTGAGACCATTGCTGTTTAATTTTATTGACATAAAGTTGCCTCATTGTGTGTTTATTAATTGATAGAAGCCTAAATGACTTTTCAGTCTGTCGTCCCTGTGTTTTCTTCAATCTCAGTAGTGAATAAGTATAGGAATGTTATTGATAACTAAGGCTTGATTTTAAATTTAGTTTGAATAGGTTCCATTATTTAAAACCAAATTCTTTGATTTTTAAGTGAGCAAATCAAATCCAACTCTGTAATAGAACCATTATTGTAAGGGAGACAAAACGCTGGGACAAAGATAAGGAGTATACGGTCTCACCAAAAGAGAAAGAATTTGGAATGAATGAAAGAAACTATCTTGGAAATAATCCGTTTTCGATGCGATATTTGATGTCGTACCTTTAAGTCAGATGCGCTGCCGATGGGTGCCAGAGATGAGGATGGGCTGAGCTGGTTCGTGCTGCTTTCCCCTCATATGTCTTATTACCATGATCGCGGGCCGCTAGCTCTGAAAACTATCATCTCCGGCGTGGCCAAATAAATTTTTACGTAATTGCTGCCTATTGGCACAGAATAGGGCCTTATCGTCCAATGTGGTCTCATTGAGTTCACCAGTATTCTGAGTATCTGCTGACAATGATATTTGGTATTGAACACAAACTGCCGCAGGAAGGGACAGAGAGAGAGAGAGAGAGAGAGAGAGAGAGAGAGAGAGAGAGAGAGAGAGAGAGAGAGAGAGAGAGAGAGAGAGAGAGAGAGAGAGAGAGAGAGAGAGAGATCTGCGGACGACGGCCAGTCTTTGATATTCCGGGTGGTTCATCACACACACAAAATACTTTGTTTGCTTTGTGACGCAAGTGTGGTGTTAGGCTCTGTTATTTTCGTCCATGCAGTGTATCTGTACAACGCAAGGCGAAGCCAATGGTTTATTTTATTCCCAAAGGTCAGGGAGAACTCGGAATGGCGGACGAGGCAGAGTGGAGGATGTGTAGAAGAGTATACATTTTATTTTAATTAAGAACCTTTTTGCAATCTGGTTTGAGTGTCAATTCCTTCTTGACTCTTGTATATTGATACAACCCGATTTAATCCATTCCCACAGACAGGCAGGAGTGGAAAGGGAGCGTTCTGAAAAGAGGGGTGGGAGTAGGGGTGAGACGTAGGCGAAGGCAAAAATAAGAGTTTATTCATTTTAATATCCTCTGCAACCTGGTGTGTTGAAGCAATATAACCGGTCACGTAAATACAATAAGACATTTTGCAAAACGCGTTTTGGTGAATGTTATTGGACAGTTTTTCAGTCTTTGTATACTTGACTTTATTGACCAGGGAAAATTACGCACTTATTTCTACCACTGACATTAGTGATTATTCTCCTTGCGGCAGTTATTCCAGTTCATGCTGCATGTTTACTGATATGAATAAGGAGGGATACTTACGAAAAAGGTAGGTTAGCGGATTTTGATTCCAATTATGGCGATGATGATTGGGAGGAGAAAGAGGAAGAAGAAGAAGGAGAGCAGGAGGATGAGGAGGAAGAGGAGATGGACGTCAGCGGAAATTACATCTCAACCAATTACAAAGAATAAAAGGCTGAAATGCGCTTCAGGCAAAGTAATAGTTGAACACTTCCGTTCTTGGACGGCGCAACAGTAATAGCTATCCTGATAATTTTAGGATCCACTTCTATCTCTGATAGTCGCCTTGTTGTTAAGCGCAGTGAGGTGGATAGCAGATGTCCTGGCTGCTGTAAATAGTTGCTAGCTTTTGATGTGTGCATGGGGAGATTGCCATGCTTGCTATTGCAACAAGCCTCCGTGACGACTCTAAACCTTCTGTTGTCCTCCTCAGAACCAATCTATCCTAACCTCCCGTAATTGCCGCTTCTGAAGCCTTTCAATTAACAGCCGATCAAATCCATCCCGTTTTCCCCCAACTACACCCTAATTCCACTAACTACAGTGCGTGCAGCAAACTACTACGCCGCGCCCGCTGCTTCACGTGACGGCCGCCATGATGATTTTGCGACTTCCGGCCGTTTGGCAGCAAACACCTCTCACCCGAGGTCTCGCGGACCTGGCCTCCCGCTTTATTTCCAAACTGAGCTGGTAATGAGAGAGCGCGGTGGTCTCCGTGAGGTAGGCTATTTATACAGTCATTAGGATAATTAAGGCACAAAAAGGGGCGCGGGAGGTTGTTGGGCCGGCAGGAGATGGGTTGGCAGTCTTGGACTGTAAACGCTGTCTCTGTCGACCAGCCCCGAGACACAGGGCAGAATGGAATTGCCTCTGTCACGCCACAAACTCTTCCATTCTGCCTACAATGCCGTTGCGCACTTTCAACCGTCTTTGCCTTTTTTCCTATTCCATTCGTGTGGGTTTTTTTGGTCCCTCTCCGCCCCTTTATATATTTATTTTCATTAAATTGTGTGGATTTTGTGTGGTTTGGGTGATTTGAATTGCAGAAGAAGAAGAAGAAGAAGAAGAAGAAGAAGAAGAAGAAGAAGAAGAAGAAGAAGAAGAAGAAGAAACACATATAAAATCACTGTTCTTTTCTTGCATTGTGTCACATATAAGCCCTACGACAATTCTTAATAATGGCACCCAAGGAATTAGAGGAGGCACGGTGGCCTAATGGTAGATCTTTGGCTTGCGGATCTGAAGGTCCCGGGTTCGAGCCCAGGCTGGGGCATTGTGTTGTGTCCTTGGTAAAGACACTTTACTCCCGTTTCCTACTCCTTCGGATGAGAGTATAAACCGAGGTCTAGTCTGTGTTGCATACATTCCATCATAACGGACTTTAAAGATCCTGACGCTCATGTCCTAGTCGGGTGAGTGCCGGTGACAAGAACACGCCCAGCATGCACCTAGGTCCTTCTCCCCCATCCCTGGCTGCCCAGGATTGTTCTCAGTTGTCCGGGCGTCAGACCATGCGCCCAAAGGCTGCGGGTGGGCGTCTCGGGCGGCTTGAGTTAGATCCTGTATCGGCCAGCGCCTTGAGCAGCTCTTGAGCTGGAAAAGCGCTATATAAGAACGATTAAATAAATTAATTAATAAATAAAAATTATGAAAATTCCAGATGGTTCATGAACCTCTCTTTTTGAGCTCAGGATGTTTCCCACCGAGATGATATTAAGACGAACGACAATGCTGATGATTTAGTGTTTTTTTTTTTTTAAGTGGCGTCATATTGTCGTCATAACGACCTGGGGAACATGTCGTCACTGATAGATGACGTCGCAAGGAGGGTGAAAGACGAGACAGTACCCGGCCATTTAGCTCCATCAAGGGGCGTTTGACTTTATGCTAATCGTTGATTAACCGACACGTGATTAGGCTGGGTGATCGTTTTGCATTCACCGAGCCTTTATTCTTTTTAAAGACCAGAAACAGAAAGCCAGCATTTCTCCCTTTCATTTTCAGCCGTAAAGAACAACACGATGCCGAAGGAATGACAAAGCTTAACGTCCTATTGCTTTAGCGTTAAGGACGAATCACCACGTCGCCACCTTGACAACAACGATGATGATGATGATCATCATCATCATCATCATCATCATCATCATCATGATCATCATCATCATCATCATCATCATCATCATCATCATCATCATCATCATCATCATCTCATCATATCAAAAGAAATCGTTTCCAATAGTCCTAAAGTAGAGTTGGAACTCAAATAAGAAACACAATGCATAGCCACCACCCCTCGCTATCACTCTACTGAATCCCTTAAAACTACTACCGCATCACAAAAGAAGGAAGAAGGGTCCATGACTCGCAAAAACGCAGACCGCACGCGCGTTAGCACGTACACACAGGCATACGCATATGTGTGTACACACACACACACACACACACACAAGCGCACGGTCACAAATTACATGAAACTTGTGAGGGAGTTAAATGTGACTCTCACTAGCGCCAATGGATCATCTATTCCTAGTCAGTAACGGGTGTGCGAAGACAAGTCATTACAATGGTCCTGATTTGGCTCGGAAGAGTCCGCTGGACCTAAAGCAATAACCTTGTATTGTATTGTATTGTAGCGTGATACGGGTGAAAAAAGGGTGGCAGGATCAAGCGTAAGGGTGCAAGGGTTCAGGAGGGAGAGACAGACAGACAGACAGACAGACAGACAGACAAAGAGAGAGACAGAGAGAGAGAGATAGAGAAAGAGACAGAGATAGAAAGAGAGAGACAGAAAGAAAGATTATGCTGTTAATGAGAGGCCTCGGGTATGGAGGTTTGGGATGGGATGGCGCATATATATTATTAATATTAGAATAACAAGAAGGTTACGATGCACAACTTGTTAAAGATTGTCACTTGAGGTAAAGAACAACCTTGTTAATTCGACAAAGGTACAACTGCTTCCTTTGACTGTCCATACACGTGCACTACTTTTTAAATGTTCGTTTATTTATTTTATTTATTTATTTTTATGATTCTTGCCAGGTGATTGAAGGACAGGATGGGATGCAACTGGATACCTCTATTTCCCTGAAAAGGAGAAGGGAGTGTGTGTAAGTCCCCTATAAGCCAGGTGTGTCCGGGGACGTGCCTGAGTGTGTGTGTGTGCGTGTGTGTGTGCGCGTGTGTGTGTGTGTGTGTGTGGACGGAGGGGGGGAGGGTATGAGATTACTCTGTGAGAGAAGGAAGAGTCTGGTTCAGAGTTGAATGACTGTGGTAAATCCACTTTGAACTAAACTATTAATGAACGGCAAAATGAGTCTGAAGATCGATCTTAACATTTTGTCGAAGTAGCCTAGCTAGAGGTGCCTATAAATGAGTTGTGAGTAGGATGGGAGTGGGGAGTGGGGAGTGGTGTACGGGTGTGTTTCTGGGTTTGTACGTGTTCTATCTATCTTGGAGGGAAGGGTAGCAAAGACTATACAATGTTATACACGGCCTTTGAGTATAGACACCAGGTTAGTGCCCTAACTGTTGTGAGGACAGTGCGAAGAGCGCAAAGACTTTGAGTGCAGTGAGGTTCCAGCGATTTAGTCCCACGTATATCTTATTGCCCCTCGATCCTCCCCCTCCTTTTAGTAGTTCAGTTCGACCCTCAGTCCTCGCGCAAAGTTCAAGTCAAGTCTCATTGAAACTGTAATGAAAGGGCCCCGCCCCAATGTCAAGGGCCAAGAAAAGCTGAAAAGACAGGCAGCAGTTTATACAATGATCGAGTCAACTATCTCTTTGTGTGTGTGGGGAGGGGGTGGGGAGGAGTGGTGTTAAAACCCCTCCCTGTGTTTGTTTGATATTCTATCATTAGCTTGACTTTCGACATGAACTTCATGCTGCTTCAATGAAATTTAAAACTTAACGAGCGCGCGCTGTTCAAGCCCAAAAAGCTGCTCAGGGAGCTGGTCAAAAAGCAGAATCTAACTCACGGCGCCCAAGGCGCCAACTTGCTGCGTGGGGCGCAGACAGTTAAACGAACTGGAAAGAAAGAGGGGTGGGGGAAGGAGAGAGAAAGGAATGGGGGAGCAGTGGCTGGAGGGGTGGAGGGATGAGTGAGGGGGTGGAAGTGTGGGCGGGGGATGGAATAGGCCTAGGACCTAGTGCTTGCTGGGCCTGTTTATGTTTATGGTAGGCCTACTCACCATGCATGAGCGTCAGGATCTTTAACGTCTGTGCGATGGGAAATAAATAAATAATTAGATTGTGGTTTTTCATGCTGTAGAACTCTAAGCGCACCATGATCATGGCACAAATGACGAATTCCACGTGTCCACTTCTCTACGTGTCCACTGGTAGTCCATTTAATTCTCCATTTAAAAAAACATTTCTCCTATATTCTATGAAATCTAGTCTAATCTTGCCCAATATAATTTTATATTTATGTGTGGAGGTGGGTGGGGGTAGGGAGTGGGGGGATGGGGGGCATGGGTGTTGGTGTGGGTGTGGACTTGTTTACACGGCGTTATTTGGACAAACTAGTGAACATCTACATATCTTGTTTTGACAGCCCTCGTTGTTTGACGTCAAACCAATGATCTGTGAGGGTTAGAGCTGTGTTAGGGTGAGGTTTACGGTAAGGGTTAGCGTTTGGGTTAGTGTTTGGATTAGCGTTAGAACACTTAAAAGTACTTAAAAAGGGGGACAAAATATGACACATTGTCAACACAACGTATGTGGCGTTTCATGAAAGTCATAATAACACCATGAAAACAAGTTTGTGTGTGTGTGGGTGTGTGTGCGCGTATGTGTGTGGGTGTGTGTGTGTGTGTGTGTGTGTGTGTGTGTGTGTGTGTGTGTGTGTGTGCGCGTGTGGCTAGGTAGAAACGCCGTTACTCTGACATACACTTGAACCTCTACGTACTTTACAATACAATACAATACAATACAACTTTATTCATCCCAAAGGGCAATTACATTATTATGTTTATGAGGCAGCATAAAAGATACTCAAAAAATGTATCATAAACCATTTTTTGTAAAAATACAAAAAAACAAAACAAAACAATAAATACATAAATTTAAAAAACCTCACACAAGCACACACACGCGAATCAAGATCACAAGTGATATCACAGAAGTCAACAAAATTCAACAAGTTGATTAAGAAGTGCAGCCAGTACACATAAACACTAAAGAGAGACTCTCACTATATAACAAATAAGACCCCCATAGTGCCGAAAACTAAAAGCGGTTAGTACTATTAAGAAGTCGGATTGCACTGAGAATAAAAGATTTGGAACGCCGATTTCCCTTACAGATGGGCATAGCATATCGGAGTCTGGACGGCAACAGTGTGAACTCGGGTTTCAAACAATGTTCCTGATGACTATTAAGGATGCTCCCGGTTTTCCGTAAGATCTGCTGATCACAGAAAGAAGAAAGATCTCTCTGCCTAACTCCAATGATCTTTGAGCAGACATTGACTATGCTATACAGACTGTTCCTATCCTTCACGGTCAGACCGTTAAACCAACAGATAAAAGAAAAAGTCAGCAAACTTTCTATAAAAGACTGGTAAAACAAACTGAGGATCTTTGTGTTTACAGAGAAGGATTTTAGTTTCCTAAGAAGATACATTCTTTGCTGACCACGTTTGACAAGACTGTGGGTGTTGACATCAAATTTCAGCTGACTATCAAAAACTGTACCCAAATAATTATATGTGTCAACAACTTCCACATCTTCACCATGAATAACACATGGACGGACATCATCCTTCACTCTCCTAAAGTCAAAAAGCATTTCTTTTGTTTTAGACACGTTCATTTCCAAAACATTATTATTGCACCAGTTAACAAAATCAGAAAGGGCAAGACCATGATCGTTTTCCGGGCCCTGAAAAAGAGACAACAAGGCAGAGTCATCTGAAAATTTAACTAAAAACCTACACTCTTGGGTACTTCTGCAGCTGTCGGTGTACAAAATAAAAAGCAGGGGAGATAACACACATCCCTGAGGACTCCCTGTATATGTAACAGCAATATCAGGAAAACAACCATTAACACAAACTCTCTGCTGTCTATCAACCAGAAAATCCAAGATCCACAAAACAAGTTGGTCAGAAAGCCTAAAATCCTCAATCAATCTTTTCGCCAGAATATGTGGTTGCATGGTGTTAAATGCAGAAGAAAAATCTGCAAAAACGAGGCGTGCGTGCGCCTTTGGTTTTTCTAGATGCTTGTACAGAGTATTTAAGATGAACAGCTTGGCGTCCTCCACCCCCCTACCAGCCCGGTAAGCAAACTGCAGCGGGTCAAGAAACTTTTCAGTCGCACTCAAAACAAGAGCCTTGATAATTTTTTCAAGAGTTTTCATCACAAGAGATGTGAGAGCAACAGGCCTAAAGTCGTTGGGTTGTTTAGGGTTAGACCTTTTGGGTAATGGGACAACATTAGAAAATTTCCAAAGAGATGGTATTTTCCCAGAATCGACAGACTGTTGGAAGAGAGGCTGGAAGACGGCGCCAAGCTGATCAGCACAATAACGCAGTGTTTTACCGCAAATCCCATCAGGGCCAGGTGCTTTGTTAAAATTCATAGACTTAAACATTTTGGTCACAGTCTCCTCTGAAATAATAACATTATGGTCAGGTACAAGTGAAGTCCTAATATCAGAGATGTTGGCAGAAAAGTCATGCTTTTCAAAGCGAGAATAAAAATGGTTTAAAACGTTGGGCACATCAGCATCAACAACACCTTCAAGATTTACAGGCTTCTTAGAACAATCCGTTTTCTGATTGACAGATGCCATGGACATAATCCCCTGCCAGGCACCCCTAAAGTTGCCACCACTGTACTGGGATTCTACTTTCTCTTTGTAAACCCTTTTGGCTTTCTTGATAGCATCACGGACTTCCCTGTTGATCATCTTTTTGTCATGGTCACTTCCATTGAAAAACACACGTTTCTTTTTATTTAAAACTGACTTTAAATCTTTGGACACCCAAGGCTTATTGTTTGGGAAAACCACACATTCCTTCACAGGAATAACAGTTTCAACACAAAAGGAAATATAAGACGAAATCACATCCACTAATTCTTCCAAACTGTCACAAGCATCATGAAACACACTCCATTCAGTACAATCAAAACATCCCTGCAAACAAGCAATACTATCAGCTGACCAGCACTTCAAGCTGCAGGCGATGAAAAATAGGCTTATAAACTGGCATCAGATAAACACTGTTGTGGTAAGAACCACCGAACGATGGCATAGACTTAGATTGGTACGCATCAGGGACAGACAGAGCCAAAGCACAGGTCCAGTGTAGTGTTCCTCTTTGTCGTTGCACAGGTCACATATTGTTTATAATTTTTAAGTGTTTCTTTCAGTTGACAATGGTTGAAGTCCCCAAGGACGAATTTTGGGGCATCGGGAGAAATAGTGTCAAGTTTATGTGTAACGTCAGCGATCAGCTGAGCGGCTGCATTAACATTAGCACGTGGATGGATGTAAACAAGAGTGTAAAACAATTGTGGAAACTCCCTGGGCAGGTAATAGGGGCGGAGTGAAATGGTTAGAAGTTCGATGTCAGGAGTGCAGATCTTCTCTCGTACAATCACAGTGTTGCAGTACCGTTCGTTCACATAAAAGCAAACACCTCCACCAGTGGATTTCTTAGTGATGTTACAGTCTCTATCCAATCTGATGGGACGACCGAAGCCAGTGATGCATAAATCTTCGTCCCGATCATTATCGCCCAACCATGTTTCAGTGAAGGCGAAAAGGCACGTGTTTTGGTAATCCTTTTGACAGCCACGTTATTTTGACGTCAAAACAATGTTCTATTAGGGTTAGGTATGTAATAGGCTTAGGATTAGGTTAAGGGTTGCGGTTATAGTTAGGGTTAGGGTTTGGGTTAGGGTTAGAGTTAGGGTTAGGGATAGCTTCAAAAAATGGAAAAATGTCAAAAGAATGTTAAAAGTGTCAAAATAATGTATGTAGAGTGTTACACTCGTTTGGTGTTTTTCTATCAATAGTTGATTCAGCCCCAATGCTTGAATCCTCCTGATAAGTGTAAATCGGATTCGTTTATCAACGCAACCCGTTCACTCAGCAACAAGGCACAGAGTCGTCGTATGAAGTTTCCCAACTTTATTCAGCGTACATCAACAACTGCATACAATCGCTCAATCACTTTTCACTTTCTCAACTTTTCACTTTTACCACCTTCAACACAACACAGTGCATCAATTATATAGTTTTTCTCTACTCTGACTAGAACACGATGGAACGTTCGAGCGTGACGCAATTATAACCAATCACAAATAAATTCGTCATCACTGTCTTACGTCATATAACTTAGAACCATCTCGCAGCTACTATCAGATCTATTCACACGCTTCGATCAATAATAAACAAGTAACCCTAGAAAATTCTCAAATAATATCGATCAACGAAAATTATCAACATTATACAAAGCTTCTTCTAACAACAACGCAAAATCAAATCAAAGGTTAATACACTCTGTTATTGAATGCTTTGCAAAACAAAACGATCGGATCTATCGTACGCGTCTCACAGTACCATCGTGCGCGTTTCAACGTAACATAGAGTTTCATGACAGTCATGACAACGGCGTTTCTACACGGTTGTGTGTGTGTGGGAGGGGGGGTGGCGGTGGGGGGGTGGAGGGTGGGGAGGGGTGGAGGGTTTGTGCGGCCACGTCTGTAATCTTCTTGGGTACAATGCAAGGGAGCTAACATTAAAAAAATATAGGTGATGTGCAGTTATTTTGTGCTGCCTCTTCTGTAATTTTCATTGGCACAATGCAAGGGAGCTAACTGCATTAATATAGGTCGTAGCATAGTTGCAACAAAGTTCTTCCCCTTCGTAAATGATTATTATTTTTAAAAATATATATATTTAATTTTAATTATTTTTTGATAATATGCATTTATTTATTTATATATTTATGTTAACACTACTTGTTTATAAAATATTTTTAGTGTTAAACTACGTGACAAAGTTTTAGGGGCTTGGCAGTCAGGTGTGGAGAAGCAAGGGGAATAATCGATGAAATGCAAGTTTCCTACAGGTTTGTCTCCCTTGTATTAATCGCTGGGACGGACTTCACAAACCCTCTTAAATTTGTTTCTAATCATTGTCTGTTATTCATTTACTTTACTCGCGTTTGTTAATTTTTGGAAACATCATAATAATTCTGTTTATATTAAAATGTGTACAGTTAAACTATGATGTTATATCCTGTTTATTCTGAATATATTTATGCAGAAATTAATAAGTTATTAATTACGTTTATACATTTTATTTCTTGTTTTAAAATCTTTTTTTTCTCAAAATTCTATTTTCATTTTTTCTTGCAATGTATGCATTAAGTTCAGATAGACCGTATCCGTATTGCCATTAAAACGAGGTCTTAAATTGAAGGGGTCTTAAAAAGGAGGTAGGAAAAAGACATTTAGAAAATTAATTAAGTAAAATAAATACATGTACAAAAAGTACACATACCATTAAATATAGCGAACATTTGCCATCTTTCCGAAATATACATTAAATTCTGTCTCACAACCAATACAGTCAATATCTTCCTGTTCCTCATTATTTACAAAATAAAAAATCAATGTTGGTATGATAGTTGTTTAAAAGTGTATGTAAGTGCTGAGTGCATGTTTGGAGTTATAACTATTTATTAGATAACCCATTAATATTGTTGTAATTATTTTTATTCAAATCATTGAATAGTTAGTTTTTTGAAAGAAAACGGTTATTTCTGTTTGTTTGCATGATCCCCCCACCCGTGCATGTTCTCTTAGTATGTTACTTTGAACACCAGATATGGTGTCGGCAAGATCTGACAGGCCGCCCTTGCTCAGGGCAAATCTGGTCAGCTCCTTAGAGTATTTCAAGCTGTTTTAATGCATTGTCTGCTGTTAAAAATTGTAAACGAAACTGTTTTCTTCAAGCGCACAAATATAATATTGCTTTGGAATCTGCATTTTTCAGATAGGTCGTAAAATTTAATTATTTGAAGGTCGCAAGTCGCGTTTTAGAGGTAGTTGTTTAAGAGAGGTCGTTTATATAGTACAAACCATCGGTGAATTTTTTTCCGGTCGTATGTTGGAGGAAGTCGTTTAAGAGAGGGTATTAAAATGTCCAGTTTGCAATTAAAAAAAACATATCTTTGCAGATTGTATTTGCATATGCATTCAAACTATATGTTACGTACACAAATACTTTCTCTCGTATTTTTATTTTTTTTAATTTTTTTTAATTTTTTATTTTTAAAAAATCTTTTTCTTTCACGTTTTTGATTGTTTATAACTAAAACAAAACAAAACAATAGGGCTCAACCTTTCTCTCTCTTTCTTCTCTTTCTCGTGTATGATAGAACACATCAGCATATGTAATATAATTTATTTCCTTGTGCTAGTAACGTGGGACACTTGACAAGATGTTAACAGCTGTTCTACAAGGCTGTAAATCAAAGCTCCTCATGCCTTCGCCTATGACGCATACCTAAGCTGATCGACATTGTAAAAGGGTCATCGTTTTTTTCAATAACTTTTAGAGTTTAAAGGAAATGAGAGGGGACCTTCATTTTGCTCAGGGGACAGCTTCATTAGGGTGATGCCCATCTCCTCATCTCATTGCCTTACCTCCTTAGTTTCTAGACAGAGTCAGCTAAGCTTACTCATTCACAGCTAGGCGGGTACCTAGGTATACCTAGGTTTAGTTGTTGTGAGCTGTTTTAGACATTAGACAGTCTTTTTGGCCCATGTCTTATTTGTTCTTTGCCTGTGTTTGTGGGGGTGAGCGGGTTTTTTAAGCTTGTTTGTGTCTTGTCAACATTCAAGAATGGACTGGCTTGACACTGAGCAAAGCCATGAGGGTTGCTGAGGACAGAGAAAGATGGAGTACGCCGGCCAAACGGCCACCTGTGGTGCCCCATCGACCCTCGAACCACGGGACAGGATAGGTGTCTTGTGTTTAAATTGTGTATAAAATGTTTTGTGTCAGCCATTAGTCTGACTGAATGCGTTGGAAAAGCGCTTTGAACCAACGTATTGTCAGATTTTGTGTTATATTACATAAATAAATAAATAATAATAATAGTTATTGTTGTTATTATTTTATTATGCTCATAAAAAAAATTATATCCTGCCCAATTTCATAGTCGTAACCAACATGTCAACAATCTCAGCATAGCATATGAGCTAGCAGCCTTTGGCCTGTATATTATTTCTTAACGAGGGTCCAGACTCAAACCCAAACTCTTGGTTTCCGTGTCTATTAATTTAGAAAACTTTTGACTCCAAAGCAGTGGATTAGACGCTATCTTTATCTTGCCAACATAATTTCTGAACTGATCTCGGCAGCCAAGTTATTCAATGAATTGTGTTAGTTGTTCTTATAATGTTTGAATTGATGGGTGTTAATAAAACTGCTCATATCCTATCCTATCCTATCCTACCCCACAACTCAAAGGTCGCTGGGGCACCACAGACGATCGCACAACCAGCACACTCCAGCCCTCTCCGCCCTCAGCAGTAATATTAAATGGTTAATATAATTTACTAAACTTGTAGAAAGTACTTCTTTTTTGGGGAATCCAATGAGTGCATTCTGAAGTGATATTGAAATTTTATAATTAAAATCTGAAGATTATATTTTGTTTTCTACTAATTTCCATATTTTGCAAATTTTTGGACATTGAAAGAAAAAATGTTCCACATAATCAACATCATGTTTACAGTGAGTGCAAAAATGATTGTCTACAATTTTCATTTTCATTAACAAAATATTAGTAGGATATATATTATTTAATATTTTCCAATGAAGGAGACCATTATCTTTGAGGAGACGTAACCTAGTTTCTTGAGTACATTCCACTGCTCTCGCAAAGTCTTGTTTCTTAAGTTGTAAACCAAATTTGTTTTGCCAAAAGTGTACAGATACTGGCTCACACACTTCTTTGTCCACTAAATATTTACGAAACTGACGTGGAGTTGTTAGAGTGTTTATTATATTACAGAAAGTTAAATCTTCTGTATCGTCTACTGCTTTGCCCTTGAATGACCTTATAGCAGAATGAACTGCATTGTATTAGAACAACACTTTCTCTCGTATTAATAAGTGATGTGCAATATCGAAGGCCAATGTCATTTCTCTTTGGTACTGTGGAAAGTGATAGAAAAAGATATGTACAATGTAATCGTGAGAAAGTCAAACAAACCGATATAGTTTCTTCTTAAAATTTCAATGTGTATGTGCACAGAGAGCACAGAATAGATCAGTCATAACACGGATTCACAAGACACTGGTGATATCGGGAAGTGCATGGAAGATTAACTGAACGGAAAAACGATAATACTGCAATGTTCTGATTTTATTAGGAACAATTTCCTGCATCAACTTGGTCACATTTCAGAACACATGTGTATACTTCAATCCATAAACAAAATCAGGATCAGAAAGCATATATATATATATATATCCAAAGACAATGTCAGTTGGAAAAGTAAAGAATGGAGAAAAGCGAACAATCGATAGAGGAAGAATATTATACATAACACGTGTGTCTATGGAATGCCAACAAAATAATAACTGAATAAGAGCAGGCACACACACCTATACATCACTCATGATATACAAGAGGGCAGATGTGGAGAAGGAATGATGTGTTGGAGATAGGGGTGTTGGTTTGGGATGAAATATGTTGAAAAGACAGCAGAACCAGAGAGACACACACAAAAAAAGAACTTGTACATTCATCAAATGTGTTCCAATCGTTTTTAATTCAAAAGTCCACCAGTATATCGCATAAAGCCAACCAACACTCGCAAAAAATACAGTGTTCCCATTCATATACTGGTTCCAGTATCTTCAAGTGATAATGTTAGTTATATAACGTTTCAAATACAAAGACAATGTATTTTTTTTTGTTATGTACATGGAGTTGAACGGTTGCTACATTTTAACATCATTTTTTCAAAAGAAAAGCACATATAAAGCAACATCAACTAAAACATTTAGTTTAATGTCGTTGATTGACCCAGGGATATGGTCAAGGTCAAACCAATGGAGGGAAGCTCAAATGAAATACTGGATACAAGCAACAAAGGAGGACAATGCAATCAGATCGTAAGGTCACATTTATCATTAAACAAGCACAACATCTGAACCCAAAAATTTTTTTAACACTGCTGCACACCATTAACAAAAGAAGTACACCCAAAACACTGAATTAACTGCTAATGTAAACTTTCATTCACATGAAGAAATCGAACACTGATAAACAGAAATGACACTGCAGCATCAAACTCCTTTCAAAACAAATATCTCTTATGTACATATGGATTAATGTTCCTGTTTGTGCGCCATTTCTAATTGAAATTGCCATTTCAATGTCAGAAAACGTAAAATCCAGTATCAGAAACAAAGACAAAAAAATTGAAACAGACAATTGAAATAATGTCTGCCTATTTGTTTCACTGTTCAAATTTCTCTGACTGTTGAAAAAGCCGACAATTTTAAGGGATGCAAACACTTCTGACACAAAGCTTGTACATTTGTGACTACTTGAGACCTGTCACAGCATTACTCTTTTCACTACAATGGAATGAGTGTTTTATTTAGCAATATGTAGAACATGTTCATGAGCTCATTAACAATATGTTGAAGATTACTTGTTCTCGGGTAAAATTCAAACATCCCCTAATTTCAAAACAATTCTATATCGTTCACCATCTGCAAATACAATTATGTTAATGATGTTATGAAAGGATGTTTTTTGTACGTGTGAGTTTTTGTTTTGTTTTGTTGTCTAGTGAACCTTCAGCGTTCACAACTGGACCACTCACATGAAACAGGTCTATCTCTCACAAGATCAAGAACACGATATTTATCAATGTAAATATGAATGTCATCATCATATTTGCCACTAAGCTCATATCTGATTCAAGCTCATATCTGATTATGTTATGTCAAAGTAGTTTTTGAATCAGTTCATATATTATGAAGTAAAAGGATGGGGTGGGGAGAGGGGAAGGGGGAAAATAAGCTGCCAAAAAACCCCAAACACAACAATTAAAGACAATCTTCAAAACCAAATTCCAGCCAATTTTGGAGGGAAGAAAACCGCTTAGTTTCTAACAAAGAATTCTCTCAATTTTCAATTCACCCTCCAATCATGTTTAAGGATGACATCCGCTTCCAATCAGTTAAAATTATTACAACCTTTCTTGATCTTGAAGCGTTTAGCACACAGCTTAATAATTAATAAAGCTAACAAAACATATAATTGCAATTATTATTATTATTATTATTATTATTATTATTATTATTATTATTATTATTATTATTATTATTATTATCTGTGTTCTGAGCAGCTGCTGTATTGCATTAGCAAGCTTATTCTTCAAGATCCCTGTTTGAATCAGTATGAAGGTTCTTCTTATATCAATATAAAATATAACTTTCAGACACTACAAGTACAAAAAAACAGTGTTTCCTAATCAAATCAAAAATAATATAAGCTTGTACTTTGAATTTGAACCTAAATTAAAATCACTTCAAAAATCACTTCAAATTTCAAACTTAAAAATGTCTTCTTTTTAATCAATCAACAATGAAAAGAAGTCATAAAAATGATAAAATTAGTGTGTAATTCTAAATGTATTACATTTTAACGTGAACAACCAAACAATGGCCAAATATCAGTCATTCAAAAATAATAAAATTATACACAGTTTTTAGCCACACTTTCGTACAGTCAACATGTGCAAAGGATACTTAACAAATTAAGATGTAACCTAGTTGTTTCCACAACCAAGCAGAAAAGCTTCATTCCTGACTCAGATATATGACTGTCACCTTCTCATTGCATTGGCAAGTTGTTTTGACACAAAGTTTAGAGTTATATACAGCATACCCCGCATAGCATTCAAATTTACACTGTGACCCCAAAGAGGAATTTGTTATCTTGCACAAAGGCACTAGGAACAAGGGTACATGCGCAAAGGGCCAAAAGTATATATAGTATGATGCGAATTACATTCAAAACAGTGCAGGGCATTTTGGTACCTAAAAGTACAGTATCAATACAATTAATTAATTTTACTATTTTTTTGTTGTGTTTGAAACTGCTACACAATTAACATCAATGTACTTCTTTCCTGGGAAAATAATAGCAGAGACTAAGATTATAATTAAATTCATAAATACAAGATATAAAAGTGTATAAAAAGCTTATGCTGTTTTCCAACCGAAGATTTACAAATGTACAAGAGAAGTAGAGAGACCAGTTGTAGTGTGTATTCAACAAGTACACAAAACAAAAATTACACAATTTTTGAGTAAAACTTTATAATTAATATAATTTAATTTTTAAAAATATCACCATTCAGCCATAATTCAGTTTTAAGAGATAATCTTAAAACTCCAAAATTGTTCATAATTAATATGTTTTATCATAATTTTATGAACAAAAATGGAACTCATTTCAAGTTTTAAATATTAAAAATGTTAACATCTTCATACTGATTATATGGAATGGGGGTGGGAATACATTATAAATTTCAATCTGTTTTTAGTCAACACATGACATAATAAAATATGTGTCAAAGATTGCAATCTTTTAGTATGATTTGAAGTAATAGAAATAATACACCTTTAAAAACTAGTATTTCAGAGTAAAATTGTAATTTATATAAATTTTACAATCTGATTAATCTTTATATGCTAAGCCTACAATCAACAGAAATTATAGTACAACTTTTCATTAAAAATCTTGTCATTATTGCAAATTTATCATTAATTCTTGATGTGAAAACAGCAAAGGAAAATTCATTTCACTGACCAAAGAGACATAATTTAACCTTTAGTTCTGCTATCGCCATGCAGTGAAATATACTCTATATATAATATGTCTTTCAGATGTATACATGTATAAGTGTTACTAAATGGTGGTCTGGGTCATTTCAAATACCATACAATGATTTCAAGATCAAATTGTGGATTGATGGCACTGGACATGATTATTGCTTTAGGTCCAGCGGACTCTTCTGAGCCAAATCAGGACCGGACAACCCCAATCCGCATAAAATATCTGCTGAAACAACCCTAGTGGTAAACTGAAAGCTCTCCACCAGCCAGTCACTTTACAATAAAGACATCCCAAGCAGGGGACGGCTGAGGCTGTACTCTAATTTATCGAACCCCCATTTACAAAAACAAAATAGAATACAAACATCATTATAAAATATCAACAAAACACATACATATAAAATGCCTACATTGCTAAATAATAACATCATAGGAAGCCATAGTGACCACCTGGCAGAAAGCGTCCAATATTCCCAAGCTGATCCAACAGACCTCATACACAAACAAGGAATCTTGTCCCGGAAGAGTTTTCAAGAATAAAGGTAGGTGACTGGTCTAGCGAAGAAGAAGATAGTATAGCAGATTGATAGAACAGAGCAGGAATGAGAAAGAGCAAATGAGAAAGACAGCGACAGTGGGAATTTAACTCTTTCCCTGCCAGGCATGTTTCCACGTTTGTGCCAGACATTTCTCTGGCACCGGAAAGAAAGTTCAGTACCTTAGGCATTTAAGCTACTGTTCTTTCAATAATAGTTGTTAAATAGACATATTTCATATCAAATTAAAGGTAAAAGAGTGAAGAATAAGAAAAAAAAAACACAAATGTTAATTTGATTATGTTATTGAAATATGTGTTTTGAAAGCATGTTGATCTTTTTGAAATTATAAAATAAAATAAAAATATTTCTACATACCACAGTGATAAAAAAAAATCTGGAGGAATAATTCCAATCACTGAATCAGCTTCACACACCAGAAAGAAAATTTATATAGGATCAAAATACACTTTACAGTTTGAAATTATATTGATTATTAGCAGAGTTTGACACACTGTCGATTGTGCCCATCACATATGCTTAGTAAAATGCACAAAAAACACCCTAAAAATGAATCAATTTGAAGAAACCACACGCGCGTGTCGATCGGGAACGAAAGTAGGAAGAGTTATCTCTCTTTGGTTAAAATAAAACTTGGATTGGACTGCGCAAAAAACCGGAACGAAACGGAATACTGAAATCGACGATATATCGTCGATTGGCACAAACATGGCGGCTCAGATCGACGATATATCGTCGATTGGCAGGGAAAGAGTTAAAGCACTAAATTTCCAGAAAGTGGGGATACTATTTATACTTAAACCCCCGGCACCCCAATGGGGGTATGGCACTGGAAAACATAGTGACCGAGACAGTTCACATAATAGTGATGTACACATCTTAGCTTCATCTGATTTTACAATTGGGAATTGTGATAGGAAGAGAAAAAGAGTGCGAGTGGAGGGGGAATTCAAGATTTAATCCCATTACTCTCCCCTTTTGGGATGTGGAGGACAAAAAACCAATCATAATTCAGTTGTAAAAAATAGCAAAAAACAATAACATTACTACTTGTTCATTCGAATGTTAACATTCAAAACAATAACATTCTGCCAATATTGTTAATATTATTGGTGTGCGCCCTTTCCTAATTTTATAAATTTTATTCAAATGATAGACCATTTATCACACATAGTGTATTTTGTAGGCCTGAGATGCCAGAAGAATGTTTCAAGTGTAAATCAGAATAAATGAATTAATTAATAGACGTCTCAATGGAAAATACATGAGGAAAAGCTCAAGTCCTAGTCACAAGAAAGTCTCGAACACAAGAACTGATTTACAAGTACCAGATTTTCTTCAACTAAAAAGTATTTGGATTCTATTAAATTTATATTCCAGTTGTATAATCTTGACTAAAGTAGGACCATGGCCTATTTCATTTACTGTTTTAGTTGTAAGTGATCTTCCTAACATAACTGGCATCAGAAACAAAAGCAATGCAATAACTGAAGATAGAGAGACTGGGCAAAACAGAGTGAGTGAGGATCTACTTTCACCCAAATACCCACTACATCCTAAAGAGCAGAAATAACTAATATTACTAATGGTAACAATGGAACTGGGACCCAATGGTACAGTTTGAACATAAAAAAATGATGTCTGAAACATATAAGAAGTGCAGTGTGTTATTATAGGTCCATGGATGATGCGAAAGGGGATGTAATCCCTTTAATTATCACAGCATACTGCTATTAGATTGGTACAGTACATTAATATTAATAGGATAACAATTATTTGTTTTTAACCTGTGTTTTGTACATTCAGTAAATGAACTAACATATATATGTTCTCGTTAATGCTTATTTTCTTCCAAGTATGACATGCTCACATCATTATAGTGTTTTGTAATTTTCACATTCATTTGTCCATTCAAACATAAAAGTTGTATGCTATTGTTCTTTCAAGTAACATTTACCATGACTGTATTCCTAGACCTAGTGGTCTTTCATTCTATGAAGAATTTAAAGGACATGACTCGAAACAGTCTTTCAAACTATGAAGAAATGTTACAAAAATGAATATTTTTTTTTATACAACCAGATAAACACACCACCACAATACCTTCTGCACATAAATTGAGACCTCATATTTTGCACTGTCAAGAATCTTAGTATGTGGTTTGTTAAGGTGATGGATATGAAACTAATATGGATAAGTACAGTAGAGGTGGTGTTGCGAGGGGCAAATCAATGTTGTACAGAACTATATAGAAGGGGGTGTTGTTGGAAAGCAGGGCGCTGACAAAGGAATGCTTTCTCATCAAGCGTTCTGTTTTGCAACCTCAACAAAACTAATAACTTCAATGGCCAGGTATGTATCATTAAACAGCAAGCTGTTTTGCTAAAGGCATGCACAGTACCTATGCCTGCACGCATTCATTAAAACACCCTCACAAACTTCAGCATACTTCAGTTTGTTTGGTGGGATCTGACAATAGCACTGTTACTCAAACTCAAACATTCATGAAAGGAGTGACATAATTACTCTAGTTTTCTCTAGGTTTTCACCTCTACCATTCACTGATGAAGGGTAAAACACAATAATGGTCAATGCACATGACTCACTTTCCATAATGAAAACAACAAAAAATATACAATAGCAGCAAGACCTTTAAAGAAGCAGAACAATTTAACCATCCACAATGATAATAACAAAAATGAAAAGAAAACCAAGCTTCAATAGCAAATGACAGAATCTACAAATGAACACTGATAATTGTAGCATCTACATTATTATTACTGCAGTGTATCTGCAGTGCATGCCTATTACTAACCCCTTATCATCTTCACCAAATCAGTATAAAATTCACCAAATCAGTATAAAAAATCTTTCATGGAATCAAAACGATAAAAATCTCAATTTTTGTTTCGTCTTGCCAAACAGCAAACTGTTCCAAAAACCATGACAATCTCTGCTAACTTCTTAATCAAAGAACAAAATCTCGACAGAAATATGATCTTTCCTCACCCTGACCACTCTTACAGAAACAAATTAGTAATCATTGTTAGTCCTAGAAAATGTCACCCAACTAGTCTCCAAACCACAACTAAGGGCAAGCAAAGCAGAAGCAAATTCATTTTGAAAACAAGCTTGTAAATCTTACAAAACATAGCAAAATTATTGTTCAGGAAATAGTTCATTTGATCAATGGAGCATTTGATGCAAAAACTCACAGTAATCCTGAACATTCAATGTCACATAAGTCTACTACGCTTTACCTCTTTTGTGAACACAACGTTTGCTTTTTGGTGTGTTATTGGTTCTTGTTCCAGCTTTCTCACCCTACATTTCTCAAAATGTTTAGAAACCACAAATAGCAACTATTACTCAAGAAATGCTCATAGCTGCCCACACATCTTGATATACCCAACAAAACCCCCCCAAAAAAGATTAACTTTCACTCTTTTAGTCTCTGCAAAGAAATGTCTTTAAGGAGAGACCAACCTGGAGTATTTCACTAATAACTTTAAACGAAAATAAAATTTGGATTTTGTTCTATTAATGCGATTTTTAAAAACTTACTTTCTGTGTGGGACAGAAAAACAGTTAAGAAAAATTAGGTTAAACTTCAAGAAAAATAGATTTAATCTCATCTACATTGTTGATGTAAAGAAACAGACCATCATCATCATAGAAAACCTACGTACCCAAACGGTTTACAAGTCATATGGACTGATCACACTAAATCCCACATTTACTTTTTTCTTCATTGCAGCTGAAGTGCAATACACCCAAACAAAATGCATATCAACTATCAGTCCATGCACAATCCAAACGATTATCTTGTGCGAGTCCAAACAATTGAAATCAAGAACTCCTGAGTGGCAGCAAATCATCATTCATGTCCACAGCTGCTGGCCACACAGCAAGTCTGTAGCAATTTGCACACTGGAAACAGAAACCACACCACCAGTCCCTGTCGTAAAAATCCCAGCTTTCTGCTCGAGTGAGGCAGCATCCCTGAGTTAACTCCCTTCCACTGTTCCAGTACTGAACGTGGATATGGTTTTTTACCAAAGCAGAGAACTAAAGTTGCTGCAACAAAGCACTTTCAACATCACCGCCGATGTCTTTTGTTGCCAGGCATGTAAGGATCAGATGGCACATTCATTTGCAGCACACAGACTGCTTCGATATCAAAATAACATATCTCTCTTTTTCACATTTTATTTTAAACTTCTATTATAGCAACAAGACGATTTTTGTGTCAATATTTCTTTACAGTCGTAGCATGCAATCAGGCTTCATGATGATGTGTTCATTTGTCAGAACAAGTAACGCATGGCAAACCGAGAATTGGTCATCACAGCCAGAGGTAATGATTAGATCCTGATTAGTGCAGTAATTTACACACTGCTGCACTGCGTCACACTGAGCATTGAGAGTAGTGAGTGAGCGCCAGTGGTAGCAGCAGCAGGAGAGCAACACACCAGCAACAAGAAAAGCACTGTTGTGAATGAGGAACAATGAAAACTAACACACCGGGCAGACATGGAGAACAACCTCACACTCTTGCAGCTAGACGGAAAAGTAAACAATTGAGACAATGGACTGGAGTTAAGTATATCTTCAGTATCTGTTGTTGGTAAGCAGATTGTTAGATGTTTTATAATTCATTCAGTGTTGATGCTTAACTTCTCCCTGTCCAAGAGTCTGCAGCTACGAAGCAAGACCGCCGATGAGGAAGCTGCAACTCCATGACCCCAAAAAACGAGGTATACAAATATGCTGAGGTCCCATTGATATTACCAAGTGTACAAAAAATGTAGCATTAGTGGTTTTCTATTTCGGTTAGGTCCAAGTCAGTCAATGGGAACATGCCGTTGCTGTTGGCCTCCCTGACACTGCCCGAGTCTCTCGTGTGACATCCACAGTCGCTGCCTCCCTCTGCCTCCTGATCCTCCAGCTCCTCCTCCTCTTCCTCCTCCCCGATCAGCTTGACTGGCTCGCGAATGTCGATGCCACTGGAGATGTCGCTGGCAGGGGGTGTGGAGGGAACATCAATGTCTGTGATAGAGGAGAGAGCGGCGTGCTCGGTGGCTTGAGGTGTGGCAGGCAGGTCTGTGTCTCGGGGTGAGCTGGCAATGGGCATCAGCCCGCCTACACACATGTAGTCCATGTCACCTCTCCATCGCACCTTCTGTAACAAAAGAGATTGATTGTTTTAAAGCTCGCTTAAAGAAAAAAATCTTGTTTCAAACCACCATGCATAAATGTGTACGATCCAATATTCGTATCAATATCAAAACTTTCTAAATTATAAAAAAAATTTTTTTGCTTTGTGTTGATGCATTTCTCTAATAATAAGGTTATTGTTGCTGCACCTGTAGGCTGCTAAAATGTGTGGAGTGTTTTGATGTTGTTTTGTGTTGGCAGCAGTGGACTTTGTGTTACAAAACTTGTATCAGTGTGTTCGTGAATGTGTCAGCTTCTCAATGGTGTAGTTTGTTTTCAAATCCCTCAAGCACTTTTGGACATGGTGCCTCGAAACAGGCTTGTATCAGCCAGTCAGTGCTCTTTCTTATATCAAGCTCCCGTCAAATGGAATTCACTACCTCTTTTACTCAGTCAGAAACAGTCTCGTCTTTCAAAACTGCCCTCAAAACCCCATTTGTTTCCCAGTAGTGGCTATATTGATCTCAATTGTGCTGATCGGCTTGCACAGCGTCTACAGACCTACCACAGCATGTTGTGTGTGTGTCTGTGTGGTGTATATTTCTCCCTCCACCATAATTATGTACATATTCATGTTATCTTCTCCCTCCAATCCCCTCCCCCCCCCCTCCAATCCCCTCCCCCCCCTCCAATCCTCCTTCTCATATCATTGGACATCCATTGTTTCATCTTTTTTTTGGTACCATTTTCTATTTTATGTATGAATGCGTGAGAATATGCCTTGAATCACTCTTTTTTTGTGTGAGATATATGTGTGCTACATAAATCTATTTATTATTATTATTATTATTATTATTATTATTATTATTATTATTATTATTATTATTATTATTATTATTATTATTTCCTCTCACACAGACTTTTTTTGATAAAATAATATTTTTGTACTATTAATAGCTCTTTTCTCATGCTTGTTTTTTAGCGGAGTACATTGACATTTCTGCAGCCATATGACTTTAACAAATGTTGACGGTGAACTTTCAAACCTGAATTAACCTCAGTGAGTAAGAGTATAATGACTTTGTTCTGCCTATCAATAACACCAGCACTCACTCACATCCCATAACCTAGTCATACTACAATATGATGCAAAAATCTAACAAGGGGTGAATGGGATTTTACGGTAACGTTAAACCAAATGATAAAGCCCACTGACAGCTGGTATTGCTTCAAGGGAAACTAATAAGACAGACAGCTGGAGAGTTTGCAAGTGCAGGTGGTTGATGTTAAATCAAGATAAATCCTGTGTCAACATTCACCCTGTGGTTCCTCCCAGATTAAGGAGCCGCACAGTCACACCTTCACAATCCAGCCTCAAGAGCTCCATAGTCAGTTATAAGTGATCTTTGTGAACAAAATCTATCACCAACAATTTAAAAGTTTGTGCAAAATGGTTAGAAAATTGCAAAAATTCCTACTTTGCACTATTTATAGTTATATGAGCAGTAAAGCATCTGTTCTTCTTAATTATATATATATATATATATATATATATATATATATATATATATATATATATATATATATATATATATATATATATATATATATATTTTTTTTTTTTTTTTTTTTCCCCAGCTCAAGGTGCGTTCAAAGCACAGGCTGATATGGATATACCAGGATCTAACACAAGCCACTTAAGGTGACCACTTGCTGCCTCGGCTGCATCGTCTGATGCTTCCAGACACAATTGTGGGCAACTGGTGAAGGGGGAGAAGAAGTCTGGTGATTGCTAAGTGTAATTATTTAGTCGGCACTCACCCATCTAGGACACGAGTGTCAGGATCTTTAAAAAGTCCATGTGATGGAATGTGTGTGTGCACACACTAGACCTTGGTTTAAACTCTCACCCGAAGGAATACTAAACTGCAGCAGCAACTCAAAAGTACGATATAGCATCTAATTAACCTAAGAATACGACCCTATAAAACAATGACTAACTAACCGTATTATAAATATTTTCTGTATACAATCCGGTACATATTATGAACATTCCTATTCTACTGGGTTAGTGTCCAATCACAACATTCCTACTGCATGCGCTGTCACCAATCATAAAATCCCCATTGATTTTATAATTGCATTTTTATTAGATAAACATACACACACACACAACTTTCAACAGTGTACCACAAGTAATTTATCTATTTGGGGGGTAGAACATTGGATTGGAAGAAGAGGAAGGAGGACAAATGTACAGTGTCTCCAGCCATGTGTTTGCCCAAATCTAAATTAATAAAATTCTTCTAATGTGGATTTGAAATAATTATGAAACCCACATTAACTTCACTTGCGCTTGAAACACTTCAAGCTGATATTAAAGTGCATCTGAGATCGAGATCAAAATTGCACAAAAACTTATGCACAATGTATAATACATGCTAAGAAATTACCATTTGCTTATACCTACGCATAAATCTAGTTAAAGTGATGTATGAGTACATTATATACTCGTACATCACTTTAATTAGAATTCATGACTGATTGCATATGAAAAAAGGAAAAAAAATCTCTCTACACTTAAATATAGGTGTTTATAAGCCAACACACACACATTAAGTAACAGAAAAAAATGCACTTCTAATGTACCATACCTTTTGTAATTTGATACCCAAACCCATTTTGACCTAAAATTAATTTTGACATTCTTAATGTGGTGGAAAACAAAATAATTTAAAAAAAAGAGCTGATTAGCTGACAAGTGGACCCATATACAGGGACCAAAAACCACATGAATGTTTCTTGTTGCCATAAAGTTCCTGTCAGCGTCAATGTTGCACTAATCCATGATAATTTAGCCAGTAATACCTGAATGTCCTGAGCAGGCGTGGAACTGGACGCCGACTTGCTTGAATATGCAGTCTGCACAAACAAAGAAACAGCACACTGTTAATATACGAACTCGGATGGAATACTGAGCAATTTATTTTATTTTTTAAATTTAATCAATCTTATATAGCGCTTTTTCTAGCTCAAGAGCTGCTAAGGCGCTGGTCGACACAGGATCTCACTGAACCCGCCCAAGGCATCCATTTGCAGCCTTTGGGCACATAAACTGACATCCAGACAACCGGGCACCATCCTGGGCAACCTGGGATGTGGAGGAGGGACCTAGTGTGTGCTGGGTGTATTTGTGTAGCCGGCACTCATCCATCTAGAACATGAACGTCAGGATCTTTAAAGGCCATGTGATGGAATGTGTGCGTGCACAGACTTGACCCCGGTTTATACTCTCAACCGAAGAAGGGGAGGGAAATGGGCGGGGGGAACGGCAAAGAGGGATTATATGGGGGATATATCTCCTGTGCAGTACTTAAGCCTTGCTGTATCGCAGATAGAATAAAATTTACATTTTATTTCAGTTAGATTATTATATATAAATATGAACTCTTCCAAGATCATGATTGGCTTTGAATGGTCTTACACTGAAAGCGGAGTTAGGAGAACTACACGAACTGGGTGGTTAAAAAATCCTTCCCCCACCCCCACCCCCCATCCCCGTCTTCCAAATCCAGGAAGTGATAAAAAAAATCTTACGTATAAACGTGAAAACATCTCAGGTCATGATTAGGTTCAAAACATGGATTTAATGTTGAAGGTAGTTGACGGTGAATGGATTATGTTGATGGAAGGAGGTGGTGAAAGGGGAACGGGAGCCACGTGGAAAGAAGAAAGGAGAAAGGAGGTTAACGCTGACCCGATAAGATCTAAATCAATACTACGGTAGCTCCCACACCAACCCCTGAGGGCCAGTAACACCACCACCACTGTGTTTGCTGTCCTTGTCCGCTGTCCTCACAGACATTCTTGGCCAAGTCCCTCTGCCTACAGTCATCGGTCACAGTATATAGTGCATGGACAGTAAAATCAAGTACGTGTGAGCAAACACGCTCACTTTCCAGCAAGCATGCACGCACACACTCTCCAGCACCACACATAACACACTCACTCTCAAGCACACATGCATACAGTGTATTTTATTACTTTGTACTCTTTTGTACTTTTTTCTGTTCATCCTTAAAGATATCCAAACATTTATTAGTTTGTTTACTAAGTGGGTGTTACTTTTCTTCCACTAAGCAACTTCTATTATATTAAAAATGCTTCTGCGAAATAGGAGGTTTCTTGACACACATTTCCATATTTCGATCCGTTTCATCTGGCAAATAATTAGCCCATAAACTTTATGAACTATTTTAAAACGAACTTCAAATAATAACCAAAGATTATAAGGAAGTTTACAAAATCGCGCTTTACAAAGCGTTTTGTTGCTCTGTCCATAAAATATCCTGATAACCTTGACCTCAGAGCAGCAAAAGAAGAAAGTAGCTGTGTAGTGTGCCTATTGTTTGAGCTTGAGAGGAAGGAAAATACATTGTTTAAGGGTCATGAAAGGTCAAGAGGCCAATCAGCCTGACCTCTAATGTGCATCCGCTAAAACTGCTCCATATGACTAAATTCTCATGAGGAGTTCACATAAACAGATGAAATCAAAGAACATATAGTGTTATACATTTCTATAAAGATAATTTATTTTGATATCTAAAACAGTTATTTACAGTAACAAACACAATCGTTGGCTCCAGTCTTCATCCCATAATTTAAAGCAACTATTGAAGAACCCCAAGATAAAACATTTCAGCGTTACAGATCCAATTCACATTCACAGTGCGTGTTGCCCCACCAGGGAAAAAAGTCGGAGAATAGGCCAAACAATAATAACTTCTTTCAAACGTACGGTTAAGATATAAATCGATTAAGTAATTTCTGTATGTGCCTAAGGTTGATTGTAAAATAGCACCATAGCGCAAGTGTGTTTAATAGGCACAGTGATTTATTTTACACAAACAGTAAGAAATGCCCCAAACCCAAAAGATTAAGGGTCGGTTTGGACAATGATTGCCCATGATATTATATTTTAAATAGACAACAATGCAATTTCCACCCAAAATAAAAATACAAACATCCTTGATATCTTGGCCCTTTAAATTGTACAATGATGTAAAAGAAAAGGAATAACAACATCCATCTTCAATAGTTGTACTGAGTTTCACATAAGCTGATATTTCGTTTCAAGGAAGGAGAACATCATTTTGGTCATGGGAGTCACCTACTTTTTTAAGTGGGGGAAGGGTGGGGGGGGTAGCTTGAGGGGTGGAGGGAAAAAAAAGGGCGCTGACTAAAGAAAGAGACGTTGAAAGTATACCAAGCAACTCTCCTCTATTAAAAGCTCTAATAGTCCACACTAAAAGTGCCTTTCATTGTCAGTGAAGTGGCTATTTAAAAGCGGTGAAACCCTTCGGAAAATGCAGATCAAATCTGACACGACCTCATGCTTATTGTTTCCAGCCTAAGTACATGGTATTAAACGCACAAAGGATCGTTAAGCCTTTCTCTTCACTTCACACTGTAATTGTGCTCTTCTAAATCACACAGGCTTGGGGTGCTGACTCAACATTATGTTTAGGGGGGAAAAAAACACTTCCTTTTCGTTGCACCTCTGCAGACATCCCAAAGCACACGCAGACACACCCACACATACACACACACACACACCCAACACACACACACACACCACGCGCATAAACCACACACCAGCGCATGCACCGCCATACCCTCCCACACATTCCTTGTCAAACTTCAAATATTTCCCTAGTCTACATGTACTACCTATTGCTACTGTATATCCAACTTTATTTTCCCCCGTTTCTTCACGCGCCAGTTCAATTATCTGTTCCAATTCTTAAAAGTGCCAACTTCAAACATGCCAATGACTTGGAGATTACTATCTCTTAAATTGCAACAGGGGCTAAAGACTGATAAGAAAAATAACTAAAGACTTTCTGGCAGTTTTTATCAGTTTCTGTTTCTCTAATGAACTGTTATGGGTATTTAATTTGTCAAGTCCACGGCCGTAAAGCAAGTGCAGGGCCTCAGCGGAATGAGGAGGCTAATTACCCGTTTTCACTATTTATGGTCACATAAAATGGAATGAAAGAGGGATAACAGGTGGACACGATGGTTGTGTAGTGCTGGTTAAAAGACGGCTACCTACTAGAACCGAAAGGTACCTGGTTCGAATCCCGGATTGGCCAATGTGTGACCATATTATTTTCCCCTTACCATCAACTGGTTCGCTGGTGTCAAAATAATGTGACCAGTAGTCGCCTATACGCTTCGGTGTCGTGTGACTATAATCTACATTTACCCTTTAGAACGGGGCGAGAGCCAATTCGGTTAATGCCCATGTAATTTCCTGTTTCGAGATCCCATAGGAGTAGTTCGACTAGTCAAACTGTGGAACTTCCAAATGGCCGTTTGGTCAAGCCCCGCACATAAATTTTGCCAGGCTGTGGTGTTCTGTGGGTTAGGACACTGTATAGAATAGACCCAACGTTTCCCGGCGTGTGGTAAGAGGCGACTAACAGGCATGATGTCAGCACTGCATCACTGGGCGAAAGTCTTCTACACAGAAGTCACCGGCCAGGAAGGAAGAACCTCACGTTACTCAGGTTCAACGACCACGTGCTCGGGGCCAAGGCGAGCCAAATTGGGCCCTGCCAGGTCTTTCTTGCCCAAGACACGCCGTATGATGAAAAGATCCACTCACTCCATACCGGATCGGTCGTCGCCCGGGTCATCAAGTCCTCTTCAGGATCGCACAAACAACTGCACACTGACAAGGTTGAAGCCCATTTGGAAAGACAGGACCAGCAGTCTACGTTCCAAGGTAAGGCTGCTGCGCTCCCTTGTCATCTCCATCTTCCTAAACGCTTACGAAATATGGACCATCACGGCAAAACTACAACGAAGAATACAAAGCATGGAGATGAGGTGCTACAGAAGACTTCTGAGCATCAGGTCTTGCAAAGACCATCAAGCAAGGCACGGTGCAAGGAGGCAGAAGAAGAGGAAGATATAAAATGAGGTAGGAGGACAACATTCGAGAAAGGACTGGCTTGACACTGCGCGAAGCCATGAGGGTTGATGAGGACAAAGAAAGATGGAGTGCGCAGGTTAAATGATCATCTGTGGTGCCCCAACGGCCTTCGAGTTACGGGATAGGATATGATAGGAAAAGCAGTTCTTTAACTGAATGCTGAGCATGAGAAGAAACGGCACAAACAATCTGGCAAACTTCATAACATGAGCATGAACCTTACATGACTAAAAAAAAAACAGTCAATGTAATATCATGTATGAAGTTCAAAAGAAAAGCAAATAACCCGCAGAACTAACTCAACCCTGTCCCTAAAATCTCATAATTGCAGTCATAATGTTTCTTCGAATATTGTTTACTTTTGACTCGGGTAATGTGTGTGTGTGTGTGCGTGTGCGTGTGCGCGCGCGTGGGGGGAGGGGGGAGGAGGGTTCTCCTGAGTACGCCGGTTTATACTCTCCCAGCAAAAATGTCAAAAACCACAACTAATATTGGTAGTTTGGTTTCGGGCACGGCAAATTCTGCGAATACGCCTTTCCCAGGGAAGGCGGCCCAGAAAGTCACGATAAAAAGTGACAATAAAGAGTGAACAAAAAATAAAAAAAAATCAAGTCCCCTATACGCTATTGTGTCCGGGGACGGTAATCTACCTACTGACTGAAAAAAAAATCGTATGTTACTCCCATCCAAGCTGACGTCATAAGTAATAACATTATAACATGCTCGCATTTTCCAAACTTTAAAAAGTAGCGTACTCTCCCACAATTGTCAGGTCAAACATGTTTCATGTTATGTTCTTGTCACGGTCTTTATCACACAATGTTCAATTAGGCTCTGCCGTAAGCACCCCTGAGCACTAGTATTTACAGGATGATTAATATAAAATAACCTTTATTGGGCATCAAAATTCAGAATAATGCAACGCGCAGCATATTACTGTTGCAGTAGGGCTTGGGCAATATGTGTATAAAATCATTTTTAAGAGGCATAACAACGAAGAAGAATGTTGTATTCAAAATTTTAATATTCCCCAGTGTAAAGGGGAAGTATTATTTCTCGGTCCAACCTCGGCCCAAACAGCCAAAGCAGATTGGGTGCGGACGCCTTGCCACTAATACCACACAACTACAGCCTGCCAAACAAGTTCTATTTTACAAATCCTATCAGCTCCAGGCCTCTCCACAGGCTTATCCGTATTTTAGACCTCAAAACTGTTTCCAATTATGTAAACAAGGCCCTTATAAAAACTTCATAATTATACTTGTTCCAATTAAAGTAGAGTAAAGTACGATATTAGTTTTGGCTGTTCTGTCTCTATTCTAATCTACAAATTTACATGTTCTCTTCTCACACAAAATTCAATTAAGCCTAAATCAAAACAATGACAAAAATACATTTTCGTTATGACCCATGAACGATTACTAACTATGTTCGTACATTTTATTTAGCTACAGACCCTGTTCTTAAAACGTTTCAAGCTCTACCATTCTACTTCTACCTTTACCTGCTTCTTCACACACACACACACCCACACCCATTAACTTGATGTGTGTGGGTGTGTGGACAACCCCAATTCTTGTTCACTAAAAACCTTTTCCCAACGTCAAACGCGGCCATCTGCAGTCCTGTTCTACATTGGAGGGAAGCGTCAGCGTACGGATACTAATTGGGACTGTTTAGACCAAACAGGGATTCCACGATGCAACAACAGCTTGATGTAGGCACGATGACAAAAGCTCGCTAATGTCTCTCTCTCTCTCTCTCTCTCTCTCTCTCTCTCTCTCTCTCTCTCTCTCTCTCTCTCTCTCTCTCTTTCTCTCTCGCTCTCTCTTATACACCTACGCACCTGCAACAATTGATGTTATTGTGTTAGTTTCAAATCAATTTTATGTAAATTATTTTGTTTGTTCTGAACTTTTTTTTAAATTAATTTTACAATTTTCTTAAGGACTAGCTATAAGTCAGGTCCATAGGACCTAATGCTATTATCCAATTAAAGGTTTCGACGTCTCTCTCTCCTCACTTTCTTCATACCTGAAAAGGTATGATTATTTTACACACTACTGCCATTTCCAACACGTAGCGACTCTTTTATTCTTCTTCTTTCTTCCCCTCTCCTTCGAACTTTTAAATCTTTTTTTTAAAAATGTCTTTGGGACAGAAGTGGCAATGCTGGTGATGCCGATGGTTGTAGCGGGGAATGAGAGATGGGGTGTGGGGAGTATGGCATCCTCGATGTGGCCGCGTGGGACCAACTTGCCTTGTCCACAGGCTAGAAACCAACGGCGTCGACTGGGCGTTATGTTTCTCCGAATATTATTTACTTTTGACTCTGGCAACGTCTCGGGGGTTTTCACCAGGTACTCCGGTTTGCTTCGCCAGCAAAATTTCAAAACACAACTAATATTTGGTATGTTGGGTTTGGATGCGCCACAGGCTGCTACAACCAGGCCGAGGGGAAGCGGCCCAGGAATACACAACAAAAAGGGACAATAAATGTTTTAAAAAAATAATTAAAAAATTAAAATCTTTATTTTAACTGACGCGATTAACACAGACACAACGCACCTCCCATATCTTATTTTTACAATCTCACACCTTTCCCCGTTTCCATTTACTCCCTCTGGATGGCAAATCTTACAACCAACTATCCTTATCAACAACATTATTTACGCACATAAGAGAGATAGAATATGTGCGCGCTTGAAAGAAAAGCGAGCAAGTTCGGATGAAAGGGATCGAGTAGGGAGCGGGAGGGGTAGAACAGATAGGGGGAGGACTATTTCCCGTTGCATGACACTTATCAGCTTGGCTGCGTGCCACCAGATTTTATCTGCCTGAAATGCAAGCCAGTAATGACACCGAAGTTCATGGCGTTATTACACGCGTACGCAGAGCAATGCGTAGTATCTGAGAAATCTGTTGTTAACTTCTTATTTTTCTTAAATGAATGAAATAATAATATTTAACTCGCGGAATAAAAGGTGATCTCTAACCTTCACACTAAAAACGTCTTCCAGGAGTTGTTGAATACTTTTATACCGTTAATAGTCAAACCCACATCATTTCAAACACCAGGCAAACGTAAACTTTAATTAATTTAAACCTTAATTTTGTAAGTTTATAGGTCTGTACTGTGGATTATAATTTTATTTTTTTTTAAAATAAACAGTTGTAAAAACTGAGAACACTGGAGCTACTTGAGTCAAAACACCTTTAAATGTAACCTTTTTAAACAATAATATTTTTCATTCATTTTGCCAATACCGCCTACACCAGCGTGTAACCAACTTCATAAGCCTAAGCGTCTTCATATATAAACACACCTGTGAAGCTGCATCATGCACTTCACCGAAGCCGCAACATTCACACTAGCATCTCAGCCCCTGTAGAGTGTTCTGTGCCAGTATGTCAAGGACAAACAGATAAAATAAATATAATAAATAAAGACCGGGCTGTGTAAATTTCTCTCCGACATGCACAGAGACCGCCATGTTCAACCCCTCCACCACAAAATGCGTAACAGCAACTCTTCATTTTTACAACTCTCCAGCCATATCAGATTATTTTAATACACAAAAACCACTGAGCTCTTCGTTCATCCAGATTCACCTAGATTTGATCCACCTGCACCTCCCTCCCCTCTCCAATCTCAATCCAAGTATCATTCACATAGTATTATCATCCCCAGTATCATTCACGAAGTATTGCCATGGGGGGTTTAGGTTTATCATATACCAAGAATGTAGCGTCACCCAAACCACCTCATTTGGGTTTCCTACCTTCTCCACCCACTCGCCCTTTCCCTCCAAAAAAAAATCCTGCTTCCAGACCTACATAGAAAGAAACACAAATTGCATGTCTGCCTTATCCTTTGTAGCACACGCTATCGGTACTGGTGCCCACAAAAAAACGGGTAGGGTGATACAAACACTCCCTGTGGGGTCTAGGCCACAGCAAAGGCAGGACTGTGGGTGTACGTGTACAGTCCACGGGTATTTAAATTGGCAACCTATAATGATGTCAGCTGGCAACGTGCCCAGCTTTAATAGGCCACTGTCCATAGATAAGACAGCTTCGGGTTCTACAAGCCCTGTACTACTACTACTAAAGGTCTCAATTTTCCCGAATCTCGTTTCCAATGATTCGCAACATTTTCATCATCTACTATTTTGTTTCCCCAAATTATGTATTTCATTCAAGAGGATCGAAGAAAGGGCGCAAGCAGTCGAATTAAAGCAACAGCATACTGTGGCCTGCAGTAGCAGGCACTGAGCAACGTCAATGAAGCGAGCAGAACAGTCGCATGCGACCCGTTCATCAATCGTCCCCACAATCGATCGGTGACACGAAAATATCGATCGGTGACTCGAAAAAATCGATTTCTTCCCGCATCACCTCATCCGCCCTTCAAGGACAGACCTATACAGCTGAAATCCTAAAATTAGCCCTTCTATCGTCATTGGAAAACGCAGACATTAGTGCACAAGTGCACAAAAGGCAGCCCCCATAAAGGCTGACTTTAGAGCTTTCATTTGGCTTTGTGAAAGAAAGGTCACTGTGCTTATTCTACCTACAAGAGGCGAAGAGTTATGCATGTCTGGTACCACCTTTTCCAGGGTAATCAGTCGTTAATGCGCAGTCTAGCGTAAAAGCAGTAAGAAAATTAACGTGATACGCTGGTCGTCCAACGTGAATATAAGTACAATATAATGATATGTAAACTACAGGATACTACTGTACTTTGGTGGAAGAGCCACGCGGTTGACAGACAAAAGGGAGAATGGGCAAAAAAAGAGAGACAAAACGGAGAACAAAAAGGGAAAATGGGACAAAAGGGAGACAAGACAAAACGGAGAAATGACAAAATGGAGACAACGCAAAAAATAGAACGATGTTAATCTATTTTTAGTTCTTGTTTCTATCTGCATCATGGTTAGCCCATTAGCGCAGCACATGAGTTTAGATCACCATGGAAGTGAGGGAGGGGACGGTGCAGTTGGTACAGACTAAGACAATGCCAAAGTAATGAGTTTAGTTCACCCGCGGTAACCCTTTATATCCTTGGGATGAGATTATACACCGAGGTCTGGTCTGTGCACGCAGGCATTCCATCGAATGGACTTTAAAGATCCTGACGCTCATGTCCTAGACGGATGAGTGCCGGCTACACAAATAGCTTACACCCAGAAAGCAATAATTATGTCCCTTCTCCCCATCTTCGGTCGCCCAGGATTGTGCTCAGTCGTTTGGGCGTCAGACGTTGCATGAGGTTGGGCGCCTCGGGCGGCTTGAGTTAGATCCTGTATCGACCAGCGCCTTGGCCAGCTCTTGAGCTAGAAAAGCGCTATCTAAGATTGATAAATGAAAATGAAATTAATTTAATTTAAATCCCAATTAACAAAAGAGTTTTGTTCACAGCGTTTATTTTTAGCTCGCGATTCTGCATTGCTCCAGTTGCATGTCATTTCTGTCGTTAAGAAGTCATGGAAGTGATTAAAACACAGAATGGAAAGCCTATGCTCTATGGTGTATGTACGCTTCCCCTTTCTCCTTTTGGTCTTTCTCCCTTCTGTCTTTCGCCGATCTGTCCCATTCTCTCTTTTGTCTTTCTCCTTTTCTGTCCATTCGCCCTTTTCGTCTTTTTCCGTTCTGTCCATAGCCCGTCCCACGCTTTGTACTTGTGCCTACTTGTGAATCCAAAGCATACAATCTCAATCATACAAAAATACAATCAAATCAATAAACTGCGGTGGGGGTGAAGGTTGTGGATGGTGTGGGGGGGAGGGGGGGAGGGGGGAAGGGGCGGTATATGTGGTAATCCCCATAGGCTGGGTCATGAGGTTAATTCAGAGCAATGAAAAAAAAAAAAAGGTTTAAATTTAACACCCACCAATTTTTAAGGTCGTATTCTTTTCAACGCTAAGCAGCTGGTATTTCAAGTTATTGTTGAAAGGGTAGTAGGTCAAAATATCTATTAAAAATGCCTTGTCTGAAATGGGGGAAAATGTCTTGTCTCAAATGTGGAAAATAAATCATTTCTCCCAATAAATTTAACACACAAAAACACCACACAAACCAACAACTGTGCGGGAAGTATTAATTACAGTTCATTCTATTAGACTATTAGGCAAGGTATTTGTGTATTATTAATTACTGTTCGTTCTATTCATTTTTACATGTTATACTGACTATTCGAAGCTAGTGCTACGGTAAAGCTTAAAGCTCACTGGAAGTATAATTATATTGATTACAGCCGTATCAGCATGTGCTGAGCTTGAAGACACTATTCAGAGGTAAATCATTCAACGTCCCAAAACGCGATTACTGGGAGCTGGAACACAGCCAAACAGATAATGTCACAGTATCGGCCATAACGTAAACGGAGTTTTACAAGCGTTTCCTTTTACGACTGCTGCTAGATTTGTGTGGTTTGACTGACAATGCGAGAAATAGCCTGTGACTGCACTAGTGAAATGGTTGGTGGTAGAAAACGGATCAACGATTAATGATTTGGAGGGAAATTGTTTAACCCACCCTACCCTATCCTACTTTACCACCCACCCTTCCCTCTCTCACTCTCCTTCCACTCATCCAATAACTATCCCTGTTAAGCTGACGAGAAAGATTAATGTGTCAATAGTTCATAAAAAGTCATACGAGAACGTCTTATGACGTTCACGAGAGATAATTCGTATAAGACCAGGCCTATCACTTCAGACAAAAATATGTTTAAGATAGAGTAAATGCACAGAAATGATTGATTGCAAGCTTGAGCGCTGCAGATATTTTCCACCATCTAAAATTACAACATGCAAGCAGTTCATGTCTAAACAGCATCATCCATCAATGTCTAAAAAAAAATTAATGCGAGTGTGGATGCGTGTGGCGATTTTCGTGTTTATATTCAAAGAAATAAAATGAAACCATCACTCACATTTTGCCCCAAAACGATTGGCGTCCCCTTTCTCCCACTTCTCCTCACAGCCCACACTAATCACGACACACCTCTCTCCCACCCCTCCAAACTCATCTTCCTACCTTCAAGAATATTTACGTCGATGTGCATGCGCTGAATACAATACCTATCTCTAACAACGCAATCAGCATTCCACATTAAACTTGCATTCTAAAAAGCACACCACAAAAACTAAAGAACAACGCTCTGCGATTGATTTTACAATAAAGCCTCCAATGGATCTACCCTGGCAGGGTTTGGGATTTGGGAGCGTGATGACAAAAGGTCGTTCTCGTTATGCTTTCTTTGGTTGAGGCTGTTTAGATATATAGCATTCTTGGCAAACGCTGGAAACTAATTTAAGCCATTCCGGTTTTGTACATTGCTCATCCGTTAGTTAGACTGAACAGAAACAGAGCGAAGACTACTACCATCATCATCCGATTCCCTTATCTCCTTCCTCTACATCTTCTGGCATTGTTCTTATATAACGATTTTCCAGCTCAAGTGCTGCTCAAGCCTACCGAGGCGACCACTTGCTGCTTTAAGGGCATCGTCTGACTCCCAAGACAACTGAGAATAATCTGGATGTTAAATGTAACTAGCTGACACTCACTCTTCTAGGACATGAGCATCATGATCTTTAAAGGCCATGCGATGAAATGCGTGCGGGCACAGACTAGACATGGTTTATACTTTCATCGTCCTCAATCATCTCGTACAGTCTGATGGATGACGTTTGAAAAGCAACGTCTGAATCGTGACTGTTAAATGACTGGCCCTGATGACATGAACACCACTTATCTAACTAGAACAAGTGACTCTAAATGCTCAAGTGCATAATATCACCGGGTTTTCAAGTACAAAAAGCACTAAGAGTGGACCATTTCCGAACGTATTTAAAGAAAAGAGATAGGATCGTTTTTGAGAAACTACATGGGTTTTTATAAAACTAACACAGGGTGAACAGAAAGGTTTTTTATGAGGAAAGATCATTAATGTTTTCAATCATACTGTCCTTTCAACTGCTATACACACACAAAACAAAAAATAACGAACATGTCGTTTCAGGACAAGACGGTTATGCAGGTGTGGGATGGGAATGGGGATAGGGGTGATGGAGAGGGGGGAGAAGGAGAAAATGATGGAAAACAAGTTTCACTGACCTCTGTCATTTTGTGGAAATCGAGAGTGGGCCTGTCGTCACGCCGCCTCTTCTTGCCACAGCGGCGGTCGTGCAGCACGCAGGGCTGCGAGTGGCAGCGGGGGATCTTGCTGCGGCATGGGGACAGCGGCAGCGAGTATGCCGACCCACCGAACTGTCCCGGATAGCACAGACCTATCCCTGACACAGAGGCCACGCAAGGCGACGACCCAGAGGCGGACGGCTGGAGGCCCACAGGTGACATCTGTTCCTCGTAGGACAAGCTGCGCGACTGCAGCACCTCACTGCGATGGAGCGAGCGCGGGTAGCCGTAACCACCGGAACTGCCCGACCCGCTCCAAAAGGACGAGGAGCTGAAGGCCGTGTGCGCTGACCTGAGACTGATGGCTGATGACGGCCTGGGCACCGGGGGACTGGGGAGGGGTGGTGTGACGGTCCGATGTCGTGTCCCTACCGCTGTCCACACTCACCGGGGACGGCGGCATGGGTAGGAAGGTGTTCATGTTAGCAGTAGCGGGCCCAGTCCTGGCCCCGTCAAACATCAATTTGTAGTCTCTAGAGAACCTGGCACTGGAGCTACCACAACTACTGTTGTTGGTGGTGACGGTGGTAAAGCCATGATGTGAGGACTGGGGGAAAGGGGAAGGTAATGTCCTGCCAGGGTCACCCTGTCCGTAAGCTGTAATGGGGATGGGCCTCCACACCTTGGCTCCCTCTACCTGAGGCGATGTGGACACCACTGTGCCAACTCCACTGCCACCTTGGGGCGGTGTGTCTGCTGGCACAGAAAGAGATCTGCAGTGCTTCTTCTTGGGCGGCGTGTCGAAGGCGCGCATGTAGTCCAATCCGCACGTCCTACCGTGTTCGTTCATGTTGCTTCTGACTCGTGCTATGGGCTTGATAGGGAATCGTCCGTGCGGCAATGCCTGCTGTAACGGGAAGGCGCCTGTAGGGGAGCCACGGCTGCGGATGGCGGCCGCGATGTTGGTGTTGGTCATGGCCGTTGTACTGACGGCGGCTCCCAGCACCAGCCTGTCGTTGTCGTTGAGGGGCGGAAGGAAGGACGTAAAGGAGCTGGGTCCTCCTCCAGAGGCCGCCGACCCCCGCCCCTCCCTGCTGGTGGTGTTGCCCTCCTGGTCTCTTCCGTCTCCTCCATCACAGGCCAGCCAGACGTTCTTTCCTACAGGCACACAATATAATGCATTAGACATTTTCTTTCTCTACTTCTAACCACAAAGGAACAGCGATAGCATACAATTCATTAAAAATTGACAAGACAGCACCGTCAATTGTCAATATAAGACTTTAAAATAACAACCTGCTGTATTATTTTTATTTTTTCCTGTAAGATAAAAGTACTATTTCCAAAGTGATGCACATGAGCCATGTCTTAATTTCAAGGGTGGGGTTGGGTGGGTGTAAGATTGGAGCAAAGTCACAAACTAAATTAATTGCAACTAAAGTGAAATGAAAACGATACCTTCAATTTGAAGCCCTTCACGCGGCACCTGCAAACAAACAAAACCCGCGTTAATTTATTACGAACAAAACACTTCAACAGCGTGACATGGGAAGTAGAGAGATGAATCAGAACAGAGACCGGAACTTCGGAGGCGAGTGAAAAAAATAAATAGGCGAATGCACAGCTGTCAAGAAGCGAGAGATATATAATTGATGTAAAAGTGTATAGTAAACAGGGGCAACAATGAGTGATGCAGGCGTTGCCGTCTTCAATCCAGCCTGCATGCAAATAACAATTACTTTTAACAAAGTAAACCATCCATCAACGTGGAAGCAAGGGGATAAAAGGCAGAGAGGGCGCAGTGTGACCCGACCTCCGCCCTAGCACACGACGAACCATATGTAAGCACCTTGCCGTGCCTCAGTACTGGCATCCGAACACTTCTGTATAATGAGTCCAAATAGAATACATTTCAGACTGTGTTCTATACGTAATCAAAACAGCCTCTAATAACACGAAGAACGTCAAGTTAAAAAATAGTTGTTTTTTATCGATTCAGTCATACTTTGATGACATACATAAGAATGTTGTTTAATTAAATGAAGCATAACTCTTACAACTAGAGCTTGATTGAACAATTATGAATTTTTTCAATGACAGAACAAAGTAAGTACAGTGGGACAAAAGCATAAAAATTTTATTTGTCAAAATCAAGTATGCCCCAACAGACTCTTTTTTTCATTCATCTATGTATACATCAACAATTCAGACACGCACAATAGCTTGCCAATGATATATATCGTGCAGTGCCTAGACGGTATTCAGATGGTCGGCGTACAGAAATATTCTGTGGAAATGTGCTGATCAGTTTTTCCGTCTTTCCCACACCGTCCCTGGACCTATAAACTTCTCCCACGACATGATACACATTTCAACGCCAAACTCGACTCATCCTTAACCCCTACACTTCCTTTCATGATGTTTTTTCCCCTCTTACGCAAATTGCTATTGCCGCCTGCTAAACCAATTTGTTTATGTGCAGTTTTGCTAGCTGGAACAATCTGTTTTTGTTAGGTTATATTTTCTCGTGACGCATGAGCTGGAAGATCTGTAGAGCATAGACAGGAAATAACAGTTTTTGGACGCTGCCAGTGCCCAAATAAACAATTGTGACACCCATAGGCACATCATTACAGGCCTTACAATATAACAATATAACAGTATGCTGAACACTACGTCACACAATTCAAACTTTCAAACAAGTACACTTCAGAATTTCAAACTGAAAATAAAATAATCTTGAAGTAGAAGAACGAAAGGTTGCGGAAGTCATAAGTTTATAATTATCAGGATAGCTGTTAAATCAAACTGACAAAACAGGTATGGTAAATCACTAAATGACTTATAAAGTTATTAATTATAAATCAAATATATAGTAAATGCTAATTAAAGTCTAAGTAATCGGTTTATGAGTTCAACTGCATAGCAACCAACAGCTAGCAAGTACGAAATTTGTTTTCGATTTTCGGATCATGGAAAACAATTTTCGATTACGAGTCTGGTTACGAATATGTGATGAGTAGACATCATACGTCAACCTGCCTCGTCACGACTGTCATCCTGCCTTCAGTTTGAATTAGACGACCAGCCACACAAGGAAACGAACAAGCAAACACTTTCACTATAGGACGCACGTGTACACTTCATATTACAACAACACACTTTAATTAGAATTAGTCACAATTACAATTAGTGAACAATTAATTGGCAGTCAGCAAAACAACTCTCCTTCTCCACCGCTGCCGGGTTAGGCGAAGTAATTAATATCGCGACATCAGTAGGTATTTAATTGCAACTAGTAACGAGTTCAGTCGCAAAGTGGCTTACTAATAATAAGCAATTAAGTTTTCATCTTCATCACTAAACAATTTATACTTCATTATTTTCCTGACTGCGAATGTAAGCAGCAGTCTAAGACCCCTTTATTTCTTAATTGCAGGCTAATCACCTACAGAGATAAAGACAACAGACAAGTTTTGACAACAAGAAGTGCAATATCATGAAAACCTGAAACTAACCCCACTCTTGTTTTTGTGATCTTCCCGCTAACGTATATGCGTAGCATATTAACAGTAATGAGGTCGTTATGCAGTACTACTACTACTACTAAGCATGCCGTCAAAACGGAAACGCTAATCACTATTACTTCCTCTTGCCTATGTTTTAACGTTATTACTCCACATACGCATAATACATGGTTCGTCACCCTCAACCCATTCCATTCCTTCCTCCCAACTCTACATTATTCTCCGATTCTGTTTTTCTCTTATTCAATTCATGATCATTTTACACATAGCCCTAAGAAATTAGTCCTCTAACCAAACTACACTTGAGACACGTTAAACTTGCAGAATACAGCCTCACTTGTTTCCTAGTATGGACTAAAAGATGAAGGCGAGTGCGACACTACCGCGAGCGGGACACTATCGCCAGAGCGACAATATCGTGCACTCGCGACATTATAGAGTGGGGTCACACAGTGAGTGTATAGTCACATTTTGTACCTCGATCCTCTGTAATCATGAATTTCATTCAGTTAATTTTTTTTATACAGCTACAGCTAATACTTACGTAAAAATATAATCAGATAAATATGAATCATATAGATTCATAATCACAACTGTTCACTAACGTTTGACAGAGGGAGTAAGTTTTTGTAAGTTTATCCTTTGCAGTCCCAACTTCGAGCTATCAGAAAATGAAAATGTTAATATGAAAATAAAAGGCCTCTAAAACTCTCTCTCTCCCCCTCCCTCCCCTCTCCACCCCCCAAAAAAATTAAATTCAATAAATAAATTCAATAAAAAAATTAAAGAAATAAATTACATAAATAAATTAAAGGCCTTGCGGCAGTATCGCTCGTAGTAAGTTAGCGGTAGTGTCGCACTCGCAATAGTGGCACTCGCGGTAACGTCCTCGGTGTTGAGTCGCTAGCACTATTATCGCTCGCGGTAGTGTCCTGCACCAGTGCTTTATTTCACTGCCTTCAAGTAGTTTGTTTTTGGCCACCGTGCATTAGCAAAAATGGGGTCACTGAGTCCTTCAGATTGTTGACCCGCTAACCATGCTCCGAATCGCTCGTAGATCTACTTACTACCTTCAACCTCCTGGCTGGCAATTTTGTCTTTTGCTTTCGTGTTCTCTTTAATATGCCCACGTTCCTTTAGTTTATCCCCCCCCACCCTCTCTCCTCTTCTTACCCCGATCCCCTTAGCTGATTTTCACCTGAACACTCCTGATATTGTTGGAGAACAAGAGAACTGAAGACTCGTCATAATTGCACTGAGCTAGGCAGTAAACGCCGCTATACGTTTATTGGAACAGAGCAAAACATGGTTCCGGTCCGAATTTTTCAGGAGGAAGAAGATGCACGTCACAATACAAAAATATTCGAAAAGTTCCTTCCATCTCGGCTACTAGTTTACCGACGCATTTCTTCATCTCGAGCTAATAAAATAATATAATATGTACTGTCGTAATCTCGAGATAATCTCGCTTACCACTCTCGACTCAAAAACCTCAACTTTGCAATTGGCCTGGCCATTGTGTTGTGTCCCTGGGAAAGACACTTTATTCCCGTTTCCTACTCCTTCGGATGAGAGCATAAACCGAGGTCTAGTCTGTGTGTCGCATACATTCCATCATAACGGTCTTTAAAGATCCTGACGCTCATGTCCTAGACGGGTGAGTGCCGGTGACAAGAACACACCAAGCATGCACTTGGTGCTTCTCCCCCATCCCTGGCTGCCCAGGATTGTGCTCAGTTGTCCTGGCGTCAGACCATGCGCCCAAAGGTTGCGGGTGGGCGTCTTGGGCGGTTCGAGTTAGATCCTGTATCGGCCAGCGCTTTGAGCGGCTCTTGAGTTGGTAAAGCCATATATAGATATAAAGTGATTAAAAATTAAAAAATTAAATTGAAGTTACTGCCCATCGCAAGTACAAAACTTTTAACTAAAAACTGAGAAACCCAAACATTATACTATAGAAATAACGTAGAAGAAAAAAAAAAGGATGTGATTGTGGGTGGGACTGTTAGTGTATATGGGAGGTGTGTGTGAGGTGGGTTTGTGGTGGGGATTGAGGGAAGAGGGGAAGGGAAAGGACACGCATCCAGGAGAACTGCGGATTTAGCTAACAACTGCCATACAGGTCTGGAATTCGGCACACTAGGATTGCGATTAGAACAATGCAGCTGTCGTCATCATCATCATCCTTCCAAGCTATGACTAATGCTGGATGAACATTGTTGGAACGACATCCGTTTCTACAAACACACACACACACGCACCTACACACACAAACCCACACACGCACATACACACGCACGCACGCACGCACGCACATACACAAATAACAAATACACAGCCAAAGAAAAAGGGCGGGGAATGCGGGGTTGGGGTGGGGCTGGGGGGGTGGAGGATGGTTTGGGAGTTGGAGATCTGGGGCATTGGAGGAGAGGGACGCATCAGAGCACAGAAGGCGAAGAATGGAGAACAGAAATTGTGCTGGCAAGTAGGGGGTGGGAAATAGACCCCGACGCCAACGGGCCGGAGTGAGGGGCAGTGAAACTAGGTGAGGGTGATACAGAAGAGAAGGGAGAATGTAACAAATGTAACTGCGGGGCACATGAAGCACCCCCTTTCCCCTCTCCTCCGTCCGCCCTCAAAGAACACAAGACATTAACTTCCATCTTCCACATACAGGCACACAAAACTGCTTCACAACCTTGACCTCCTTCTCCTCCCAGCAGGGAACGTCACAGAATAAACAATAACGTGTACTTTGTTGTTGTGATAACGAGATCGATAGCCGAAAGAAGGAGTGCGAGCTCTCACTTTAACAAGGGGAAAACGCCCCTATTTTGTCTCAGGCACAAACAATTTAGCGAAATCATCCTGGATCTCATCTCTATGATAACAGGTTCGGTCGCCACGCTCAATTCAGTCTACGGACGTAGCAGAAAACAAAACCCCGTAAATGAATGCGTGACATGTCACACTAGCTTCAAGAGCGCGACAAAACCAGTCCATTACGATCTAGTTCCCAGATCAAACACTACGATAGACACGGGCAAAGGTCAACGTCCTTCTTCACTGCCGCATAAAGAAAGAAAAAAGGAGGAGCTGCTATTGATTTAACTGTTTACTCCACGACCGAATGTCGGGGAAGAGATAAGAGAACTGAAGACGCATCAGAACCGCACTGAATCAGTCTTCAGTAAAACGCGCTGAACGCTCTTTAACAGGGCAACAACAACAACAACAAAAATGGCGCTAGCCCGAATTTTTCTGGATGGAGAAGAAGTCCCTCTTACACAGTACAGTACAGAAGACATGGGAATGAGAGGCCAGACAAAGAAAAGGCAGGAGGAGGAGGTGGTGGGAAAGATAGGAAAGCACGAAAGCACAGGAAAAGATCTGTTCAATGTTGTCCCGCCTATACTCCAAACGGTCACGTACAGAGAACACCCTAAAACCCTCTTCCCCGCGACCTATCTTGGCTCGGGTTACCACTGTGTCTTCCCATGATGACTGTCGGAAACTTCAGGTACTTCATCGTCATCTACTGTAATATCGAACTACTGTTTCTTGGACTGGTGCCGAATAGCTGGTTCTCTCTAGAATCTCAAAATGAAACACAATTAACGGATTGCTTACAGCCAAACAAGGGCCTTATTTACTGTCACCCACGTACCCTACTTCCCTTCCCTACCCCTCCTCTCCCCCCCCCCCTCTCTCTCTCTCTCTCTCATTCTCCCTTTCCTCCCAACTCTCACTATTACAACACAAAACAAACTTGAAAGAAAAAAAAACAACCTTAGGCGTGGTTTAGTTGTTTTATCATTAGAAAAGTTCGAGATTGGTAAATATACAGTACCACGTTAGTTATAAATATGTCCAAGCGTACCATCATAGTAATAAATCTTTCTCCGTTTGCAATAAAATGTTCTGCCTGGCTGCTGCGCCTGTTCTGTGTTTGTGACAACGAAACGGTGTTCCTGACAAGTACCAAATATCTGCCGTTATAAATCCACAGCCAAGCATTGAGCGGCGCTAAAAGGCCAGTGAACGCCTGACCCTCTTTCTGTTTTGATCCGCCTGCCTGATGTTGTCCTCCTATTACCCCCTGCCTCAATCTCCACCAGACAACAACATCATCGCCAAGACTAAGCTTTGATAACGAGAAGAGAATGGATTTCATTTTGACGTTTTGCCATACAATAACTCCTCTAAATGCTCTACATAGTTGAAAACTTTTTGAAAGTGGTTTCAGGATGAGCTGTGTCTGGACACCTCCAACCTCTCTAGTCAACACAACACTACCGGCCTTTCTACTCTCGCTCGCCAATGGCAATACCAAATAGCCAATAACCCCCGTCTTCAACCATTATTTCCTTCCGTCCACATTTGTTGGAAGCTGCGAATCTGGGGCCATCGGCCAAAGACGGTGGTCAGCCACGGCGGGAAAATATTTGGTAAAGATCCAGCGGAGACAATCGGAATGAGGGGCACCAAAAAAATGTCGAAGATTTCTGGCAGCCAAGGACAGAACCAAACACGTTAGCTCATACGCCCTTTAGACAGCGTATGACCAAAGATCATATATTGTGATTCTGATCAAAATGCTGTTATCGACGTCTTTTTTTCCAAATTTCTGTGCAGACGGCTTTATAGGTCTGGACTGAAATATTCTAATTTGAAAATTGTCATATCCTGAACAATATTATCTCAAAGTATAAAAAGTAACTGATAAACTCGTTAACCCTCTGCCCTTACCCCAGTGGAGGGGGCCTTTCTTGCACTGAAAAACTGGGGTGGGGTTAAAAGATGGTCTGGATTTAAAAAAAATTATAATATATTACTTTTGTCGCAACACCTTTCCAATTCAAGCAATATCGCGAATCGCCCTCAATACAATCGGGGAAATACAATACATCTCAGTCTCGCCAGGCTATGCGCCTTTGTTTGCAATCCTAAAATCCTCTCCGTGCCCTCAGGTATTCCTAGGGAGGCCAGGAAGTCTTAGCTAGTGGCGAGGGGTTACGAGCAGTGTGGAACTTGTGCGATAGGGAGGAACTAGACACTGGAACAAGGCCAAGGTGCGTAACGCAGAGGACCATTGTGCGGTCATGTAAAGTGTTATTAAAACTGAAAATCTTGCCACTGTTGAGCTCACAACATATTGCTATCAACTGTCAGTAATCATTCTTGATTAAAAGTGGAAACGTGGGGATACAAGGGGAGTGAGGTGGTGACATTTCGATGTTTCAATGTAATCAATTCAATTCAATGTAATTCTGGGCTAACATGTCCACGTTATCTCAATACTCTTTTTCCCTCTTCCGTCTTTCTTCCCTCGATTGCGAATTTTAACTCCAATAAAAAAAATAAATGCCCCAAAACCAGTTTGTCCGCGTCGTCTCTAGAGTCCCGAGTTATCAGATAACAGACCCCTAAAATGTGTTTTGTTTTTCAACGCACCCAATTCAGGAGAAGCCAGAGCCATAAAAAGTTTAATTTTAAAACCCTACACAATTCATGTAAAGCTACTGCTAATGAATAGGGGAGTAAGTTAATTACTGACCGACTATGAGGATGAGTCAGAAAAATAAAAGAAGCGGACACTGGTCAGAAACTCACTTTGAGATGGTCATCGTCGAGGGTCTGGCCGCGCAGCTTCTCGGTGATAAGTGCCACGTGCATGGGCACGTGCAGCATGGTACCCTGACCCAGATCCTTCTCTCCTCCCCCGCCTCCTCCGGCTTCTCTGACCCCCCTCACGCTGGCCGCATTGCCTCACGGGCTCGACAACGCCGACGACAAAGTTGAACATTAGCGACGCAGGACCGCTTGGGTCGAGGTTGGTGATAACTGGGATGATGACGACGGAGACAGGTCCATGGTGAAAACGTAGTAATACTCGTCACAATACTAAGTCTTGCTCCCAGGCGATCTGAAAGCAAAGAAAACAACACTCTTTATAATATTAGATATAATACATTAATAATTATAGTATTAGTGAACATAATATACTATAGGTTGTATGTTTATAATTTATTATTATCAATATCCAGAATCCATAACCAATCTTTATCTGCACTCTTTATACTCATATAAAATAGCTATGTTTGCATGCCAACATGTGTTGATGTGGTATATTTGCGTCACGGGATGAAATATGGCGAGGCTCGGGCAGGCGTGCAATAACAAAATATTGCCAGTGACTAAGAAGAACTATGCCTTTATTAAAACGGGCTTTATACTGCATAAATTAATTCGAATGGCCCGGGTCTCGAGAACACAATCATGTCGACCCTTACGGCCCCTTTCCAAGCAATCAAACGTCCAAGCACTTTAGGCTATGCACTAATGAATAACAATGTGTACAACAATGTCTACAAAACCCTGCACCTGTAGTCGTTCTAACGTTAGCTGCGAAGAGCCTTCGAATTCAATTTGTAGCATGCGCATTTTAATAAGGTTCTATCACAAAACGGTCGAGTTCAGAAAGGCACATGTAAAAGATACATCGATGTTAACACAATGCCCTCCTGGGCCCCTAACGACAAAGCGCTGGAAAGGCGTCGACAAACTTGTTCTACGGTGAAATAAATCTATGATCTATGAAGCTATCGTATAAAGCTATCCTTGTCACCTCTAATTCACTGCACCACGACATTGAGCTGAATAGAAAACCGCGCCATAACATAGTGAACTGAATATAAAAGAACGACAGGAACCATAGGAAAACGTACAAAGATATATAGCGGTACCCGGTATTACTTTACAGTCGCACAATGGCCAGCAGAGCATGATTCAATACCTCTTTGACGTTTCAAGATAAAAGTGAAACCAAATAAAACTGTGCGAGTAGAAAGGAAGGTTTGAAGCACCGTTGTATGCACCTAGGTGACTGTCTATCCACCTGTGAAGTACATGACCATCTGAAAGTTTGTTGACTGTGATATTTTGAGGTAGTTTGCAATTGTTATTATAACCTATACTCTACTGCATGTTTTTAATCGTACATTTATTTGTTAGCTGCCATTGCTCACGATGCATTGCCATGTGAATTTTGATGTGCGCAATTCTTCTATTGTAATTGTTCATATTGCGATGAATAAAATTATATTGCGTTGTAATGTTTATTGTATTATATTGTATTGTATTGTAAGCCCGTAGGTACAGCCTCAAGCTCTCACAAACTCGCGGCATGTTACCCAGTTACACTACTCGAGAGGTGAGCACGACAATCATAAATATGCTTGAGAATACACAAGGGTAACATTCAATGGTGCAATGAATACCCTGAATAATGAATGAATGAGTATCCACTGCAAAACCCCTTTACCCTGCACTGAAGCCCCCACCATCCCCCTCACTCACGCATAATAAGACTACAAAAAGGTCCCCCCACACCCACCCCACCCTTCCACCAACCAGTCTTGCGTCTTATACCGTTTAAAAATGGCAAGTACATAGAACGTGAACACAGGTATACAAAACGCGTTTCGTGTTGCTTTAAAGCGTTAACGTTGGCGTGCTCACAGTTGTAACAGATATTTTGCCCATAAACATCAACACTTATATGCCCAACATGCAAGAGGCCACTGCCTACTGTAGCGAATCAAATACATGATTAATAACCATTAACAGCGATACAGACCTTCCATTTATATTCGACTTTTCCAAACACGTTACCAATCATCTTGCAGCGCACGAATGACTGCACGCAATAATCTATATTGAGCATGCAAACCATAACTCATAAGCACATAAAAATAGAGAACACCTCGATGAGAGCTCAGCATGCTTCCTCTAACACCCCCCTCGTGAACCCTCATACATGGAATTATTTATTTTTGACTTAATGTTCTCTTCCAGAGCCAAAGGCACCCACGTCTGCAGTTATCTACAAATTATCTACAATACCAATATTCTAATTTAAAATGTATTACGCATAAAAATATAGTGCACATGTATTAATAATAAAAAATTATAGGGACTTCCTCGAGAGCAGTCCAAGCTGAATGTGCATTCACATTAGACCAGGAAACGCCCAATGCTTCAGCGGGTCGACAGAGGGGCCTTATTAACAAAATAATAACTATGCGCGTATAAGAGAAGACAGGACCAATAGTGCGTGAGTGAAGTGATATAGGCCTATTGCGCAGCAGAACATAAACCCAGGTGATAGTTTGCAGATTCCCAGTTGTACTATGTACTATCAAAGTAATAAACAATGTAAAATGGCTGTACAACACGGGGCACATGCGATCAAACAAGTTGTAAAGATTTAATTAAAAATAATAATATGAGTCCATGTCGAAGAAAAAAACACATCTCTTACTACTACATCGTTGCAAGGGACTGCTCTTCCTATTAGGAAAAACTCTTACCAGGTACTACTAAAATAATAGTGGCATTCACAGCTGCACTAAGTGTTCACGCCTGATTCCCACGCACATGCAAAGACTGTAAGACGCCCCACTGTGAAGTCATGCTTAACTGCTTCCTCTCTCAAAAGGAAGGAAGACCAAAGACTTCACATGTGGCAGGGATACGCTAAAATGCTATGGAAGCGTGCAGTATATAATTGTAAACTGATAATGAAAGCTTTACATCTCCACAAAAGACACTTGTTGGCATTAACTTCCTTTGCGCCTTCAGGTACGGAAATAATTTTGCAAGACCAGCGAATTGTTCATGCTTTTCCTCTACTGACCTGTTTGGGTGGTCAGTTGGGAGAATGCGCACATCCTCTCATAAAAGGACATGTAAGAGGAATGCGAGCAGGGTCAGTTTCATTACAGATAACATCGCCAAATCAGTAACAACACCGCGACTTCAAAGGACAGCTTCTTCTTCTACCCCATTTTATATCGCTAAATGTTTTCTTCTTTTAAAGAGAAATACAATTTGAGTCTCGAGTCTTCTTTCCTCAGGTTACAAGTGATCAGCATGGAATAAAAGTAAGAACTGTTACTCCCCAAAATATGAATCACAACAATCCTTTTTATTCCCTTCCAAATCCCGCCCCTTCTTTGGATGGTTAAATTCCGACAGACAGACAGACAGACACACACACACACACACACACACAGAAGATTTTCATAAGCGAAAGCCCATTTGCACTTTAAATCTGTTCCTCAGTGGAATGGCGCTCTCTTCGTTGAACATTTTCCTCTGCGCTATTCGCATTATTTGGCTTTCTGGGCTTTTAAAAATCAGCTTGGGTAGGCTACTCGTCTTTGAACACTGAAGAGGTTTAACCTCGTCAAGCACCACTGGTAATGAAAACAAACAGCAGCTGATCTAGCATTTTTCACCTCCACGGTGTTTTAGTCAGTCAAGCATTGCAGCGCATAACCCGTTTCGACCCATCAGTAATTGCTAAAAGGTAAATTGTATAGATACCATAAAATAACTAAAGCATACTTCTCGTTTTCGAATAACCGTACCGATAAGACCCCCCTCTAGCATTACTTCTTTTTTAAGCTTTAAAGCATACAGAATAATTTCAATCAAATGTGCCGTTACAGCATAATTATGTATTCGGGTCTCAAGCACCTGTATTCCTTAAATAATGCAAACTGCAAACTACATCCTGGATGCATTTCCTTATACACTCTGTGCAAAGACAACGCAGCCGATGATTCATACACAGTGTGAATAAAATTAAGGAACCAAAATCGTTTAGAATCAATTCGTTCCATTTCAAACTGACGTCATCGATGTAATTATATTAATGGGGCGGTTCGAAGTTTAGGAAAGTTCTTAGTATTTAAAATTGCTTGCGTGTGCTTAATAGTCTCCTAATATCACTAGCCATCTCTACTGCTATTCCAGATCATTTGTGTTGCCCGTAAGTCTTAAATACGTTTAAGTTTACACTAAAAGCATATAATACAGTTCTATGGTTATGGTGACAAATAGTTCAGATTACAGGATAAAACAAACCATGCATATTCATCTCGAGTCCTTGGGTAAGGTCAAGTCTAAGCAAAATTACAACACGCCACTAACCAACATTCGACCTATAGTTTAAGCCCTAACCTCTATCCATCCTGACAGCGCAAACGTATTAATTGACCAGGCTCTAGTTCAGTGGTCTAGGTGCCAGTTCCAAAGCATGTTGGCTTTCAACAGTCAGGTATTACATTCCACTCAGGGTAGACGCTAAGTCGCTTGAAATTGATCAAAAAACACGGGTTATCTAATGCCTTCGCTCCACGCCAAACCTATAATCTAAGACAGATTAATCTGTTGTTCTTTCCTGCTTGTTGTTTTCCCCTCCAAAGCCAATCTCCTAGCTACAGCATTATTTACAGGTGTAAATAGCTAGCAAATGAGTTTAAGAACATTCCAACGCACCTGGTATTTCGCTATAGCTTGCGAACACTAGAATCAAAGTTACAAAACCATACTTGATTTAATAAATTCTTTTTTTTTTTAAATAACAACCAGCGTTGTGTCATTTACAAATATAGAATACTCAGCCATACAAACATGTCAGACGCCACCAGCGTACACTCGAGTTTACTGGACAAAATACTGTCAGAGGCGAACTTTTTGTGCTGAAGTTTCTTCAGTCGCCCTTATATACATGTTGACATGTCTCGCACCTCTAAACTATAGTATACCTTTGGACGAACCCTTCTAATCATTATACCACAAACTTTTGACCGGAGGGCCATTCCAACTGACAAGAACGAATGACTCTACTCCCTTGAGACATCGTATATATTATGCTAAGTTGTTGCATGGAACAATTCCAGACGGGCCACAGCAAACGCATCGATCATTGCCCCGCAGGTGATGACAGATTTAAACCCGCTAGCTCCACTTGCTACAGTGCCAACAACGACCTGTTAGCTTGTACTCAACTTGTTTTTCTCTAAAAAAAAAAATGTTATGCATGCGAATCAACAATGTGGTTCTACAGTACATTGATTTAAAATAAAATAAAACGTCAAACAAGCATTAAACTATAAAGATTGTTCTCCCTTCAATAGAGCACACGCCTAAAAATAATACTTCAATAAAGCATACTTCAATCGAATGAGAGAGCTCAAGTTGATCTTCTATGGATAACCAAAATCTGAACCAAAAACATGTGATCAAAAGCTACCGACTCACAACGTAAGACATTTTTTTTAAAAATGTATAGGAAACTTGAAGCTTTGCAGTGATACCATGTTCTAACGAGCATATCGGATGAATACAGCAGTCTTGGAGAGCATTGTTTAGTATCACAACCTAATATGATACTGCAATTAGGTTTACCTAACGAGAAAAACACTAAAGCATAAACTACCGAAATTGTACAATAAGAAGTTATTTGGCCATTATTTTCTACGCGTTCATTCCAGTCCGCTAAGCGCAACAGCATTACTGTAGAAAAGACACGAAAGACGACTACCCACAAGTCACAAAGTTCATAAAACATTAAACTAGTATTACTGTAAACTGGCCTACCATCAAGGCAATGGTAGTACGAGTGTACACGTGCCAGTTTCAAATTAATCGGTATAGCCTCGTCCTATTTTAATGGGAGTTTTACGACAAAGACTTGACTATGACTATGTCGGTATTAAGTTATACAACGCCTTTCATCGCAAGATACCTCATAAGTATCTATTAACACTATAAACAACAGCGGAAACCACACCATTTCATAAATATACCGAATATCTGCTTTTAATTCTAGTATATCCTTTTTTTCGAGATTACATGTCGAGAAATCGGTAAACAATACAATACAATACAATGGATAATATAATAAAGATTTAATACAAGTTTTCTCAGTTACAAAATTATCGCTAAACTTAAAACTGTACATAAAACGGAACGGTTGAAAGAGAATACAAATAGTAGCAAAATAGAGTTTCAGTTTTACAGTACTACTATAAGCAGTGCATACTTCACATTTTCCCACCACCACCACCTCCCCCCCCCCTTATCTTCTCCCCTCCACGCCTTCCTCATCAGTCGTTTGGAAATAATAACATTACGCAATATTGACAGTTCATACTTCGCGTTTTCCTCCTGTCCAATTACCCCAAAATACAATTACTTTAAGTCGGAGTGGAGGAACGGGAAAGGATTCGGGAGCTGGGGTTGGTTGATGAGATAAACTAATAATAATGTGTAAGGTAGGTTGGGCAGGGGGGTGCAAAATAATTGCGTTGCAGGTAAAGTTCACACATTGATTATAGGCAGTGACAGACAAAAGCCAACTGTGCCCCCTCTTATCATCCCCTCCCCTCTCCCCATCCCTGTCCTGTAGCTTTTTAGCACCGCCAAATTGTCACGTCTTTCTGCACTATCAAGCGGAAATGGACTAGAGAGAAATAGGGGAAGGGGAGAGGAGGGGGAGGGGGGGGGAGAGAAACAGCGGATGATGGGTGCAAGAAGAGGGCATTTGACGTCAAAAGGGGCCAAATGTGCGCGCCTGCGTGTGTGTGTGTCTTGGCATGTAGAAGACTTGTGGGATCTGAAACAGTTTCGCAGAAAGGTGACAAGTTGATTCCACTCGAGTTGTATCATGTAGAAGGATTTTCTCTTCTAAACAACCGCTGATTCTAGGGTGCGCCACTGACACTGCCTATAACAAACACACAATGAATTCTTGCAAAACCTTACACACTACCCACTCAGACACACACACAACCGTGTAGAAACGCCGTTGTGATGACTTTCATGAAACTCTACATACGTTACTTTGACATTTTTACAAATTTGTCCATTTTTTGAAGCTAACCCTAAGCCTAACTCTAACCAAAACCCTAACCCTTAACCTAACCCTAAGCCTAACACAGCCCTAACCCTAACGGAACACTGTTTTGACGTCAAAATAACGGGGTCCGTCAAAAGAAAGTACGTAGAGGTTCAAGTGTATGTCAGAATAAAGGCGTTTCTACCTAGCCACACACACACACACACGCACAAACCTGATAGGAAATGATCAATTCAGCTCAATTCAATAATTTATTTTAACCTCTGTTCACATATATTTGATTTCAGACAATACACTCTTTATCACGCACGGGCAAACAAACATAAAAGCAAATCTATCAATTTAAAGTTGAACCACAACCATAAAAAGTAATAATGCTACAAAAACTTATCAACGGCTGCCATGTAAATTATAGGAGCAATATTTATTATAGCAGGACTATGCAATAAAATGTCAATGGATTCTTCAATATCAATATTTCGTTCTTTACATACTGGAATTAAAATTGGACATTCATGTAAAATATGTTTTACAGATATTGGATGTAAACAGATACAAACTACATCTTTTGAAAGCTTGGTTTCCATGAATTTACTCTTAGTTTATTAATTATTCTACATAAATGTCTTGGACAAGAAAAATTCTCAACCTTCGTAATGCAAGGAGATTTAGAATATGTAAAGTTTTCTAATAATGATAATAATTCAAATACCGATGGCTTTATATTGTTATACGTTATATTATTGTAGGTTTTCGTTGCTCCTTGTTTAACCAATTTATCAACTACATCACTCCAATAAATACCGGAATGAGAAGGAATCCAGCAAAAGGTAACTCTAATACCTTTACATATTATATAACGTATTACAGACTTAATTTTAAATAACATAGATGTTCTTGTTTTACAAGATCAATGTTGCAAAGAATACAAAACAGACTTTGAATCAACGCATATATAAGGATGTTAAAGAAATCAATTGGAAAATTACAAACGGATATAATATAATTCTGCGGTAAATATTGAGACATTCTTTCCAACACAATATGAATTTTTAATTTTTACGTCAGGAATTGCAATTCCAGCTTCAGCATCTGATCATTTTAAAACTGAGCCGGCAGTGTACACTTTTAAATAATTAGAATATTGTTTTTCCGTATTCTTCCTAGTCTCAGTAAATTCCTAGAAAACGATAAATCAATACGCAAAAATAAACCATATTATTAACTCAAATCTTCACTTGCACGCAAGAAATGCAGTGATACAGAAATGGCACCGATATGAGATAACAACATAAATTATAATACCGCACCACCTGTTTTGATATACTCAAAACGGTCAAAATAGATCTTCAATGTTCCACTGACTCGGTTTTCGTCAAAGTGTAACATAATAACTTAATAACTTAAAGTATGATAGCACAATAATAAATTTTAAGTGGTCTTTTTTCTTGTACAATAATTATCGGCTCAGTTTTCTTCAAAGTAATACATGTTTAACCACACAAGCCTAGACTGAAATTTTTATTTATTAATTATTTATTGATGATGATTTATTTCCATATTTTTTCTGTCAGAGCCTTATAATTCTTCGGATGAGAGTATAAACCGAGGTCTAGTCTGTGTCGCATACATTACATCATAACGGACTTTAAAGATCCTGACGCTCATGTCCTAGACGGGTGAGTGCCGGTAACAAGAACACACCCAGCATGCACTTGGTCCTTCTCCCCCATCCCGGGCTGCCCAGGATTGTGCTCATATGTCCGTGCGTCAGACCATGCGCCCAAAGGCTGCGGGTGGGCGTCTCGGGCGGTATGAGTTAGATCCTGTATCGGCCAGCGCTTTGAACTCGTTGGGAAAAAGCGCTATATAAATATTCTTATCTTATCTTATCTTATCTAATATGTAGAATGGCTATTTAGGCAGAAAAAACAACAACAACAAAAGTATAGTATGCCATGCTTGTCAGAAAGGACCTGAAACGGCCACTTTCAGACTTTGAATTTCAACAATCTGTTTTACATTTCTAACTCAAAACGGCAAGTGTTTTAATCTTAGCGCTAATCATAAACTTAGTATGATCACTTACACTTCCTATGACAGTAACTATTCAATCCTGCGTAAGAACAGAATGTCGAAATTTTAACATTAACGTGACAAGGTATACAACGGTGTACCCAAGGTGACTCACACCACCACCCTTAACAAATTTCAAACCTGCTTTTCAATATAATTATATGTTTTGGTCTGTAGAAACCACGCCTACGCTCAAAACATCACAACACGCCAACAGAGTTTAATCGTTTGATTTCTGGCAGTTGTTTTCAAAAGCACTGTCGTATAAATAGGTTTCTGGCACTGTAATATAGTTGTTAATGCAAGCTGGGCATAGTTTGGCAAATCCTCAAAAAGGTAATTTTAAAAATAAATAAATAATTGAAAGGTTACGCGTACCGATGCATGGAAGCCGGGACAAAATAGTCCAATACAGTACACCGAGTTTCTGGAACTGAAAGTTCTGCGCCGCCTCTGACTGAACCACTCTGGAAAAATCAGGGACCGCCTGAGTTGTAAGGTTTCTTCCATTGTACTATACCCTCAAAAATGGCCCCAAGATTTCACATTTTAGCATCACAGATCCTTTTCAGATTCTTAGCAAGTGTTGACCCATTGGGGGTGGGTTGGGATGCATGGAAGGACGGGTATGGGTGGATTGGGGGTGGGTGTGTGTGTGTGTGGAATTAATAGCATTAAAGTTTATTGTAAAAACGGCACCACTGCGAACGTCTGCGCAGTAGGCAACGTTAACGGTTTTCTGTTTTGCACAACAAAGAAAAGGCGTTTAAAATTCAAAGCTTAACGGTGGGGTTCGAGCAACGGTTACCCATAGTATATTATCTTTTAATGTGACAACAATGCATTGTCCCAAAGGAACTCATTGTTGCACACACACACACGCACGCACACACCCACACCCAACTAAACAGGCCGAACTACTGACCATTTTACTGAACGTAATACTGTTAACAGCCCGCTCTTACTACGATGTGAATTATTTCACTATACTGTATATTATATTTACATTGATCTGGAATAAAGCACATTGTTTCTTACCACATTGCTACTTAAAACAGTCCAGTAAACAACGAGCGTGAATGCAATGTGATAAATCGAATGGACATAAGAAATGCATACATGTATGATTTATTGTTAAAGTATAATTTCCTTGTATTCCAAAAAAAAATCGGTTATCGTTAGCAAATGAATGTTTAAGTACTTTTGTCACCAATGCAATAATAGGCCAACTGATGCTTAAACGCACTTGGAAACCAAGAAACTGAATTTACGACCTAAACAATTGTGAACTTCATAGCCCATGAAAGCCTTAATACAAGAGGGAAGGAGAGGGAGAGAGAGAAGAGGGAGGAAGAAGGGAGGGGGATGGAGAGAGGAGGAGGGGGGAGAGACAGAGTGGGAGAGAGAGAGAGAGAGAGAGAGAGAGAGAGAGAGAGAGAGAGAGAGAGAGAGAGAGAGAGAGAGAGAGTTTGAAAAGCGCAATAAACAATGCACGACTAGCGCAATGCATGGGGATTTAAGCAGACACTTGACCTCGCATTCAAGCGACCATCAAAATCCAACGTGACATATACGACTTTAATAAAAAGCAGTAATTTATGACGGTGACAACCCTGCGGCTACGCAAACACAAAAATTCAACACCGAGAACAACAAGTACAAAAGCCTAGATCGAAACAATCTGTTTTCAATGTGATGTAGCAATCCAATGTGGATGAATATGACAGACTTGTGAAAAGCTGTAACCCGCCTTCGTTACATTTGTTTTTCCTATAACAAAAGACAGACTGTTAATACATGTTATTAGTTTCAAACGTGAAGCCTATGAATTTGTCATAACGTGTATTTTATGTAGTTTCAAGTAGCTCTTGGTATGGTTTATTTAGGGTTTGATTTTTTCACATACAGGTGTACACCGACAGACAAGACACACCCATCCACACAAATTCTACTTTTTAAATTCATACTAGTATTTTGGGTATATTAACAGCATAAACTTTTGAATAAACGTCAAAAGTGTGGTCTTACTTATCAACTAGAAGGATTTAATGTTTCTGAATGCGACATCAAGACAACTGGGATAATAATAATAATAATAATAATAATAATAATAATAATAATAATAATAATAATAATAATAATAATAATAATAATAATAATAATAGTAATAGTAATAATTTATTTTTATAGCGCAAAACCAATCTTAAAGCTTGTTTTAAGCGCTCGCATGCATACAAACACGCGTACGCTCGCAAGGATAAATATTTAAACAATGTGGTAAAACATTGGAGATGAAACAGTTAAACATCTTAAGAAATCATACAAACATCACATTTAAGAGAATAAATATATTTCAACGATACGGAATCACAGATAACATGGCTGTCTATCAAAGCCGGAATAACCCAACCGCGCTACAAACCTGTGTGACATCTTCCAAAAGACAAACACAGCGCACACAATCGTAAAATGCCGATAAGACCAACACCAAACCCACACCTAATCTTCTACGATAATGATAACAATATGAACCAGTGTGACGGATTGTACAGATGCATGACAACTACGGCGTTGTCGGAATAATAATAATAATAATAATAATAATAATAATAATAATAATAATAATAATAATAATAATAATAATAATAATAATAATAATAATAACAATAATAATAATAAATACCTCATAAAATAAGATCCTCAATTAAACCGTCAAAGAAAGAACAGTACCCATAGAGTGACAGCAATGCGCATTATTACGTTCTGTACTGTGTATCGTCAATGTGATCGATGACCAAGCTCGAATTGACAAAACAATAGGTTTTAGAAATGCTGTACAATTGAGCGGTATCATCCGCGCTTTGAGTTTGAAATCATTCGAAGTAAAGCGCGTATTAGCACTCCGGTATTATTATATTATTATTATAAAAGGGCACCAACTCTGGGCATACTAAGGGGAGCCGAATTCATAACTGGAACCCATGGTCGTGATTCGAACGCAGAAGTAGAAGGGGAAGAAGAAGAAGAAGAAGAAGAAGAAGAAGAAGAAGAAGAAGAAGAAGAAGAAGAAATACAAGCAAACACAACGTGAACACTGTATACTTAACTGGTTTCCACATGATCAGAGAACTTCACGCATAATTAATGTAGAATGCTATACTGAAGCAAACATTAACATTTACACACTACAAACTGTACAAAGCAAATCTGGATTTATTCTGGATTTACTATTTTCTAAGTAAATCATAGAATTATATAGAAGAGTCGGTCAGTCACGCATAATCAGTACCCATTTCACGGCAGAATCAAACGCTATACTTACAGAACACGGCTGGTATACTATTTTCACTTATAAATCAAGAGACACAGTTGATGAGGCAGTCAGTTCAATCGGTCCAGAGCATGAGCGCACAACTGATCAAGCCAAAAAGACGTTGACTGCAAATACACCCACTGTCACCACGGTAGAACCGAGAGTAAAGCTAATAGTAGTACTCTGATGTCACCTTAGCTGAACCAACTTAGTGCTGCGACTGAGAGGTCTCTAGTTCTCCAAGCCTACTATGCTCAACACCCGCAAAACGCTTCGCACACGCTGGCTCGCTCGTTCAATGTAAACTAACTCTCTCTCTCTCTCTCTCTCTCTCTCTCTCTCTCTCTCTCTCTCTCTCTCTCTCTCTCTCTCTCTCTCTCTCTCTCTCTCTCTCTCTCTTCAATTTTGGAGTATAATAGTTAAACTTTCTTAAAGATGCAAGAAATTCCGTAGCTCAAGTGGTAGAGCATTCGCCTGGCACACCGATGACCCAGATTCGAATCCCGTGGTGGGCGATATTCACTGTCCATTTAGCAGTATGATTGCTCTGGTGGTTCAGAGCTGATTCAGGTCCCTACCCCTCTTTTCCTGGGATGGTTATCGCCGTCTGCCATATGGTGGGTGTGGACGTTAAACCTCAATGTTCATCCAGATGCCAGTATGACCTAAATAGCAAAAGATGCAGTTAAAGACGCCTATCCTATCATATCCCCGTAACTCGTTGGGGCACCACAGACGATCGTTTAACCAGCATACTCCATGTTTTTCTGTCCTCAGGGTTCATGGCCTCGCTCAGTGTCAAGCCAGTCCATTCTCGAATGTTGTCCTCCCACCTCTTTTTCTGCCTCCCTCTTCTTCTACCTTCTTTCACCGTGCCTTGCAGGGTGGTCTTTGCAAGGTCTGATACTCCGATGACGTGGCCATACCATCGGATTTTCCGTTTCTTAACCACTGTGAGCATGTCATCGTGTTGTCCAATATGGCTTGTGTGATGGTCTGCCAGTATGCCATAAATAGTGCAAGATGCAGTTAAAGACGCCAGTATGCCCTAAACAGTAAAAGACGCAAGTCTTATCATGGCCTAAGACAACTACAACGCAAAGACCTCTTCCTCTACCTGTTATTAACAAATAAGCCAGTACACACGCACACGTACTTACAGATCACAACACACACACAACACATAATACACAGAGCACACACACACAACTACACCACATACATACACACACACACACACACACACACACACACACCCACACTCTCTCTCTCTCTCTCTCTCTCTCTCTCTTTCTCTCTCATATCAACAACTTGACCTGGTTACGCTCTATATCAGGTCCCGCTCTATATCTAAATTGCGATAGGAAAGGGATACGGCAAGAGGGGAAGACTCGGTAAATACCGTTATACGTAACTTGTGGTACCACTTAACTTTACCACGAGAGGTATTTTGACACGTCCACGCATAAAGGAGCCGACAAAAGATCCTCCTCGACAATTTCTTCTCAAGTGGCAAAACACACATTTATGAAAGCAGGTAAACAAGCAGGCAATCAAGCACACGGGTACTCACAAACATACACAAAATTATTATGGAGTATATAATGAAAAAAAAATCTTTGACTTTCTGTACGGCGAAATGATTATGACTTTGATTGATTGATTGATTGTTGCTTTAGGTCCAGCGGACTCTTCCGAGCCAAATCAGGACCGGACAACTCCCGATCCGCATAAAAGATCTGCTGAAACAACCCTAGTGGGAAAATTGAATGCCCTCCACCGGCCAGTCACTTTACAATAAAGACATCCCACGCAGGGGACGGCTGAGGCTTTACCCCAACTACTCGAACCCCCGGTTACAAAAACAAAATAGAATACAAACATCATTATAAATTATCAACAAAACACATACATATAAAATGCCTATAGTGCTAAATAATAACATCATAGGAAGCCCTAGTGACCACCCGGCAGAAAGCGTCCAATACTCCCAAGCTGATCCAACAGACCTCATACACAAACAAGAAGTCTTGTCCAGGAAGAGTTTTCAAGAAAAAAGGTAGGTCATTGATCTAGCGAAGAAGAAGATAGTATAGCAGAGTGATAGGACAGAGCAGGAATGGGAAAGAGCAAATGAGGAAGACAGCGACAGTGGGAATTTAAAGCACTAAATTTCCAGAAAGTGGGGATACTATTTATACTGATGACTTGGCTTTGGCCGGAGGTAGTTACTCACTGGAGGCAAACATAAAATTGCACACAGCATTTCGGGGAACTACACAAAAACTTCACTTAACTGAAACGACCTGAATTGAACTGAACTAGAATTGAATCCAAATACAAGCTAGACTACAATGTTACACAGACACGCTCACGCACACAAACACACAATCACATTTCCTTGATGATTCACAGAGGAAAAGCACGCGACCAAGTATTTGGTAGATTGATTGGGGGCTCATGCCTCAAATATCCATGATCAAATAGCATTCTTAGCCTGCCCGTTTGATTGTTGCGTTAACATAAGCCGAACAATACCAAATGGCCACCATGAATGACTACCATGCAGATTACTTATACATCCCATACTCTATCAATCCCCCTTCCCTCCTCAATCTTCCACTCCCACATCTTTTATAAGATAGTGTCTAAAAAGGTAAAGGTAGCTCCATAACTCAGTCTAGTAACTAAATTACTGTCATAATACAAAGTTAATCTTCTGGTTGGTTGGTCTCTTGGCATTGGGTGCAAGGTGGTCAACCACATACTATGTAATTATATGTGTGTGTGTTTACATATATGTATTATATTATTATCAGATTTTCTTTTTATTCCATGCACCTTTTAAATAGTCTTGATTTAATGGATTGTATATTGATTTGTTGATTTAACATTTTACATCTTGTTGTAAACCATGTCACCTTGTTCTGACCATGTCATTATGTCATTTAGTGAAAATGAAATTTGTAAACATCGTTTTCATTTTAGATCCCTGTTCGTATCATTTAACTGCATTGAAATTATTTATTATGTCTTAAAATGACCAACATTTTACTTTTACTGTTTCGACGACTCCTGTACATTTTTGCAGTTTACTGTTTTATTATCTATGCTATATCTATTTTGCACATTTAAATTGTACTAAGTGTATTGTTTTATTATCTGTACTATATTTATATGTGTGTTTATGCTGTAATGTCTTCTTAAACAGTGTTTTTCTTCTTGTTAAACTTGCGCACGCGAGTGCGTGTGAATGCGCGTGAGCGCTTAGAGCAAACTGTTTGAATTTGCGCTGTATAAAATAAATTATTAAATGAAACCAGTAGGCAAATTAGTAGTTTTCAAATGATGACAAAGGGGGCGTTTTACAGCAGTTTCATGAATTATTAAGTTTACAATGTATGCATAGTAATCAGACAACTTCAACAAGGGCAAGCTTTCATCCGCACTACGCACATAACAACACCAAAGACATTGTATCTATAACAACGATACTATTTGGTTTGGGGTATCACCATCACTGAGCACGTAAATCTAGCACGAATAAAAGCGGCAGGTAAGAACCCAAATCATCATCATCATCATCATCATCATCATCATCATCATCATCATCATTGTGACGACACGAGTTTATTACATGCTAAATATTGCTGTATCAGGATGTATAATTATAGTTTACAGTTTCATATCTATGAGTGTTGTGTGGAAAGTATGGGTCAGCGCGATGTATTGCGTAGCGTATATCGGTTTTAAAAGAATCTCGTGTTTTACGTAAGCTCGGTAGCTGCTAGAAGCTTGAACGGGGTTCTGTGCCTTGAATTGTGGGCTGGGAGAAGCGGTGTAGAGTCAGAGTCAAGTTGGTACTGATTGTGATCAGACGGCAATTGCATAATTGTTACTGCCACTATTATTGTATAGGTGTAGAGTCCTTTTATAAGGGTTGTGTTTTGGGTTAGAACCACCCGATGTCTTGTACTTTAAAAGGGGCAAGAATGACCAGTGTGCTGTTGAAACTGCTATAAAGAGTTACTTTTATAGCAGTATAGGAGAAATATTACTGCCACAAGTTCTGGGTGATTCTGTGTAGAGTATATTTCTAAGGGTGTGTGCTCTTGATATTAGGATGTCCAGAGGTCGTAAGTTAGGGCAACAGTAACAAACCATCGACTCTCGTACAGACTGTTGTGTTGTGTTGTGTGTCTGTACTATCACAGGCTGAGGACTGAAGGTGAGTGGTGCCCAGTATTCTAATTCTTTTAGTGGCTTTACACTCTGAGCATGTGTACGATGATAGTGATGGATGAAGGGGAAAAGGGGGTATTTTGATACATAATATTTTTATATTATTTTCTTGTGTGGAAATGTATAATGGAATAATGATGTTGAGGTGGTTGCAAGATTGAGGTCAAGAGTGATGATGTATGATAGTATGGTAGAGGGGTGATGAATATGAGAGAGAAGATTAATCAAGATTGTTGATTAGGAATGGAATTATAATACATTTGTACAATAATCACGTTCATGCGAAGGTATATAAATTATAGAAGAATTGTGAATTATTTGTAATGCATAAATAAACAGGTCAAGATGGCGGACAGCGGAAGGAGTTATTTCCCATTTTGTGTTTTACATTGCATTTGGGTAGCCTAGTAAGGTGAGTTATTATGTTGACCAGATTGGGCCTGCTTGCATGTTTGCTGTTGCTTCTATGTTGGCACTGTATGGTGCCGTGCTATGGTTCAACGATGTTCTGAACCGATCCGAGAAGTTGAGAAGTTGCGGCTGTTGGGCGCTGCGTGACCTTTGCTATCTTGGTGCTGCATGACCCCTACTACCTTGATGCTGCAAGACCTTTGCTACCTTGGTGCTGCATGACCCCTACTACCTTGATGCTGCAAGACTGCTTTGCTCGCATGACCGCTGCTGCTTGGGGTTGCGGTACCCAGGGCTTCGCACACGCACAAACATACAACATGACACGCACCTCAAAAAATACTAAACACTTAGTAAACATTTAATACAGTGATTTCCACAGAATTCGTTGTAAGACGTGATAACAGGCTGATTCGATTGTGGACGGTGCTAGTTTTGTGAAGACAGTGTGGTGATTTTCTGGGATTCAGTTGTGGAAAAGCAAAAGACTTGTGTTGCTGATTCCAGATGATATAGTTAAGTTAATGAATAACGAACAATTGTGCTGGTTTATGAAAAGGGTTTTGATAAATTATTAAATACATTTCTTTCAAATCTTAGTGTTTGCATACATAAGCCACCTGATGTAATACTTCATCTTTTTTTCTTGGGTTGTGTTGGCACTTGTGTCTAATGTTTAAGGGGTTACGAATTAGTCAGGGGGGAGGGGTGGTGGTGGTAATTGATTGTTAATTGTTGGGGGTGTGGGGACCGGCTAAGGGTTGGGATAGGGTTAGATTTCCCATATTCCTGTGTGTATGTGTGTTGAATAAAAGAGTTTAACTGTTCATATTTCCCATATTCCTGTGTGTTTGTGTGTTGAATAAAACTGTTCATATTTCCCATATTCCTGTGTGTATGTGTGTTGAATAAAACTGTTCATATTTCCCATATTCCTGTGTGTTTGTGTGTTGAATAAAAGAGTTTAACTGTTCATCTGGTCTTTGCGTTAGAGTTTTAGTTTGAGTTTGAATCCCTTCACTCGCTGTTTGAGCTGACGTCACTGATCTCATCCGGGTGACGTGACAATCATCACAACCACCACCACCACCATAAACATCACCAATATTATCATCATCATTATCACATGAATGCGCGGTTTTCGTTTAAAATACAAGTGGCTCGACACTGCTGTGACAAATATGGCTGCAGTCGTTCAGCGTCATTGAAAAAAACAAAATCAATCGTCTCGCACCGCTGATTCTGTGCATACTGCAAAAACAGAAACACACATCTTAGCCACAACTGGCACAAGGCCAACACATGCATAACTTCAAAGCAAAACGAGTATAAAGCAAGATGAATAGTGTCATGCATATAATTGCTCCGGGAGACGAGAGTTCAAATTTAAAAAAAGAAAGAAAAAAGAAAGAAAAGAAAGAAAGAAAAGGAAATAAAGAAAGAAAACTATGAAGAAGAGGGAGAAAGGAGGAGGAAGAAGACACATTAAAAAAGACAGATATGTATGAAATAAACACAGAAAATCGAAGAACAGAGCGAAAGAATGAGTATTGCAAAAAAAAAAAAAAAAAGGATGAGAAGGAGGAGGAGGAAGAAAAGAAGAAAAAAGACAGACGTATATGATACATCTATATATCTATCTATCTTATCTTATCTTATTTTATCTAATCTAATCTAATCTAATCTATCTATCTAATCTATCTATCTTATCTAACCTAACCTAACCTAACCTAACCTAACTGTCTGTCTAATCTAATCTAATATCTATCTATCTATCTATCTATCTATCTATCTATCTATCTATCTATCTATCTATCTATCTATCTATCTATCTATCTATCTATCTATCTATCTATCTATCTATCTATCTATCTATCTATCTATCTATCTATCTATCTATCTATCTATCTATCTATCTATCTATCTATCTATCTATCTATCTATCTATCTATCTATCTATCTATCCATCCATCCATCTATCCATCTATCCATCTATCCATCTATCTATCTATCTATCTATCTATCTATCTATCTATCTATCTATCTAATCTATCTATAGTGAAAATAATACTGAAATACTGAATATTTAAGACAACTTGAGCTTGTGATGGCATCAAGTTCAGAACGAACGGTGCAACTAATCGGATTTTGACATGAACAGATCAGCTGTCTTGTGACAACTCAGAAAGGAAGGATCCACGTGTTAGAAAACTGCAAAATGGCATCATAAAACATGTAATATGGCAATAGTTAATGACTCACTTCATCAAACTAAAGGACTGGCAGTAAAGGAAAAATACAGGCATCTTTTTTTTTCTATCACGCTCTTGCCCTATCTCTTCTAGAAGGGCATCTGTACTATTCTCATGTCCAACTGAGAAGCCAGCTCTATCCTTTTCAAAGCTGCTTTGGCGAACAACCATTTTCAGTGTCTCACGGTTACTTGTGAGACTGTTGGCTGTGGGATGATTGTATAGTAAACCCCAGCCTCCAAACACAAGCGATCAAGAGCGGGCAATCAATCATACTAACCCTTAACCGTGAGCCAAGCGGTGGACATAGTGAACAGCCAAGCCGCAACACAATAGCACGAGCGGTTAGGGTTGACAAAGTAGTGTGGGGTCAAGGCGCTGTTCTTTGCAGACTACCGCCCGCCGCCCACCTCCAGGCCTAGTGAAAGCTGACGCCGATGACCCCAATCTGATAAATGACCCATACGGTGCTATCATGGCTGGTGTCCGAGTAATCTCTCTTTATCCCACATGAAGGAATGCATTTTAGGATGTCCTTAGAACACAGCGATTATTCTAAACTGCGCCAGCATCGGCTAATTCCAGAACTCGACATAGCCCTGCAAAGCAGGATGACACTCTGGTCACCTCTGACCTCCTTCACCTGGCACTCCCAAAGGTTGGTCAGTGAAAAGTCAGCAAAGGGTCACTGGGCTCATTAACCCTCAACTAATTACGAAGGACTCATCAGCTAGATAATGATCGGATTGATTCGTTTTGAACACACACTACATCCAACAATAAAATGGGACCAAGAATGCGGGAAGTTCCTAAAATAACTACAAAAATACAAAAAGTAATAACAATTATAAAGAACGCATACATAATAGTCAACGCTTATGCTGGACCAAACATAAAGCCTCACCTTGAGGTTCAAAAACGATGGTGTTAAATCTTTTTATAAACGAAGTCGGGAAATCGAACATTTTGTGTCAACACACAGCACTTAGTTGTTCCCCCAGCAATTACTACATTTTTATCGGCACGTTAAACTTCGAGCTACATTTTCTGATTGCCACTAGAGTGGTTCATAATCATTAAACATTCTGAACACTACCATCTACCCCTGGGATACCCCTTGTTTTCCTAGATAAAATGGTATTAAGGATAATTAATCGTAATATTACGTCCGGCAAATGTGGTCAACAATGTAATCTCAACGTGAAACCTAAATAAAAAATTATAGTCTAATAGTGCATATATGGTCACAGGTGGCCACTACTCTATCTCGCCAAGACAAACATGTTTGCTGAAAACAAGATACCTGAAGTATGGACCTGAAGTGTGGGGCACATCGTCTCACGACTCCTCAAGAGTTATGTGCTACATGTAGGTACAATGGTTTGTTGGCCTTGAACAATGTTTCCAGCACCAGTAAGTACGTAGGTCAACTAAAATTCACTAAGCTACGCTGAACGATGAAGAGAAGCACAGACAAAACGTTGGATCAACAACTTGGACTTCGTGGCACACATGTGTTTTACAAACGCCTCATTCAACACGAAAGGTCCCGAACAAGTGGTACAATTAGTGCCGAGAAAGGTCGGAAAAGAACACATATACTTATGGCACAACCCGCAAGCTTCATTAACCCTAATTATAATCTTTGCGAAGAGTGCGTTTTAACCAGCTTTACTTTGAAATATAGCTGCCATCAACACAGCTGAATATAACGTCCCTAGGGTGACCACACCACTGACCGCAAATCCGTCTCAATCCCTGCTGCCGACAGCTCTTCCCCTGAGGCTGACCATCTCCATCTGCTTGGTTCACTGACCCCTGTCCTGGACCCAACAGAGCATCGAGTTCCGACCAACAGAAGCCTGCACGCAAGGTTAAGCCATAATTCTCATATACTCTGTGTTGAACTTCTTCACCTGCATGTCCAAATGCAAATCAGTCTGCTTGGAAATAAACTGCCAAACGACTCGTGCAGTGATCAAATAAAATGGAACATACCACCTTGCATTAGGTTTCATTAGGATGTAGTCTTCGAATCGTCCGCTTTATTTATTTATTTGTTAGCGCCAATGACTCATTAAAGCGGTGAACTTAACAACTTCAAAGGCATGTTTTTCTTGTGCAATTACAAAGTTCCATATGTTCCTGTTCTAGTTCGCCAATATACACAAAGAAACAGGAAGACCATGCGGTGACCGTAAAACCATTTACAGTGCCAGCAATTTTCCCTTTTAAAACAAGAACAAAAATCTCTTTCAAAACAATCAAAATGGAAAATCTCGCCAGAGGGATTGTTAATGTGATTGTCTACACTTTAACATTTCCTACAAGGCAAACATTACGAGGTATAGATCCACTTTATCTTGCCTTCGCTGTTTTTCAAGAGCATTCCTTTCTCCACCAACTCGCCTTACAAGTTATCATCCGAGTCCACACCTCCAGGCAAAGCTACCTGCCGAGTAGGGAGCGCTAACGATAGCTGGTCGTGCAAGATAACGGGGCACTCGCCAAAGCCGTAAACTGTAACGCCAGTGTGCAGTGTAAAGGCCTTAATCAAAGGTAAAAAGCAAGCGATACACGTCTGGCGATAAAAATCAAACGATGGATGTGCACTTCGTGACCGTAAAAGACCAGTTCATGCACTGCTTTAGAAACGTGCCGTTCCATTGACAAACTGATTCTATGCAATCGTCATTAAGGACCACAAAACCAGACAATTGAAAGTTCAAAGTACTTCTGAAGAATGTTCAGCGTATCAGCGTTTTTTTTTTTAAAGTCTTTCGGGATTTGCTATATTGGTCAAACGTTAGCCACATAGTGTACAGATTTAAATACCACCACACCAATAATGATTACTAACTCCCAAGTCCCCTATACGCATCCGTGTCCGGGGACGGTAATCTACCCACTGAACTGAACTGAACTGAACTAACTCCCACTCCCACCTCTCTCCCACTACCTCCACTATCACCAACGACAGCGTCTTGCCTTGCCTTGCCTTGCAGCTTGCCTTGCGTCTTTCTCGTCATTTTCATCACCACCAGTACTACGCGTTTCACTAGTTTCTGCACAGAATAGAAAGTTTAAGTACCACTACGCTAACCAGTATCAACATCCAAAATCGAAGACTATTCTCCTCGTCGTCATCATCACAACTTCCTCCTAAGAAAAATAAAGGTCTATCTCTTTAATTATTCTCTCACCCACGACTACTGGTCAGTGGGAAAAAAAATTAGGTGCTTGGAAAGTCAAGAGCATAGTGAACGTGAGTAAGCGGAAGGTGAAGGCAGAGCGACCAATAGCCGACAAGAAGTGAAGAAGACAAAAACGTGAATAATGAATGGGCAAGCCTGTCTTTTACACTTTACATTGGCACTGATGAGAAAAGAAGGCGGGAAAGGAGAATGGAGAACAAAGTTAAAAAATTAATATAAAGAGAGGAAAGATGGGAGGCATGGAGGAAGGGGTAGCCTGAGGTCGATACAATGAAAACAACAACACAATTGAAGTGGCATAAAAACTACACAAATGCTACAAGAGCAGGTGGCCCCAAACAAACAAAATGCCCCATTTTCTTTCTTCTCCTTGCCACTAAGGTCAACTGGGCTTTAATTACTACACTGCAGCAATAATACACACAGATAGTAAAACATGGCACGAAAGGCTATTGTGAAGGGGAGAACGCGACAGGTGACTGACTCTGGCCTACAATGTACCAGCTCACAACGGATACTTGCTATTACAATGGGACGTGACTGGGGCATGGGTGACGCAGAGGGCACGGTGGGGGAGATGCGCATTCAATATTTTATTAGATGAGGTTCAACACAAGAGTGGTCTTTAACTGCGGTATTAACGTCGAACCTTTCGTCGTCCAAAGCCGTGACAATGCAATTTGATATTCAGTGAATAGACATTTAATAAATAAAACTAAATTAAATTAAATTAAATTAAATAAACAAGTTTTTTTTTTTTTTAAATATCCAGATTAATCCTATCCCGTAAATCGAAAGTCGTTTTGGCACCACAGATGATCGTTTGCCAGCGTAATCATCTTTCTTTGTCCTCAGCAACCCTCATGGATTCGCTCAGTGTCAAGCCAGTCCATTCTCGAATGTTATCCTTCCACCTCTTTTATGTCTCCTTGTTCTTCTGCCTCTTTGCACTGTGCCTTGCATGCTTCTTGCTTTGTATGCTTCGTTGTAGGTCTGCTGCGAAGGTCCATGTTTCGCAATCGCACGGGAAGATGGAGATGACAAGGGAGCGCAGCAGCCTTACCTTAGAGCGTGGACTGATGGTCCTGTCTTTCCAAATGGGTTTCAACCTTGTCAGGGCCGCAGTTGTTTGAGCAATCCTGAAGAGGACTTTCTGTCGATACCCATTGTTAGATACAATAGCTTCTAAATATTTGAAGCTATGTAGCGTGCTGAGGGGCTGACCTTGGACTTTGATGTCCGTGTTGGTGTTGTTGGTTATCATGTTGGTCTTCTCTGCACTTATTTCCATTCCAAAGGCTCTGGAGGTGGTATCAAGACTCTGTACCAGCTTTTCAAGTTCTTGTTCCTTTCCAGATAATCCATCAATGTCATCCGCAAAACGGAGGTTGGGGATTGATTTACCCCTTATGTTGACTGTGCCTTTTGAATCTGTAAGGGCATCTGACATGATGCGCTCCAGGAAGATGTTGAGTGTTGGAGAGAGTAGGCATGCTTGACGCACGCCGATTTTTGTTCTGAACCAGTTCCCGATGGCGCTGTTGTGGAGAATTGCACTGGTAGCCTTGCCTATGATGAAATTTCCAGACATTATCTGGAAATACGAAAATGCTGTAAGAATAACGGTGATAGGAAAACGGGGAGTGGGTGCGGTGTAAAGAGGAGGAAACAGTTCAGTATCATTGATCATGTGCTTGAAGTTCTAAATATCCTTTCACCTGTCCTTGTTTTTGCGGCATTCCCAGACCACATTTAACACACTGTTCACATATTTTCTTCAATGTCCAAAGCAACCTTTCAAAAGTGAAACTGTAATAACCTTTTCAGGAGTAACTTGTACTAGAAATACACCATAGCCAAAACTGAAAAGTAATGTGATTGGTTTCAAGAAGAAGAAGAAGAAGAAGGAGGAGGAGGAGAACAACAACAACAACAACAACAGGAATAGAAAGGAGACAGATAGGATGGAAAAGTATGGTTGTGTGTGTGTGTGTGTGCGTGTGTGTGTGTGTGGGGGTGGGGGGGTGGGTGTGTTTGCGTGTGTGTGTGTCCGTGCGGAAAAGAAGAAAGACAGGGATATAAAGTCGACATCTCTGTAACTTGCCAACCTGCGCTATTCCAGAAACAGAGGCGAGGGCAAAAAAAAAGGAAGGGGAGGGGAAAAGAAAGAAAGAAAGAAAGAAATAGAGAGAGAGAGAGAGAGAGAGAGAGAGAGAGAGAGAGAGAGAGAGAAAGAGAGAGAGAGAGAGAGAGAGAGAGAGAGAGAGAGAGAGAGAGAGAGAGAGAGAGAATACAAAATAAGACGGTAGGGAGTGGAGATGGGAGGAAAGGGGGAAGCGAAAAGGGGATTGAAGGGGGTGAGGGAGTCGCTGAGAAAAAAGGAACTGGGTGAAATCAGATCTTGCCAGGCTTCCGCCAGTACATGTCAACATGTGTTTGGAGAACAGGAAGTCAGGGCCACACGCCGCAATAGAATAAAAGAGAAACAAGAACACAACAGTATAGGGGAGGGAAAACGAAGACATTGGTGCGAATGCTATAGTCTCTTTGAACTTTTTTTTTTCCCCCCCATCTCTGTGAGTCTCGTGCATGCAATTCTCTGGTGGTGGGGTGGGTGCGTTGGTGGTGGAGGGTGCGTTGGTGGTGGAGGGGATGGGGGTGGGAAAGGTGCAAGTCTGCCAGTGATGGCTTTTTTCCCTCTCAACAATGACACAAAATGCCTGTCCCACAGCGTAGCTGAGACTCAATGAGGCTTACATCTCCCAAGTCTCAGCAGCTTTTGAGCAGGTCTACTTTCGGATCGGAGATTTGGCTACAATCCTGAGTTAGTCGCTTTTCAGTTCCCGAGCTGTAAAGCTCTTTGAACTATTGTTTTTGGCCTTGTTCCTCCGTCCAGTGCCCGTCCGGAGGTGATATGTGCGCTCTTTTCTCTGAAACTAAAAGGACAAGTTTCTTTGAAACTTGGTACTTAGTTAGGAAATAATGAATTTTACCAGATCACAAAAATGTATGCATGGGTGATGTCATCATGGTGACGTAATAATTGGTTGTGTTCTTTTTCTAATCCTATTTTCTCCAAAACTATTGGCGGGACGTGGTTCAAGTTTGGTATGCACTTCCACTTTACTAGTGCCTTCAAGGTAAAAACACACTTTTGTAGAACGAGTGACGTCATCATCGTGACGTCATTTGATAAGACTTTTAAAAAAAAACTTCCTATGTAATCAGAGTTTACGGATGCCTTGAGCCTTAAACGAAACTATGGTATATGGAGTGAAGTAATCGTGTTATGTCATCATGATGACATCATAATTTGTTGTTTTTATCTAATCCTACTTTCTCCCAAACTACTGGAGGGATTTGGTTCAAGTTTGGTATATACTTTCCCTATACCTCCAACGTAAAACCAAACATGCAAATCGAGTGAAGTAATCATAATGACGTAATCTTTTAATTTGAATTTGTAAAAAAACAATTCCTTTAAACTTCGTATGTAAAGAGAGTGTACAGATGCGTTGAAACTTCGTCAAATCTGATTTATATCGAGTGACGTCATCGTGGTGACCCGGCGTCCGTCCGGAGGTGATATCTGCGCACCTTTCTCTGAAACCAATGGACGAATTTCTGTGATTTTTATCTTTTTGTTTCCCCGTAGTTTTACCTACTTAAAGGTATGGAAATAGGGGGAGTGTTAGGTGGGAAGGGAGAGGGGGAGAGAAGTAGGGGTGGGGGGGATGGAAAGGTGGGAAGGTCGTCAATATTAGCCGGTAAAGCGCTGAATAAGAGTTGTGAATGCATGAAAAATTCCCTCGTTGTTTCCTGGAACTCTTTGGCCAGAAAGCGCAGTAGGCCAAAAGAGACTGCGCGGCGACCGAACAACAGCGTCTCTCTCACAGCGGACTGCGGTGATCAAAGAAGAACAAGCGTAGCAAATACACCACATAACGTTCCAGAATGTGGTATCTGCCAACAGGACAAAGTCTGGAGAGTGATTCAAGTTGCACTCCAGGAACTAACACTACTAGCATTGGTACGGTTTGGGTATGAAGACGGCGCAGATTTAACCGTTACGTCTTCCGTTGGGTAGGCCTAGCCTGCTCAACAGCTGTTGAGACTTGGGAAAGGTAAGCGTCGTCTAGTCTCAGTTACACTCTGTGTAACCGTGTATGTACATAATACTAGAAAAAATGATAAATATTACAATTGTGGAGAGACAAAAAAAAATAAAAATAAAAGAGGAAGATTAAAACGCTGTCATGCATGTGCTTGTATGTCATCCTACCTCTAAACTCACATCATTATAGCCAGTACGATACACATATGCAGGCAAGCATGAAGGTGCCCAAGCGGAGAAGATACAAATAATATACTAAGTTGACACATATAAGTATAACTTTCAAAAAAAAAATCTGTAGACATTTTTGACAATGAAGAATTAGGCCACGCACTTAAAACTCATCAGTATCGCGACTGAAAGTTGAAAACAGCTGAGCGGCGGACAAGATAAATGTTTAAATCCTGAATATAAGTGACTGCGTTTATTTAGTCTAAACCGTTTTATGGCATTCCAAAGGGGTCGAAGAGCAAAGGATGAAGGAAATGGTGTTAGCGTTAAAAGGGAAGTGAAAAGGGCACATGGCCTGCTGTATGTACAGAGATGAGAGAAACACATGGTGTAAGCAATGTGGCGTACCGAACTCTGTGCACTTCCTGTCAACTTTAGCCACCCCCACTGACCCTGAGACATGCTCCGAACATCGAAAACCTTCCTACTGCATCCATAACTCTAAATGTTAACTGTGCGACTGACTGCAACCTTGTTTACAGTGCTGCATCATCCATTCAACTTCCTCCATTCTTATGTTGTTCATCTCACTCTCTGACTTGTTACAACTTAAGTTAATGATGATGATGATGATGATGATGATGATGATGATGATGATGATGATGATGATGATAATAATAATAATAATAATAATAATAATAATAATAATAATTCACACAACAACAACTCTCAAAGACTTTTCATTCAACATCATGTTTGTTCTTGTCCGGTTAAGCCACATACATTCTGCGCACACAGACAGTGACAGATACTCTGAAAAAGGCAATGTGCATGGCAGTGGGCTGACGCTGTACAACCGCGTCGTCATTCAGCGTGAAAGTACACCAAGTCAGGTCAGACATGGAGCACAGCAAACTTGATGCTATGACTGCTATAGGTCAAAAGCATTTGTTCTTTGGCGTGGAACTCACTACATGTATACTATTTCTCTCTAGCAGTACCAAAACCCTCCTCCCTTTACCATCTCCCCCACCCCCTCCCTTTTTTTCTTTTAAAACAAAGCCCCGGCAAACGTGTAATACAACTCAGCGAATCCCTGCTGCTCTCCAAAATTACAAGCTCTACACGCGCTACTGCATTAACTTGAAGCTTCTAATAACTTTTAACATTCCAAAGGATCTTATTTCCCGAGTTATAGTGTAAAAAAAAAGTTATCAAGGCCATCATGGCAATTACAGATCGATGGCGGCAGCTGTGCACATGCAACTGATGTCGACATATTAAAAAGTAGAAGGAAATTTCAGTGAAGCATTACGTGCTTTTCAGCTTGGCTTAAAAAAAAAAAAAAAAAAAAAAAAAAAAAAAAAAAAAAATAATAATAATAATAATAATAATAATAATAATAATAATAATAATAATAATAATAATAATGAACAAAAACAACACCACTCTAATCAACGAAACACTCTTTCGGTTGGGGATGGATAGGGGTGGGGTTGCTGCAGCTATGTATGCACCAGATTAAAAACCGAAATGGCGGGAAGTTGTCACACTATCCTATCCTATCCTATCCTATCCTTTCCCGTAACTCCAAGGTCGTAGGGGCACCACAGATGATAGTTTAACACTTTAACAAAGCGTCATCCATTTTTCTCTGTCCTCAGCAACCCTCATGGATTCGCTCAGTGTCAAACCAGTCCATTCTCGAATCTTGTCCTCCCACCTCTTTTTATGTCTCTCTCTTCTTCTGCCTCCTTGCACCGTGCCTTACAGTTATGGGCTTTGCAAGGCCTGAAGCTCTGGTGACGTTAACATACCATCGAAGTTTCCGTTTCTTCACCACTGTGAGCATGTCATCGTGTTGTCCAATGGCTTGTGCGATGGTCTTTCGGATTTCATCGTTGGTCATGTGCTGGGTACAGGAAATGCCCAGAAAGTCTTCTGTAGCACCTCATCTCCATGCTTTGTATTCTTCGTGATCTGCTGTGAGGGTCCGTGTTTCGCAATCCTATACACGCACAACTTAATACGCCCACAAATATGTAAACATCACGTGATGTTTTTAATGTATATAATATTATATTTTTTAACACTAAAGACAAACACGTATTGCACTTTGTGTGAATCTAAATAAACTGAGTTTCAAGATAAAATACAGTTTTATCAATTTTTATATTGTATACCTTTATGCGGCGATAGATTTATGCCGATAGTTTCCATCAAACATTATTTTTAAAAAAAATGTAGTTTATGCAAATGAAAAAACCGACAACGGCTATAACACTTAATGACAATAATGCCTATTCTCCCGTCTTTAAAAGTGAATTTTACCAATACTTCTCAAACATATAAACGTGCACAACTTATAATGCAGTCAGTGTGTTATCTAAACATAATTGAATACAATTATTCTGAAGTCAACAGAGTGTCGTGCGTACGAAATCAAGGGCTTCAAACAAGGAAAGAAAATACTGCTGAGTTAAATGTAGTCCATTAAGAACTTCAATCAAGGAAAGAAAGTTTTCTCTATTAAGAACTTCGATCAACGATAGACACATAAATATTGTCGGCGTTAGTAGTCTATTAAAGTACTTACTATCCTATCCTATTTTATCCCGTAACTCGAAAGTCGTTGAGGCACCACAGATGATCGCTTAACCAGCGAACTCATTTCTCTCTGTCCTCATCAACCCTCATGGATAGGCTCAGTGTCAAGCTAGTCCATTCTCGAATGCTGTCCTCCCACCTATTGTTCTGTCTCTCTCTTCTTCTGCCTCCTTGCACCGTGCCTTACAGGATGGTCTTTGCAATGCCTGATGCACTGCTGACGTGGCCATAAAATCGGAGTTTCCGTTTCTTCACCACCGTGAGCATGTCATCGTGTTGTCCAATGGCTTGTGTGATGGTCGCCGGACTTCGTCGTTGGAGATGTGCTGGGTATAGGAAATAAGTCTTCTGTAGCACCACATCTCCATGCTTTGTATTCTTCGTTGTAAGTCTGCTGTGAGGGTCCATGTTTCGCAAACGCATAGGAAGATGGAGATGACAAGGAAGCGCAGCAACCTTACATTGGAGTGTGGAGTGATGGTCCTGTCATTTTAACTGGGCTTCAACCTTGTCAGGGCAGCAATTGTTTGTGCGATCCTGGAGAGGACTCCCTGTCTGTCGGGACCCATTGTCTGATACAATGGCTCCAGGACTAAACACTTTAAGCAATGCACCGTGTTGAGGGTTTGGCCTCGGACTTTGATGTCCGGTGTTCATGCCATTGGTTTTGTTGATCATCCTTTTTGTCTTCTCTGCACTATTTCCATTCCAAAGGCTCTGGAGGTGGTGTCAAGCCTTTGTACAAGCTATTCAAGTTCTCGTTACTCTGCAGCCAATCCATCAATGCCATCCGCAAAAAGAAGGTTGGAGATTGCTCTACCTCCTACGCTGATTGTACCTTGGTGATCTGCAAGGCATCTGAATACCTCATAGGGAGCTGATGCCTACCGAAAAACCAACAATGACATCCGAAAAGGCATGCGCACAGCAAAAGAGGACTGGATAGAAGATCAATGCCGTGAAATAGATAACAGCCTGAACAAGAACAACAGAAAGGAGGCCTAACAGACGATCTAAAGCAAGTCCGGCAGGTGCCTTACAGAAGAACAAGAAGTCTTGGATAAATGGACAGAGTACTGCTCTGACCTTTACAACCACACACTGAGACACATCAGTTCGAGCATGTCCCCCGAAAAGAGAAGAAGAAGAAATCCTCCCAATTCTCAAAGAAGTTGAGGCAGCAGTGCAATCAATGAAGATCGAAGGGGAAGTCAGTGGGAGTGGACAAAATACCAGCAGAATTGCTTTAAGCAAGAGGAAAATCGATGATTGACGCACTCACCATTATTTGTAACAAGATATGGAAGAGTGAAGCGTGGCCTACACCCTGGACCCAGTCGCTTGTCATAACTCTTCCCCAAAAAGGGTAACCTTCAGGAGTGTCAAAACTACCGCACCATCAGCCTCACCAGCCATCTCAGCAAATACAATACAATACAAGATTATTGCTTTAGGTCCAGCGGACTCTTCCGAGCCAAATCAGGACCACCCCCATCCCAGCAAATCATCCTGAAAGTAATACTCAACAGGTTGAAACCCCAATCTTGAACAAATCATAGCTGAAGAACAAGCAGGATTCAGGGCACGGCGAAGTACCACTTAGTTAATTACTTCTCCCTGTGTTTAGTTTGGCCATGATGTATATAGGAAGTATGTTGGTGTCACGTGGGGTTTATGGGCTCTGCACAATGGAATTATGGACCCTCACGTTTATTCGGTGGGAACTGCTAGTACGTCACCCTATGAATTACTTTAATAAATTTATTTGTTTAGCTCGTTCTGTGTTAAGGTTGGGGTACAGAAATAGATAGAAAAATGGTAAGAGATTACTGTCACACTAGCTTTCACACGGCTATGAATCATATGTAGTCCAGCCACTTGATAACAGTTAAAATCACACATTTATTTCTTCTACTCTATACAAGATTCTCTAAGTACTAATCTAACTTAAAAAGTCTCAGTCACTGCTAATAGTTCGATCGCTGATAGTCTAGGCAGCTGTTATATCTTCCTCGGGCACTTGCTATAATATTTCATGTAGATTTGGACTACTGTGGTCCGTTTTACAGTTTCTGAAGAGTTGGACTACTGTGGTCCTGTTATGATCAGTTTAAGTGCACCTTGGCGTGTTCACTTAACTGCTAGATGGTGCGTGCGAAGTCCTTCTGTGAGGTAGCTTCTTGTCCACCTTTGTAGTTGTGTAGTTGGGTTCCCTTGCCACGCTGTGGGGTCTGACAGGGCGTTTTTCAAGGTAGCTCTTTCCGACTTGTGCGGTAGAGTCTCCTCAACCAACTAGTCGTTTCTGTGGAGTGGGATGCACAGGATAGCTCGGGATAGCTCGGGATAGCTCGCCTGCTCGTCTGTAATATAAGAGACGAAATTCTGCACAACCCTGAATAATCGGTTTGTGCAGAGCGTCTCACTGAAAGCCAAAGTAGCCCTCAGTGATAGCTCCACATCTCTATACATAAGCGACGAACATTCTGCTACTTCCGGGTTCCACTGGAATCTCAACTCTAAATGCCTATACATACATAAATATAAATCGTGTCTAACTATACACATACAGAATTAATAATAATATAAACATTCAGTGGTACAGCCACTGGTCTGCAAACATACATATAAGTTAAACAACAGTGGTTCCGTACGGTATACAACATGGCGGCGCAACCGGTCGTGTTTCGCCACATGTTCGGCTGTTCCACGTGTTACGGCAAATTCGGATTAACAATTCACATTTATGCATAGCAAATTCCACAAACATAATTTCAACAATAATATAAATATATCACGATGAAACAGAAGGGTGTTCATTTACCTGTTTGACAAGTTCAGGCCCGTGATGACTTGAGAGAATTCTAAGATTTCAAAGTCCTGCTTCCTGGTCTATGAGTGTAGAGATTTCTCTAGCTGTGGAGATGTTGACTCTACCTCGTCTCACACACGACTGATTCAAACTGTGTTAGGCTCTGACACAGTCAAAACTGCTCTACCCACTGAGCCTGCTCTGATTGGTTAAAACGGTCCGATTCAAAGCTCAAGTGCTGACTCACGGCGCAGCGTGGGTCGGGCTCGCGGTGTGTGGTCTGCTGTGTAATTTAATTGCTGCTGTGTAATAGTCTAACTTCTCTACTGTTACAAAGACTACACATGGCTAAATAGTCAACAAGCAGAGTTAAAGCTAGCCAGTTCATGACAGTTGGAGATTCCAGTGGACCACGGACGTAGAAGATTGTTCGTCTCTTATCTGTATAAGTGGAGATGATCTCACTGAGGGCTGTTTCTGCCAAAAGTGAGACGCTCTGCACACTCTTTGTAAACAAGGCGTTGCAGAAACTCGTCTTATGTTTTGCAGATGAGCAGGCTTGGTCCGCGGCAGGAGATAGACCCCATTGAGAGTCATCCCGGACACGCGGCCTGCAAAAACGGAGCTTCGAGAACTGAGATCCGATAGCTCAGTAGTCAACAAACAAGACGAGGAGACAACAGCACCGCACCTCAACGATACAGCTAAGTGCTCTAGGAGAAGTGCAAGAACACTAATCTATAGGGACTGTGCGATAGTCCACTCTTCCTGGAAAAGAATATTAGGCACAACAAGAACAAAGCCCAGTGATGAGACAGTAGCAAATATCGAGAACAGTAGCAGAATAGATCCATCAAAGATCTACCCATTCTCCGAACCACTCGAAGTGACTTTTGGACTGTTATGTTAATCCTAGTTATCTTACGTTTTGGAAATTTAAGTTAATGTAGAGATTCGAATTAGATATAGAGTAGAGAAAATAAATGTGTGATATTTACTGTTAACAAGTGGCTGGACTACCTATGTTTCATAGCCGTGCGAGAGCTAGTGTGTCAGTGAATCTTTTACACGTTTCTCCCTATCTCTGTAGCCCTATCCGCACACAGACCTGACTAAAAATATAAATGTATTAAGATTAGTCAAAGGGCGATCTAACTAGCCGATCCCCGCAGACGAAAGACGAGTGGGTAATAGCATTCCATTGTGCAGAGCCCAGCAACAATAGACCCACCGTCACAAGCACAGTGTCCTTCAACTTTGACGGAGATATTTAAAAAGTTCATAAAATCCAGCTGAAAATATATTTTCACCTTGCATTCAAAGTACCGTTCTATATTAAATGTCCCTTCACGACCTATCGAAACTCTCGTCAACGATTTCAATAATGCAGCAACGTTCAAACATCTATCTTTTCTCAAACTAGGAATGGGAAATTTCCCTTCAAAGTCTGTATTATAAACACATCACTCCAAATAAAAAGACATGATCTGCAATGTGCACAAGAGAGTCGGACGGGGTCCTAAAAAAGTCAATATTGCTATTACGGTTGTTCTAATCTAAGCTTCTGTTTGACCAGTGACAGCTGCTTACACGAAACGCAGACTACTTGAAATCGGGCCTAAAACGCCAGTTTCAACTCGGCCTGTTTAATCAGATAATGTCTGCCGTTGACGCAGGAAAGGGATCAAAGCTGCTCATGGTCAATACTCTGAACATCGATCAGAGCAGCACTTTGTACCACAGTTAATACTGACGAAAGATAAAAGGTACACAAACAATTTTCGACATAATGTCCCAAACTAAATCTTGAAATTTTAAATATGAAAATTGGAAGCAAATGATGAAGACGAGTGGAATGGTATATAGAACAAATAGCTCACATTTTCATTAAATTGGTCATAGTGGTAAATACGAGGAAATGTATATATGTATATTATGGTCTAAAAATCATATATAGGGCTTTTGTGTGAAGTATACAACGAAACAATAAAACCATGCATGAATACAAATCCTATTTTGTAATTCCTTTATTATGATCTTCCACGTCATTATCAATACCTTAAATGGACATGGATAAACTGATGTTTTAGTTATTTCCACGAAACAATGATGTCCTGTGCCAATTTTAGGAGCGAAGCTAAAGTGCTATTGCTCCTAGTAGTAGGATTGTTAAAAAGAGAAGGGGATTAAAATTAAAATAAAAAAACAAACTCGAAGAGTGACAAAATAGAAAAGGAAAGGGATACAAATGAAAAGGAAGGGGAGCGAAAAACAGGAATCAGATGGCGAGTGTCGCAAATTAAAAACGGCTGCAGACACTGGGGCATGATGTCACACTGTACGGAATCTCCCTTATTACTTTTTCTCATTTTCCACCCCATCCTCATCCCCTTCTTCCCACCTTCCCAACCCCCTCTCTTCCCCAACAACCTCCTTCCCTCACCCTTCCCCCAACCGCCGCACTCCAAGTTTTCCCTCCAGCCCTGCCTCCCTTGTTTTACTCTTTTGTATGAGTGGGAATGGCAGTGAAACATGAGAAGGATGTGCCAGGCGCGGGAGAATTGCCCTGGTACCAATTAATTGCATCATCGCCAGCCTCTGCTTCCACTCCTCTTCTTTTCTATCGACTTTTTCTCTGCCACTGCAGTGTGCCGCGCAGTACTAGTAGTAGTATGGCTGAGCTCATACATCATAAAACAGTACAACTATAGTTGGAATCTAAGAACTCCGTAGTACTGCTACTAGCTGTTGTTATGTACATTCTTTTTCTAGTCCGTCTGTCCGCTAATTATGACTTGCAGCCGTCAGTATTTATCGCCTGATTCTAGTCAATGGAAAATTACAAGAAACACCGCATCACACAAGGATATGATCGACAATGTTGCGACCATTTTTTTTTACAGATGAGATCCATTAAGGCAAAAAATGTTCATAATCAATACCGTCTACCCTGAAGCTTCACACACGCACAATGTTCTAGCTGCGCTGTGTTTTTAAAGGATGGTTCACCCCCATATCTCTAACCACACCGGTCCCGCCCTCTTCTCCCCTCCTCCCCACCCGCCCTCCAACCCCCTCTTTTATGTTAATAATGAGTAATAATTTCCTGCATTGAAGAGAGAACTTCCTGAAAATGCTTGAAACAAAGTTAGTAATGAGTAATGTGTAAAACAGTGATCAAGTCAACAATACTGTTGAAAGAGCAGACTAGTATCGTAGTATGTAAAACCCAAACCATACCAAAGCAGTAGTGTATGTTATACTTGCACAACACAACAATATCAGTGAATTGCTGTTCATGTTCTTTGTTGTTGTAGTTTTAGATAAATAAAAACTGTAAAATGTTAAGATAAAAAAGAGCAGTAGAATGTAACTGGATTAAATGGTTCACTTTTTCAGTTTTTACAGACACAAAAAATTGTTTACCATTTCAAGACTAAAATATGCAGTAACCCAGGTCAATATCGCGATCAAGACTTGTACACTTGGAACACGTCAGAATTGTATACATGCTTTCGTCAACACATTTGTGGACAATGTAATATGTAAGCTTGTAAATGTAACCACGCGCACTTAAATAATTATATTCACTAAACATTCATAATTCAAAACAGGTCTTCCTCATCGGACAAGAATGTGCTAACATGTACGTGTTCTTTTTCTTTATTCTTGTCCCTTTCATCTATGTGTTTGTGTGTGAGTGTGAGTGGGAAACGTGTGCAACATACATAATGTATACAGGTCTTTAATGCCATTGCATATTCTATTTTGTGTTTAATGGCAATTTTGTAAGTAATTTCTGAATGAAATAAAGGTGTCTTGACTGGTCTTGAATTGACTTTACAATACCAAACATCCACACAGTAAACATTCATCAACACAAAAAGACGGATTTATAGACGTGCATTCAATAACCATACCATTCAGTTCATTTGTTGCACATCTTCTCATAAACACGCGTCAGTTTGTTCAGATTTACATGCACTCAAGGATCTGAATTCACTAACAAAATTTGTTTACAACTATGAATCGTTTTATCTGTATTGCTTCTCCTAGCAATGTGTCCGCTCACATAAATATATTTTCATTTAGAAACACGTACAATTATGAATTGCTTGCTTTTCTATATAGTTTCATAACAAATACATATATATATATCCTAAATAAGTGTGCAGTTAAAAAAATGAAACTTACCACTCTCGATAATAAATCTTTTCCAACAGCCCTCGTGAGTAATATTCCACAGTAGCGATATTTCTCAATGAAGTCCCACTCAAATCAAAGCGATAAGAGTAGTAAATTTTCAAATTTCAAAGGACATATACAAATACGACTCCTTGGTATAATTTATAGTGTCCTCAACAAGTCACTGAGCTACAAATCTTGTTATGCGTTGTGACAATAGTAAAAGGGGCACAGACTTTCAGACCGCAGCTGCACTCAATGCCTATGACTTTATCTACTCATACACTGAGCTTTTATGATAGATAGCTTGGGAGACAACGCTGACGATCAGCCGCCTAGCCCCACTACAGCAACGATTAAGTTTGGAGTGAAGCCAGCATTGTCGTAGGCTTGCCTTGCACGGCAGGGCACGCACACCAGACTAAAAGGACAGACGCACAGCACGGCACTTCTCCGTTCCAGAGTGAAAGTAAAAGCCAGCACAGAGAATGTCCTTCCTATCCAACAGTCCCCGCCGTGAAACGTCGTCCTTCTGAAGAGTTGATCTTGTTTCAGGGATATAGAGGACTAAAACAGCGATACAACTTGTATTTTCCCCTGTCCAACGACGCACTGTTTCCTTCTAATTATAACCTACCGTATAGTAAATCAAAAGCCAAAGACTAATGGTGAATTGAAATTTTTTTTTCATTTAAAACATGTCTTTAAATATGCTTTATGATTTATTAATTTTATTATAATGATCTACGCTTGCGTAAATACCTTGTTTGAGGTAATACAGATATGTTGTACTGTATAATGAAACTGTAAATAAATCCATAAACATTAAAAATAATTACATATATTTTGACTAGTTCACGAAGAGAGAGAGAGAAGAGAGAGAGAGAGAAGAGAGAGAGAGAGAGAGGGAGAGAGAGAGAGAGAAAAAAAAAGAGAGAGAGAGAGAGGGAGAGAGAGAGAGAGAGAGAGAGAGAGAGAGAGAGAGAGAGAGAGAGAGAGAGAGAGAGAGAGAGAGAGAGAGAGAGAGAGAGAGAGAGAGAGATTTATACTGTTGAAGACTTCTATTGCATTTAAAAAAATTAGAATTTTGCTCGGTGCTCCAGTGATGTCTATGTCATTTGATATTTTTAGTAGTAGTCACATTTTCAAGTTTGACAACAGTTAAAACATTTTTTAACGGTGAGAATCTAGTAAGAAATAATAAATTTACATGCCTTTTCTATCAGAATTAGTCAGATAACAGCCACAAACTCGTGCAAGAATGAGGAAGCCAGTCTAGTCAAACCAAAATACACCTCGTCCAAAGGACTTGTATCCTTTAATGTATCCTTCTTTTCTATCCAACATTAATTAACAACTTGTGCGAGCAATCTCTACTATCATGAGCATAAGATTTAAAGTGCGTCTATTCAAACGTCAAGACGCATTTTAAGTCATAAAGATTAGGCTCTACAATTAAAAAGGGGTTGGTCAATAGCGCAAGAGCCCATTATTTCATCGACTCCCAGATGTTTTTTTTCCCCTTTTAGTTATATTATTAGTATTAACGTACTGAGGAGCGGGGAGGCGGGGTAAGAGGGGGGGGGGTGGATTAACAACAACAACAACAAAAAAAGCATGATCACTAATAAAGAAAAACCACACTAATAAAGAAAAACCAATGCATGATCACTAACCAAAGACTAACAAAGAAAAACCAATGCATGATCACTAATCAAAGACTAACAAAGAAAAACCAATGCATGATCACTAACCAAAGACTAAGTCAGAAGTACGAATCAATTATTTAAAGCAGGGTTAGGGTCTTATTACATAGTATGCTCAGTGAAGACTGGATTTCACAGTAACACAGCGGCTGGCTGAGCACTCTCTCATCGGGAGCATGTGCTCACGTACAAACAGAAAGAAGGGAGGAAGGAGGGAGAGAGGCGATAGTACCGAGGCCAGGCAGGCGGCTTTGGACGAATGAAGGCAGGAACTAGCACGGCAAAATCAATAACACCTTAATGGGATGATGTCACCGCTGCCACTGCCACCCGGCTACCAACTACTACTACTACTATTGACGCTAGTGAGAACTATTGACTCCAAACAGTTACAACGGGGGGTAGTCTGAATAAACCTCATCGTTGCAACATCATGGATTTTTGTTGTTGTGGTTGTTGTAAAGTTGACAGTTGACATTTTGCTCGAAACATAAAATTGATTTTCAAGCTCAGTCAGACTCAGAATCAATGCATTGCGTCACCATATCAGCGAAAGCAAGCGGCACATCAGCTGCTTATGAGGGATGCGGGTCTTAGTGTCTATACTCAGGATTAATGCCATATGTACAGACAGTGCGACATAGTTTGCATCTGCCAAGCTAGTCACCAAAGCCTAGGGAGTTACTAATCCAACGAAATATTATCATCACTTCACCTTGTGTATTGGGACTACATAACAACGCCAAATACTGTATCACTAACAGCAATGCTAATTTCAACAAACGCATAAAGAATTCTATTCGATTTAGTAAGGCAGACAGTTTACTACAAGCATCCATAATATGCAGAGCTAAATGTAAGAGTAAGTCTCAGCGTACCAAACCCCACATCATATTCTATACAACGACAAACAACGTCGTTGTATATTCATTAAATATTTCGTTGTATATTCATTAAGTAAAAGACAGCAAAATCAACTGAAAGCTGATATAGATGGCGTCAGAGTTGCCGAGCACTCAGAGAGAGAGAGAGAGAGAGAGAGAGAGAGAGAGAGAGAGAGAGAGAGAGAGAGAGAGAGAGAGAGAGAGAGAGAGAGAGAGAGAGAGAGAGAGGAGAGAGAAGGAGTAGGAGGGAGGTGGGAAGAGGGGGGCTGTGATAGGGGAGGGGGGGGGAGAAAAAATAACGAAAAAAATGGGCAGACAAAACAAGTCTGCTTGTCTGCTGGTGTGTCGGTGCAGAAGAGAGAGGCGTCCACAACGAACACGAGGACAGGCAGTGATGCAATCCCTCCTTTGTTTCTTCAAAACACAACATTGTCACTCAACTCTCAAGTATTACTCTAATGTGGCTGTCAACTGGCGGGGCACTAAAATATGACACTGCCACTGACGCTGCCTTTTCATGTTGACTGTTCCATTCACAGTCTCTCTCTCTCTCTCTCTCTCTCTCTCTCTCTCTCTCTCTCTCTCTCTCTCTCTCTCTCTCTCTCTCTCTCTCCCCTTCCTCCCCACCCCGCCACAACATCTTAAAGTGGAATGATCTGATACTATCCCAAATTAAAGACTTTACAGTATAGTACGGGGAACGACCGAATCAATATTATCTGACCTCACAAAATAGTCTGATTTCGCTTCAAGAAACCTCAAATCTGCTTATTCGTTATAACAACCCCTTGGGGTCATGAGCAATCTTGCCACTGTAGATTGTTCAAACCTATAAAGGGAACAGTGAAAGCCACAGTTGAAAACCTGTCTTTCCTTTATAGGCAAGACAGATTCACTGCGGCAACAGTACCCCCGTTGGAGTGCCGGGGGGTTTCAGTATAAATAGTATCCCCACTTTATGGAAATTTAGTGCTTTAAATTCCCACTGTCGCTGTCTTCCTCATTTACTCTTTCCTATTCCTGCTCTGTCCTTCACTCTGCTATACTATCTTCTTCTTCGCTAGATCAATGACCTACCTTTTTTCTTGAAAACTCTTCCTGGACAAGACTCCTTGTTTGTGTATGAGGTCTGTTGGATCAGCTTGGGAGTGTTGGACGCTTTCTGCCGGGTGGTCACTAGGGCTTCCTATGACTGTACTATTTAGCACTATAGGCATTTTATATGTATGTGTTTCATTGATGATTTATAATGATGTTTGTATTCTATTTTGTTTTTGTAACCGGGGTGTTCGCGTAGTTGAGGTCAACCCTCAGCCGTCCCCCGCGTGGGATGTCTTTATTGTAAAGTGACTGGCCGGTGGAGGGCATTCAATTTTCCCACTGGGGTTGTTTCAGCAGATCTTTTATGCGGATCGGGGGTTGTCCGGTCCTGATTTGGCTCGGAAGAGTCCGCTGGACCTAAAGCACCAATAAATCAATCAATCAATCAATTCGTTATAACACTTTCAGTCTACAAGAATCCCCCCTCCATTACACCGAAGAATCACAGATTCGTTGACGATGACTGTACGCTTCATTATGGAATACAATGGCTCATTGGGCAGCGTGAGTTAGATCTTGTATCGGCCAGCGCCTTGAGCAGCTCTTGAGCTATATAAGAACAATAAATACAAATATTAAAGAATTAGTGACATTGATTAACAAATATTAAGGGAGTTAACATTTCAATGCAAAAAAGGATGCTTGAAGAGCCATGTTATGGATTTTTAGTTCTAAACCTCGAGTCCTGTATGTGTGGCAATAAACATAACCTGGAAAAATTCCTATTGAAATAACATATGCATTGTAACCAATAACACTCTGGATGAAAGGGCAGATTGGTCAGGCTGTCTATGTGAAGTAGGAGATTCGTCACAGTAGTTCTCGGTGGTAAATATTCAAAGACATCAATTAATTCCAAAGAAAAGAAGAAATAAAGGTGATCGATTCTTCCCCCCCCCCCACGTGCCCGAATACTCACACCTAAAATATAATGTCAAAGACTACAGACATACACAACAGCGAGTATCAAAAGATCGTACAGCCCACCTTAGACCTGTAAAATCTCTACAACACTGCGTCTGAAATGTCTTCTGTCTACTGCCACAATGTGTCAACACTTACACAAAAACAAAAAACAAAAGAAATGATTTTACGTACCTGTTCTTGATTGTCAGTTTGAAAGTTACCCAATAATTAACTGTCTTTAGCAAATGTAGGGTATTAAAAAAAACTTATTATGGCATCTGAAACAGACAAACAATTTCAACATTAATCATTACAAAATGTTTGAGTAATGGATGTGTGTTTATTGTATTATGTGAGAGTGTGTGTAGCATGTGAGCCGAGCGTGTATGTTAATCGCCGCGCATTGAGCATGATTGGTGATTTCGAGAAATCGTGCATATATAGCATTGATTATTATTATTATTATTATTATTATTATTATTATTATTATTATTATTATTATTATTATTATTATTATTATTATTATTATTATTATTATTGTAAATACTGTACCAAAAATCTCCAATTTAAACAGCCAGTGACTTTTAAGTTCTTAATCAGACTGAAGATACAAAAAAGATCAATACATACAAGATGAAAACTAAACTAGAAAGGCAAAACCCACATGACTCACATGCTCCATACTGAACTAGCAATAAAAAAGTAAAGGTAAAGGTAGTCCCATAGCCTTGTGGCCGTAGGGGAGCGTGATGTTGGAGATCACACTTATCTTGGGCCAGCGTAATGAGGGTGATGCCCAACTCTCTCCCTCGCTGCTTTACCTTCCCCACCCTCAAGAGAGTAGGTACTCAATCACAGTTGAGTCAACTGGGGGGCGTTGTTATTTGTCGCTTCACGCCTTAGCGGTCACCCATCCAAGTGCTAACCGCACCGGACGGTGCTTCACTTTCGACACAGTAGCGAGTGCTCCAACCACTGCACTATCCGACACCCCGAACTAGCAATATTTAACATAAAAATGAGTGCCCAGAAATTTTGTATGGGGGCAGTGGGGGTGGAGTTGACATAGACACATTGCTATGCATACAATTTACAAATCAAAAACAGTTATCTTGGGAAGACCTTGACCTTCAGTGACATTGACCTTGGAATGAACTTGACCCTAACGTGACTTTTAATTGCATGTCTGATCAAATAACCCAATGTTTTTGAATACTATGGGTTAATTATAAACAGCCATTCCACAGTACAATGACCTTTTTTTTTTAATATGTTGTTGCATGGCCTAAAATTACCTTGACCTTCAAGATCAGCGCAAAAACGGAACAAATATGAAAGATCAATATATCATCTCTAAATACAACAAGTTTGGACTTTATATCTCTCATAGTTTAGGGTCAAGGTCACTTCAAAGTACCTATGCTGACTTTGGACAGCTCCAGTGATCTTGACCTTGGAGTGAGGTTTACCAAATTTGTAAAGTATATGTGTCTCATTGGTATCTTAATCTATCATGCATCAAAGAATCCTATTTTGAATATTAACAACCTAGAAAAAAAAAGTGGAATTTTGTGAATAAAATGGTAATTTTTAAACTAAAATTTGTTGACCTTGTGACCTTGACGTGAAGTCATTCATTCACTGAACATTAATGAGGTCTCATGGGTAAGCATCATCTTACCAAGTTTGGTTGTGCTAGTTGAAATAGGTTATGAGTACTTAGCCACTTTAAAGTTTTGCACAGAGAGTACAGGCGGAGGTCAGCGGACGGCGGACAGACAGACGGACTGACGGAATTTTTTTTCGATGTCATTTTGGGAGTATTTAGGACTCGTCTAGCACAGATTTGCAAAATTCTAGAATTTTTAGGACTCACATCGCACAGATTTGCAAAAAACTGGAGTTTTGTTTTTGGTAAGTAAACTAACCCTAACATTGCTATGCATGTGAGTCAAAAAAGCATTTCTTGGTCATTTCGCACATTCGTAAATGCGATAAAATATTATGTAAACACATTCACAGTGAAAATGTTGTACGTATGACAAGCATCTATACAATAACACGTTTGAATTGCATCCGCAAAATGTTTAAACACACAGACAACCAAATCTAACGAGTTCGAACAAACCTTTGGAAACAAGTGATTCAATACATTTCAGATTTCAAAGCGCCAAAGCCACACCAAGTGTAGAACAGGTAAATTTCGAAGTAACAGGCAAATTGAAAACGCATTAATAGGTAACAGCTAACAAGTGCTGGGCAAACAGTCTGCATTCATTACTCACTGACTTTACAGGTCATCCAGAACATCAAAGTTCCCCTAACAAAAAAGCAGTTTGCTTTGAGGAAAAAAAAAACGCATTACCGAACTCAGTTCAGGATGGGTGTAGGTAAACAGTAGGCTTTTCCTGCAGCGACTAAAAGCTGTATACTGTATTTGTATGTCCTGGACACAGACCGGCACCTGGCCTAGTCTTAGAACAACCTGACCATCATCAGATGAGGTCGACTGTTTCTTGTGTAAAAGGCACATTATCCTCCAACTGTCGCTCGAAGCTAACAGAAAACCTCAGGTGGCACATTTTCTAAACATTCATCAATCCTACGTGTACTAACTCACATCACTGAAATGTCAATCATTCTAAATACATGTACTAGCGGTTTACTGAGCCTAAGCCTGTTAAAATCTTCGAGTGGGTATTAAACACAGATCCCAAAACGTCTGGATGCTTCCCGCTACCTGACGATGTAATGACCGTCTTCAATCGCAAATGTACTACAACTTTCAAGCACGCAGGCAGTATATAGTAAACCCTTGCAATTTACAATCAGTTCTTCTATGCCCTTAATATAATAAATACAAAACCATAATAATGATGTGATTTGAAGTATTCTGGCTCTTTCCTAGTATCTTCTGAATTACATAGTTCATCCTTTACGCCCATATAATAAATTCATCATACTAATTGTGATATTGTAACATGATGTAAGCAACAATAATTATTATGACTTCCGTCTGATTCCCTGCCTCTTGCCAATAATAGACATTATATAAATACTGTGACACGTGAACGTGACGACGTTATTTGATAACTAAGCTTCCAAGGGTCTGATTTCGATAAATTAATGTGGATGGCACATACTTATTGTCAACAATAACAATCACAATAGTTATAATTATGACTCAAACGATAAACAACCAACTCAAATGCTTTATGTTTGTGCAGCGCACAGAATATGTCCTTGCTTTTTCTCGATGATAGTGATTCGGCAAGCTAGCCAGACGATTGTTGTTGTTGTTTGTAGATTATAGTCACACGACACTTTCGCATATAGGTGACTACTGGACCGATTTATACTGACACCAGCGGGCCAGTTGTTGGTAAAGGGGAAAATAATATGATCACACGTTGACCAATCCGGGATTCGAACCAGCGACCTTTCGGTTACTAGCAAGACGCTCTTACCAACTGAGCTACCCGGCCCCTTGCCAGACGATGATTTAGAGTCTCCCTTTTAAACGATGACTTCGCTAACCTTGCCCCTGGTCTTTCTATAACTTCTGAACCATACAACGATATGAGTAGTACTATGATTGCGTCATCTAACCATAGATGTGTATAATGGCAGGCCTTCCTAGGAAGACAACTATTCCCAAATAATAATTGTGGCTACGTCCAAGGAAAGACACGATTTCAATAATCTTGGTCTTCTCTTTTCTTTTCCTTTTCCTTTTCTTCTTCTCCCGAATCAACCTAAAAAGATGACAAATCTCTGATGAATAAAAGCTAACTGAATGACGACTAAATAAGATGACTGCATTCGATCACTCCATAATTTATTTAAAATGACTGTGTTCACGCACTTCATAAAACAAATACTAGTCATGATTGAGACCGGCCCGGATTGACGGAGATAAGAGGAAGCACAGACTTTGGAGGAAGGGAGAACACGAACTCCGTAAAGGGTAAAAATAAGGAGAGATGAAGAACGCCAGTAGAGGGGAGGAGGGGAAGAGGAGTCCAGCCGGATGATTAAACAACGGGTCCAGGCTTGGGTTTCTAATTATGGCTAGTGGACTATGGAGGGGAGAAAGGATAGCCTTTGAACACGCGGAACGGTCCACTCAGGTTTACGAATTAGGGCAGTGGGACGACAACCTGTTTAACCATGCTACGGTCGTCACCATTCACAACGTAGCAGATGCGATAGTCACATTTTACATAAAAGTATCGTATTTTCAAAGAAAAGGGTCAATATTTCAAGTGTGTGCCCTTGCGTCAATTTTACCAGGCTGAGTAAGAACAGGAGCCACACTACTGTATCAAATAAGCAGTATTACGTAATAGATTAGACCAACAGATAAGCAGGTCGTTATCGGTGGAAGAGGTGTAGGGATTTGGTGGGGTGAAGTGAGAGGTGGGAGCGGGAGGGTTACACGTACAGACATTAATTAAACCAACCATCTAAAACCAGATTAGCAATGGGTGTTTACGAAACAAGTCGCGCGAATGAGCCTTCGGTACGCTTGCTCATTTACCCATTCAAAAGTTCGGTTGACTGTTTCGTCGTGCGACTGTTCCGTGGCCCTGGACCGACGTATTTACCGGCTATATGTATTCACAACCTCTTTTCATATTCAGTTTCATCCTACAAATTATCATTCTCTGTATAATGAGTCACGGAAATTATTGGGGAAATAGATTCGAGTTATGCTGACAACATCAAGAGCCGCCTGAACGTGTAAACGTCTGCGCCAAGTCGCGCATCAAGATTTCTTCGATGTAAAAGTTGAAGCGAAATAAATTGTCTTATGTCTTATGTCTTATGTCTTATGAACACAGGATCCCCGGGGGAGTCAGAATGCAGTTACCGTACAACTATATAATTCTACTGGCATCACTTGAGAAAAGACTACCTTGCGAATGGCTCAAATTATGCGAGGGTCCGCTAATGGTTGTAGGTCCATGGATCAATCCCGAGGTGTTCCCACCCACCTACCCCTCTCCTTCCCCTCTCACCCCGCTTCAACAAACAGTATGCCACTTTAATGTTTGAATATTTCTCTGGTTTTCAGTAATAAATGATGAAGTCAGCGTTCTGTTCCTTCAGTGCCGCAGCAGGAGCACAGCAAAGAACCGGTTCGTTTAGTACCACGGACCTTTATTATAATAATTGTAATAAAGGTCCGTGTTTAGTACACAGTGGCTTGGTACTGGTAAACTCGATCACTTGAACACAGGCGGATCTTCTTTATTATAAGTTCTGTATACAAAGACAGACAGGACATGTTATCTTTGGGACTCGACCTCGCAACTACTGAAAATGGTTGATGTTGTTTGTAGATTATAGTCACACGACACTTTCGCATATAGGTGACTACTGGACCGATTTATACTGACACCAGCGGGCCAGTTGTTGGTAAAGGGGAAAATAATATGATCACACGTTGACCAATCCGGGATTCGAACCAGCGACCTTTCGGTTACTAGCAAGACGCTCTTACCAACTGAGCTACCCGGCCCCTCTGCTGAAAATGGTAACCTTTCGCTGTGCTAAATAGTATGCCCTGACTTAAGGATGCGGTGGGGCCAAAGCCTGCCAAACTCGGTAATTGCTAGCTGTTGCTTCTGTCAGCAAGGCGTACACAGTAGGCTCAATATTGCTTCCCAAAACCACCTGCTGCTTGTTTGAATTGGAGCACCCTCTGTAACAGATTCCTATCATCACCCTGGAAAGGTAAAGGTTAATTAATTTATAAGTAATCATCACTAAAGAAAATCAGGACCGAAAGTTAGTGTTTGTGCAACTGTCGCGGCAAAATAATTTTCACCTCGCCCAGACAGAGTAAATGTTCGATCTGATTAAGACTCCGAAAACGTCGTTATTCCATATTCACTGAGATGGGCTCCATTTTGGCTGAATAAATTCGGTTCAGTATTCACTGGGGGTATAGTATCTATTGTACTAATATTGTGGATTTGACAGAGAGAGGCTAAAAGGAGTTGTATTGCGGCAACAAAGGAAGCTGTTGGAGACAACGTGACTGTACCGCACGCAGTTGGGGCCCTCTCCTAGACGAACGCCACTTGACTATTGTGAGGGATGGCAAAGAGCCGGAAGAAAAAAAAGATTTCTCCGTTCTTTGAGGATATTGTGAAGGTCTTTGATAGAACGGCAGTCTCCCTATTCTGTCTTGAAAGACAGCACTGGAGGCCAAGAAACCCGAACCTCGGCGGAGGCTAGGTCAGAGACCTTGCCACTCTCACCTGTCTCCTCTAGCTCTGTCACCTGTTGGAAGAATACCGTTCCCGACCTGCTGCTTTTCAGCTAATTTCAATCCTCCCTATCCTCTTCCTGGCTTAAATCCTTCCTCTGTGTTTCTTCTCCTCTTTACAAGATTTAATGTCAAACGCCCCACTATTATTAAAGTAAACACTCCAAATCTTTCATTGCCAATCTGCACGCGCAACAGCTCGAACGGATCTTAATAATTTTGTAATCCCATCGCACGATCAGTTTAATCTTATTGTAACTATCAGTTTAAACAAGAAGATGTAAATGATTTTATGGATTCCAAAGTCCATGGGACATGAAAATTGCATCATCATTATCATCACTGTGGTCGTCGTCATTATTATCACCATCTTCATCCTCATCTGCCTCGTCGTTGTCATCATCGTCATCAACATGCTCATCATCATCATCATCTTCTTCATCATGATCATGATCATCTTCTTTTTATTATTCTTCTTCATCATCATCATTATGATCATGATCATCATCTTCTTTTCCTCATGATCATGATGATCATGATCATCTTCTTCTTCTTCTTTTTCCTTATCACAGTCCTTATCACATAATTTCTCTTTCTTTACCGCTCAGCGCCAAAATCGCATGACAAGTGATACACCTGCACACAAACAAGCTTGACTGAGATCGCTTTCACATTCAATTAATCCGCTAGGGATAAGTTTGTTACTCAAATGCTATTGTGGCCATTCTCCCATCCGCACCGACAGCCGTCTCATGCCCATCCACTGAGGTCGTAATAGGGCTGACTATCCAATTGTTTACCCTTGTGGTCAACGACAGGAAGAGGACATCTCCATTATTTCTCAGTCGTCGTTCTTAAACGTTAGCTGGGTAAGCTCGGTTAAATACTTACAAACTCTCCTTGCCTACGAAAAAAGCAAAAAAGACAATTAAGTGTTGTCGCTATTTGATGAGAAGAACGATGGGTCCGTAGACAAAAATAGCTGCCGGTAACAAGAACAGCGTTGTCGTTATTATCTGTAAAGCAGTTTGCTTTCATGTAAAGTTCCACAATAGATAGAGTGGACCAAAAAGGACCTTGACCAGGTCAATGGGGATTACCTTTTCGTGTACAGTGTGTGTGCCCACCCGAGTGGAAATGCTACTTTCAATTGATGTGGATTATAAATCTTTTTCTACACCTAACCTTGCCCAGGTGAACGATAAACTGAATCCCATCTTTGCCGCATAATGAAAAATGCACTAAGTTGAATACAAGATGTTACCCGTAAATACCTAGTGTGTTAAAACGATGGAAAAATTCGTGGTCAACGGACCATAAACATGAGCAACCAAAAGACCAGCAGACAAACGCAAAGAGGGAAAAGCAGTTATTTCTCCATCCCTACCCTAGGATAAATACTACAGTATGTGGTAAGAACACACACACACACACGCACACACACGCACATGAGATTTAAAAGGCAGTGGTACCCATGTCATTGTGCACTATAACAACAAGGCAATATGGCTTCGAAAGTAATAGTAACACGCAAGTACTTCGTACATTATTATCAAAAGAGTATGGGTTCTTGGCATTTTTCACCACTTAATCTGTGCAAATTGTTCAACCTTTTAGTTTCGTTGAGCCAACAAGATTAGTCGAATTTATTGACGATTATATTTGTAATGACACTGGCAGCGGTTCAGAAACGAGAAAGAACGCTATAGGAACCATAAGGAAACAGTTTTGTGTTAATCGCATAATAAAGCTGATTTCACCTGGGTCGTACTGTACTGTATTATTATGCTGTAATTTACGTCAGTATTGTATTGTATTGTACTGTATATCTTTCAATCTCAAATCTCTACTACTTGTATTACTAAACCAAAATCTACCTACAACCAAGAAGACCTGATTTCGACGTTTCGTCACAAGTTTCAGCGAGCTATTCAACTCAACACATCTGATTACCTTTTACCAGGAATTACAAGGAGCTAGTGGCATATACGGCTTCCCGAACCCTTAACCCAAGCATAACTAGAAGGGCAAAACCCATATGATTAACATGCTCCTTACGGAACTTCCCATATTTAAAATGAAAATGAGTACCCAGAAAAAAATAAAATGAAACGGTGACATTAAAATGCACAGTAATACCGACTTTGATCTTTCTTGACCTTGAGATGTTCTTGACCTCTGGCTCCAAATACACTCATGTACGATCAAATAAACTACAGCAAAAATTTTTTTAAACAAGAAAAATCATTGACCTTGGGATGACCTTGACCTTTAGTGACCTTGGGATGACATTGACATCAACGTGACCTTTCATGTTTATGTATGATTAAATAACCCAAAGTTTTTGCACAATATGGGTTAAATATACAGCCATGTACGATTACCTTTTTTAGAAATGTTTTTTGCAAGGCCTAATATGACCTTGACCTTCAAGATCAACGCAAAAACGGAACAAAATATATAAAATATCAATCTATCACCTCTAAATACAACAAGTTTAGACTTTATATCTCTCATAGTTTAGGGTCAAGGTCACTTCAAAGTATCTATACGAACCGAATTTGGACAGCTCCAGTGACCTTGGAGTGAAGTTGACCGAATTTGCAAGCGTGTCTCTTACTGTCGCAATTTAATGTTTGTGACTTCTTTTCTTCTATTCAAGACAGCTGCCTGGGCCACCTCAGGCTACTGTGCGAGAACCTATATTGTGATTTGAGTCTATTCAGCGGCTCTGTCGTGATCCTCTATCTAACCCCTGTCTCGTACCGCCTCTCTCAACACCTCTCGCCTGCCTGACATTATCGCCCTCGCATGTCGGGCTTGATCACGGCCAGTTCAAATCACGGCATTTCTTTTGGGCGGTTCCATCAAAGACTCTTCTTCGCTATCAAAGTAGATTGTAATGCTGTCACGCTTACAGTATAAGTGTCACTCGTATTCCTCGTAATTGTAATCGTTTCACATGGGTAGTGGGCGATAGTAGAAAGCCCAGATTTTTTTCACATGCATGCATAGCAGTGTGAGTTTATGTACTCAACCCCCCCCACCCCCCAAAAAAAAAAAAAAAAAAATTTAATTCAAATTTTTGCAAATTTTTAAAGTATGTCTCATTAGTATATAGACTATCATGCTTCAAAGAATTATAAGTTCAATATTAATAACTTTAAAAAAAGTGAAATCTTTTGAAAAATTGTCAATTTTTAAAATAAAATTTGCTGACCTTGTAACGTTGACCTTAAGTGAAGTCATTCATTCTTGAGGTCTCATGGATATTCAACCATCTTACCAAGTTTGGTTGCGATAGTTGAAATAGGTTCTGAGGTATAAATCCACTTGCAAGTTTAGTACAGACGAATGGCGAACAGACAGACGAACGGACGGCCAATTTATAAAAAATATTTTTTGGGGACTAGTCTCGCACAGATTTGCAAAAAAATTTAATTTTTTTTTTTGGGGGGGAGGGGGTTAGTACATACATGCATATGAAAAAAACCACAACAACTGGGTTTTCTAATATCGCCCAGATACGCACATGAAACGAATACAACTACGAGGAATACGCGTGATACTTATATTATATGCGTGACAGCATTACAATTTCCTTTGATAGCGAAGAGTCTTTGATGGAACTGCCCAGGTTTTTACTTGAATGCCACACGAAATGCCGTGATTTGAACTGGCCATGGCCGTGATCAAGCCCGAAATACGAGGGCGTTATTGTCAGGCAGGCGAGAGGTGTTGAGAGAGGCGGTACGAGACAGGGGTTAGATAGAGGATCACATTACCATGACAAAGCCGCTGAATAGACTCAAATCACGTCACAATATACGTTCTCGCACAGGAGTCTGAAGTCGACCAGGCAGCTGTCTTGAAGAAGACGAAAAAGGAGTCACAAAGGCTGCATTGCGACAGTAAAGTTGAACACACACACACACAAAAGGAGGGAGGGATCTTAACAGTCAGCGGGCTAAGGTGGACGGGTGAAGAGAAGACGTCTTAACACATTCATTATCACTGTGCAGTAGTGTTGCGGGCCGGTAGAACCCCGTTATTATCTATTGAAGGTCTCAGCCGAGGCCCGCATCCCAAAATACCTCTCCTTACTAAGAGCTTCCTCCACACTTAAAACATTATCATGTCTGCACCAAGATGATACAAGTTTTAACGTACTTTTGACAGAAGAAACTTAAACGTACAGATTATGAGACATGACACATGTGGAAGACTTCTTACAATAATAATACAGCGCACCAACTAATATACTGTTAAAATACAGAATGCTCTTTTTCTCATCGATTTTCCTTTTAACCAGGCATTGCAAAGACCATCCTGTAAGCCACGGTGCAAAGAGGCAGAAGATGAAATAGACAGGAAAAGAGGTGAGAGGGCAAAATTTGAGAATGGACTCGCTTGACACTGATCAAAGCAATGAGGGCTGCTGAGGACAGAGAAAGGTAATGCACGCCTCTTAAACGAGCATCAGAGGTGCCCCAACGACTTTCAAGTTACATGATAGGACAGGATAGAATAGGATAAAAATAATAAGATCTTTCTCTTACGATTTTCAGGTCTAAAATCAAATTCTTCGATGAAAAAAAAAAGAATTAAAGAAGCCAATCTAAATTTAACATTTTTCTGTCCCTCAATCCATTGTATTTAATTTAAACAATGGATTGAGGGACAGAAAAATGTTAAATTTAGATTGGCTTCTTTAATTCATTTTGAAAAAAAAAGTGATACAGTTTGTAACAAGTTTATCTCGCAACGCAGGCGTTAAAATAAGAAAACACAGAAAACGATGTCGGGGTCACACATATTAAAACGAGATAGAAATAGATAATGAATTAACGTTTAATCTTTAGTCTTTTATGAATGAATCTTTAATTTATACAGCCCAGTCTTTTAAGTTTGAATTTTCGTTTGTAGACTTTAAACTGAATTATACAACAAAGATGCACTAACCCAAGAGCCGAGAATAGTTCTGGGACGTTACGCTACAGCAGGCACACATACACATAGTACTTGTAAACTGAAGTGCGGGGAGAAGAAAACAAATACAGAAGACCCTGTGCTTTTACTTCTTGCCTATTTGCTGGATGTGGAAGGCTGTAATCGTGCTATAAAAGAAGCATCTGCCCTGTCAGAGCCGACCCCAGTAGGTCGCAAATAAAGGACATGAGACACGAGGACTACTATCAATGCCTTCCTGCCTTGTTGTCAAGTGATTCTTTTAAAAACCAGTCGTTAGCACACACACAAATTATTTTTCAAACACACACACACCACTCATACACACCCACACCCACACACGCACACAGGGGCGCGCGCAAGCGAACATATACGAAGGCGGGTCTGAAAGGCATGAGAAAATACGAACACCCGTTCAAATTTTTAAAGATGTGCAGGACAAGAAAACGTTTTCTTCAACCTCTTCAAAAATGGTATTGGATGCAGCCTAACATTTAAAAAATACAATTCGATTTTGATTTAGGTCTTCTAATAACGACTTGCCTTTACACCATGTACCACATGTCTAAGTGTATTTGTTGTATATGTAGAATTATCTTTAACATGTGGGCGTGTATTTTGGTTACAGATTGCCGCGTTTTGAGTCTGAGTTAGGAATAAGGCGCTATTAGCATCCTATATTATTCATTCATTCATTCATTCATTCTTATTATTATTATTATTATTATTATTATTATTATTATTATTATTATTATTATTATTATTATTATTATTATTATTCAATGATATCCCGACCACGTCCTCCACCAATGTTTTCATCCTGCCCCATCATCATCACTACCATTGCCTTCACCAGCAATTAACTCCTCCTCCTCCTCCTCCTCCTCCTCCTCCTCATCATCATCATCATCATCATCATCGTCGTCGTCGTCACCATCAATCCTCATCATCCTCGCCACCACCAAATGGCAAAACGCATTAACCCTGATTAAATCTTAATAGTCCGTCTAGAAAGCAAAAACAATCATGACAGTGGCAATACCCAAACACCAAACATACCGGAAAAAGACATGGCCGCCTCAGCACAAACATTGAGAAATGTAAGAGAAACGGTAGATGGTTCGGTTCGATAAGTCATTTCAAACATTAGACCACTGTGTCAAGGGATTCGCTCCTGGCGCATTAGGTGCAAGACTAAACAAACCGGTGAACAGTAGGGCCCGGAACAGCCACAACACTAAGCCACAAGGCTGTTGTTCCCACTGATATTGACATCGCAGTGGGCACTTTCGCTCACACGATCACAATAACCATTATAAACGAGAAAGTTTTAGTGCTACAGTTTTATTATACTACTACAACGGTTGAGCACGATTTATGTTAAGACAGAAAATAGGGAGAAAGCCACTGAACGGAAACCTTGTTCAAGTAACACAGCATTGTTTGTAACACGATAAAATCCTATAGTATCCAGGGACAGGTATAACAATTTCACTCTGAAACACTGGCAACGTTTTGCTGAACTCGAGCGCATTGCAGGTTGTGTCAGTATAGTTGTTTGTCGAGTCAAAATTACCGATTGAGGCAAAACAATAAAAGTACATCTAAAAACTTGATGGCGACAACTACGGCGTAGTTTTGACAGTTACCCGTAAAATGGAACAACAATATGGGACTAATTATACATTAAGAAATAACACAAATAAAATTATATTGCAAAGAAGCGTCCAAAATCAGCTTCAACAGAAAGGAATTGATTCGCAGGGGAAACATGCAAATGATCTAAGTACTACAAAGAAAATGCGTTAGACCATATGACAAGGACTAGGAAACCTATAGAATAGCGCAATTTTAACCCGTGAACAGGGGTTTGTCCCTTCCTCTCACCCCATGAATAATGACAAACACAATGAATGCGAGAGAACCATCACGCCGAATGTTACTGTAAGCCGTTTTCACACTCAATACTCCGACTGAAGGTTCCCTGACTGACGTGTTCATTTTCACGGCTAACCTTGCTTTTATGAAACAGCCTGAATAATGCAGAGCCGTTATAAGTATCTTACTTAGTTCATGTCACAAACCCAGGTGACGCAAAGAAACAATACGAAATGGGCAAAAACACTTTCTTGAATGAGGAGACACAAAGGCCATGTTTGTAAGTCATTTTATATACCTCCCATCTCCTCTATCTAAATCCCCCAACCCTTCTTCCCCTAGATATCACAGTATTCAGTCCTCTCTTAACCTTTTTGTTTTATTGCTTATAAGACTGTGCTGCTTATCCCATTGCGTGGCTCCATGTGACATGTTAAATGTGTTCTATTAGCTGTGAGAGCGTACGGTAGTACAGATCGCCTGCCTGGACCCCGAGTAATGATGTAGGGAAAAGCGCGTACTCCAGTATTTAGTATTATCATATTCAGCAAGATATTCAAAGTGTACGTTAATGCTCATCGACACAGTACCGAGTTTTAGTGTACAGAAATACCCTGCATGACCAAGAAGGATTAGAAACAGGGTTTCAGGTTTCAGAAGTTTTTATTCACGCCTTTCAATTTCCATTGTTCAGCGAATCGATCTTCACGGTAGTCCTGCATCATTTACCAGGTCCATTTGCAACATGAATACTATCTCATTGCTGGACCACACGCAATGCACGTGAAAGGATTATAAGTTTGCAAAGGGCAAGGTCCACGGCTGCAGGTTATGTATATGTGGGTCTGTTTTGTTTTGTTCTATCACAGCTAAATAGAGTAGATTACTAATTATTTCAGTTTGGCAGAGTGCAAAATAAGCGATCACAATTACTTAATTACTTTTTGTAAAGCTAACCCTAATCCTAACTCTAACCCTAATCCTAACGCAGCCCTAACCCTAACGGAACATTGTTTTGACGTTAAAATTACGGGGTCCGTCAAAAGAAAGTACATAGAGGTTCAAGTCAGAATAACGGCGTTTCTACTTAGCCGCATACACACCCACACACACACCCACACACACACACACACACCCACACACACACACACCCCACACACACACGCGCACACATTTAGTTTCACCCATAAAGAAATACTAATATAATTTTCTCTACATCTCTAATATGTGACGCTGTCTACTAAATAAGGCTTCTGCAACAAATTTAGCTAAATTCTCTTTTTTATTTTCATTCTTACATAAAAGCAATTTTTTTTTACCTGCGGCTGTGACGTATTACACTGTAATATATTTAATATTGGTATGCAATTTCTGCTTCTAATTTGTGACCTCAAAGTGGGCCATCCAATGTCGACAGACTGATTTCCCGTCATGAACCACAACTTGCAGCATCTGAGGCCTGTTCCTTTGATTCTGAATCTCGCTACAGAATCTCGGTGCCATTTGTTAGTAACAAAATGTATCTACCTTTCAGCTTCACAAAAATTCTTAAAAGAATAAAACAGTATTTATCTGAACTTGAAATTTGTGCGTGCCAGTTTTGTCTGAAACAGGAAATTAATTTGTAATAAAATTCTGATATAACACATACTTCATGGCCAACATTTTTACAAATCCAGACAATACCAAACCCATTTTCACACACAATTTGTTTGATTTTAGAAACCCAGTTCAAATGACCTTTTTCGCGTTGTGCAAGCATCATTTCATAGGCTCTTGATTTTGGCAGTTTAAGAACTCTCATCCAGCACTTGACACACTGTTCTTAAGTACAAGGGATGCCGGCCTGTTTCATCAAACAGCATTTTGTTGGAGGCATGCAGATAGCCATTTAAAAATATTTTCATAGCAAATGTATGCACTTTTTCTTTCTGAGATCAACTTTCCTCCAACCCCCATACCTCCGCCGAATATGTCAAGATGAATTCGATACGCGTGTCAACTATATAGTTTCCAGAATATAACGCGCTCGATACGTTAATTTTTCTCAATGATTTAAGGATTTCCTTTACACAATGTCTTGCTTTTCTGCAGACCTCCAACAAAGCCGATGAGACAGTTTTGTCGTGAAAACCATACAAAAATATTTATAAGAATTTGTTACTTTTAACTCGTCTGCACCAAAGAACCACTTTTCACAGACAGCCAAATGTCCCCATATTCTAAAAACCATGACCTTTGTTTGTTTAAATTTACAGTTAAATTTAATCTATCAATCTATTCTTTGAGGTTATTTAATTAAGTTTGCAAGCCAAGGACAGTGTCTAATACTTCTCCCAGAATTTTGTCTGGCTTAAGGTTTAAGGTTGCCTATACTAGCAATAACTTCTAGACTAGAAATGGGATCGTTAACGCCTGTGAGCTATCAAATTCTTGTCAGAGACCCCCTCGTCATCATCTATGGTCCCTTCAAAGTCGTTAAAAACATGATAAAAGTGATCATACCACTGCTGTGTAGATATGTTTGTATAAATGGCTGACATCCTGCTCACGCCAGTCCACTCTCGAAGGTGGGAGGACAACATTCGAGAATGGACTGGTTTGACACTGAGCGAAACAATCAGGGTTGCTGAGGACAGGGAAAGATGGAGTACGCTGATTAAACAAAAATCTGTGGTGCCCCTACGACCTCCGAGTCACGAGATAGGATAGGATAGGATAGGATAGGATAGGATAGGATAGGATACCTGTTCACTGAGTGAATTACTTGTAAACATTTTTTTACGATCGTTTACACAGTTATTTAGCATTTCAAGCCTTGCCAAATCAAATTGTTCTAGCTTGCATTTAATTAGATGTTCATATGCTTTTCTCTCATTTACGCTTAGTTTCCTGATCTGCTTTCGATTTCTGAAATTGTCTGAGAAGCCTCAACACAGATTTCTTAGTAAGTTCACATTCCTGGTCAAACGAGTCGTACTTCGGTTTGTTTGTGGATGATGTCCTAATCATGCATGCTGCAGCGCCATACAGTGCCCTAGTGAAGGTATCAAGAGACCCTTCCATATCCTCCTCAGCTGACAGAGTGGCTTCTCTTATGGCGTAAAAAAAAACTTCTGAGAATAATTCATTTTCAAAAGATTTCTTGTAATCTTCACACCATACTATACGTTCACTATTGGTATCACCATTTTCTGTTCGATCAAGGTCCTTAACAAAGTTTTTCCAGCAAAATTCTACTGGTAGGTGCCATGAATCGAGGTGATTACGTACAAAAAGGCTACAGCTCTCAGCCGAGAACAAATCCTTAGACATGATAAAAGACATAATAAAATGACAGTCAACCATACTGCTACCATTGGGCGATACAAAGGTAAAATTTCCCTTCCTTTGCCCGTTGCAACGGCCGTTCAAAATGATACAATTAAACATGAAACATAAGCTTAAAAGATACCTACCAAATGTGTTAATAATTCTATCATTAGAATGTCTAGACAAGATAATCAGAGAGAGAGAGAGAGAGAGATTGTGTGGGTGGGGGGGGGGGGTGTTTGGGTGTGTGTGTTTGGTTGCGTGCGCGCGCATATGTGTGTTGTGTGAGCTTAAGTGTGAGCGTGCGCGCGCCTGAGCATGCATGTGGAAGTGCAATAAATCCATCCACATAAAGCACCGAGCGAACCCCAAAATCACTCTCTCATAACAGCGGGTAAAATGGTACGAAACATAACGGGAAGTGTTTACTCCTCTGATAAACTGACCAATATTGAGCAAAGTGATCAATTCCTTCACGCAGAATTGTAATTTACTACTAAACACATAGTGCAACACTTCCAGCAATATGCAGAGGGTGTTGGTTCACACTGGCTCAAACCTGGAGAGAAATAAAAACTAAAAACTCTCAACGTAAACCGAAAACGATCTTTGCTTCTATACTACTGATGGCTGCAATGACCATACAGTAGTGTTATTCACAGCCCCAATAAGGGATATGGAATTAATTTCCACAGACGGAAGCCAAAGCCCACACGTCAACGCAACGCTATATTGCCCCATTGGTTCATTAGGTACACCAGAGATTGACCCTCTCTAAGTAACATCTGTTTTACATCCCAGCCTCCAACAATTTTATAGTTTCTTTGATATTTCCAACCTACATTGTGTGAAGCTGTTTATGTGATATTTGTACTACAAGTTAATGTCCTTTCTGCAGCCTTCTAATTCACTTGGTGCAGGCGTTTACACCACCATAGAGGCGATTGTGCCAAAAAATAAAATAATAAAGTTCGTTAATAAAGCTTTGTTAAGCATAGACCAAGCTTTCTTGCTCGCTAACCTTTACCAAGCGTTGCCCTTCTTGTAAAAACTTCAAGTGGAGCTTCTTAAAATTGGAAAAAAATAAAATATATCGTCTGCGCAAAACATGTTGGCATTTCGATATCTCAAAAAACCTGACATTCCCTTAAAAGCAACACATTTACAACAAAAGGTCTTCAAGTGAAAACGTGTTTGTATAAACAAACTCAACTGCACTTCAAAAACGTAATAACACTTACTGCGATTAACGAACACAAATTACCAGCCAAAAATCTATAATAAAATCTATTGTCTGCTCTAAGAAATGTTGCTATTTCTATCCGTAATAATTGAAAACCTTTCCAGCTGTCAAAAGCACAAATTTTAGAACAAAAGCTTTCGGTAAAAGAAAAAAAAAAAAAACACGTAATAACATTTACGAACAAAACCCAGCTGCGCGGGTAAAGACAAAAACTTAATAACACCCAAATGAAGATCAAAATTAATTTTACCTATTTTCATTTTGCAATATGCACATTTAATGTCATGACTTTATATGAGGTTTACAAAATACCAACACAAAGTACCAACCAAACGCACAGTACACACACCCGCACCACACACACACAAATATAACACACATCCACACACCCACACACATACTTAATGAAAACAGGTTAATATTGGAGGGATAGAACTGAAAGCTTTCTGGAAGTTGTGCGACCTTGACACTGGCCGGTTTACGGCGGTTCTACTGAGACATCGATCTCTCCCTAGGTTTCTGCTGATACCTCCAAATAGCACGGTAGCTCTTTCCGGAAAACTCTCCTGTCGGCCATTCATTATATCCAAAATAGCACCCTATGCCAACGCGTACTTCTCGGATAAATAAAATCATCATCATCATCATCATCATCATCATCATCATCATCATCATCATCATCATCATCATCATCATCAATCATCATCATCATCATCATCGTCGTCGTCGTCAAACTTCGTCATCGTCGTCGCTTTCGTCATTACCATCGTCGTCATCTTCATCGCCATTGCTACCGTCATCATCGTCGTCGTCGGCTTTTTGTCGGATGGCCACTGCATGATGACTGCCACAATTATTCATATTCGCTGACAGTGAGTGCCTGTACACCTATACTTTTCATAGAAAAAGCAACAACCGTTGCTTATCCGATGACGGAAGTAATGCAGAGCTAGAAATTAACAGTTCAAAGCACACACAAACAGGAAAAAAAAATCAATTTATGGGGTTACACGTAGGCTATCCATGACGTAGGGTGAAGGAGGGGTATGAGAGGAGAGGGGGATTTGTTGTTTAAGTGCTTCATAATCAAATTGCATAATTATATTCAGAACTTCAAACACATGTATCGTGCCCATAACGATGAGCCACTAATGACGTCATAGAAAATGCTTTTATTTTATTACTCCAGTTTTGATGGCAAAGAGGTTGATAGCGCTATACATAAATATATAGATTTTAATACACACACACGCGCCCACGCATACACACACATACTTGTAAGAGTTTGATAAAGCTGCACCTTTAAAACACAACGGTTGAAGAACAAATTGGATCTACAAACGCCGGAGGCTGATTTGCGACAAAACACTACCCACATTAGCACATAACGTAAAACCTCCGAAAACCGGAAGAAGAAAAAAAGAAATAATCCAATAACTGGATGGAGAAGGAAATAGAAAATGAAGAAATGTTAATGTACTTGTAAGAAAAACCCCAGATCGAAAGGAAGAAAGGGCGTGTGAAACAATAAAGGACAAGAAGATGGCTAAGTGTCCACAATAGCTGAACTCGTATGTTTCAGGACTGACAATGAATAGTGTACTTCAATTTCGAGTCTCTCATCATTGTGATTGAAAACATGTTTTGGTAAAGCAGGTGAACTTTACGAATTTGGCACACCCAATTTACAGAGGAAACAAACTAGGTCTACGGGCAAAATTCCAAAGTCTCTATTATACAGAAATACAAAGAAAAATTTGGCACCGACCACATTTAAAAAAAAAAAAGCGCTCGTTTGACAATAACAGCTGATTGGAACATTCATCACAGCAAATATTCCAGTTGGTTCAAACTTCTACTTTTATTTGTTTGCTTTGCAGGATGTCTTGTCTAGTCACACAAATATAACTTACACACACAGAAACACGCACACACCCCCACTCCCTCTCTCTCTCATGTGCGCGCGAGGCATGCGATTGTTCCAATATTCTATAGTTTATGCCACAACCCCCACCCTCACCCCCAGTCTCTGTCTTCCCCTCAAGAAATAAACGAAAGTTTTTCACAGCCCACCATATAAATAACAAAAGATAGACTACCAACGTTCATTTTATACACATAATAATAATAATAATAATAATAATAATAATAATAATAATAATAATAATAATAATAATAATAATAATAATCATAATAATCATAATAATAGTAATACGGTTAATACTATGATACAGTTTTCACAACCCATATCTTCTACAAATATAACCCCGTCTTCCTTCGGGCAAAGGTCTTCTCACGGAAAATCCTGGAAGAACATGAGGCAGAGGTACAGTACTACACATCTCCACAGTTAATAGCAGAGGGTCGATACCGATGCTGATGACCCTCTCCACGGCCACTCACGGAACTAGGTCAGTCTCCGCCTAAGGACTGACCTGAGTACTTGCTGGAACCAAAATCAATAACTGGTCCTTCTTTTCCTTCCACTAGTCGGCAAAAGAAGTCGTCGCTGCTGTACTGGCTACGATGATCACAGATCCGGAGTGCTAAAAAGGGAGAGGAGACCCGTTCTGCATAAACTAGAGTCGATGGAGAAGGGAGGGAGTATAAGGGAGGAAGGGAGGAAGGGGCGGCAGGATGGCGTGGTGGATTTCTTTAGTGAAAGTAAAAACCAAATCATTTGATCCTTCCATTACTTTTTTTTTTCCTTTTATTTCTTTCTTTTCACAGTAGATATAGGTAGCACGACAGAATATCGTTTTAGCGTTGTTTTGTTGTTGGTTTGGTTTTTAAAAAAAAGTTTTATCCTGTGTAAACAAAAATCCAAATAGTGAAAATAAAAGAAAATTTTGTTGTAGTTGTAGCTGTCGTCGTCGATGTGCTGAGAATTTATATAGAGCTTAGAAGGTGTTCTTAAGAATTATTCCGAATAATGAAATCTGCAAAATCATTATCAGTCAAAACAGCAGCAACAACAAACATTCATAAAAATAAATGAAGGATCCACCCACTCCCCTACCTCACCCCTCTTTCCTCTCATTTTACGTACAGCTGAAGCTCGACAATTCGACAGAATCATTCAGTTAATCCCATACGTCATTCACAGTGAAAGAGAATTGCATTTAATTAAGTTGGGAATAACGAATATCTCATCTGGCTTTAGTATGACATCTACGCGCTCTAATCGCAGGAGGAATTACTATTGTACAGAATCTCTTCACTTATCCATTTATGCATGATGGTTGACAGAAAATGCAAGACTCAAATTGACCATTTTTCATCAATGTTTACCTGTTAATTGCTTCTTATAAAAGTAAAATATAACAACGTAAACAGAATAAGTCCAGAAGAGACAAAATTAATAATGTGAATTAAATAATTGACCGGATTATCGGAGTCGAACTGAACCTTCTGAAGTGATACTAGAATACCCTTTTAACAAGGTCGCATTACTTTCTGAAGCATCTCTACAAGAGTATAGACAGCAATAATATACGGCTAACAATCCAAACCAAATGGCTTGGCAAAAATGCAAATACGATGACGACGTTCCAAGAGGATGAATTAATCCTAGATTTCTGGATCTTGTCATCAGTTGTAACTCGAACAGTCGTAAGCCGAAAGGAAAGAAATAAAGAGGAAGCAGAAAAAGAAAACCAAATTGCAAAAAGCTAGATGTGGATTTGTTGCGTCAGATAAAGTTTTGTTTTGACTCGGATATTGACGTATTTCAAAATGTCATCACTTTCCAACTAAAGACCTTTGCGACAGAGTAGACTCTAGCATAGACATAGATTATGACCTAGGACGGATGGGTTTTACAACTAGTTTGAAACGAGTTATTTAGGGTACAAAATAAAATCGTACTATATTCAAACACATTGCAGTAATAATAGATTTGACAGTATGTAATGATGTTCTGTATTAAGCCCTTTTCAACTTCGCCGAATCATTGTTTTTGTTTCATCGTTTTGTTTTGTTGTTGTTGTGCTGTCAACAAACACCATGCATCAGCAAAGAAGAAAAAAGCAAGGCGTTCCATTTTGGTATGACACTGAGAAAGTATTCCTTTAACTAATTGCCCTTTCTTCATTGTCAAAACATAACAAGTTCATTTTTTATTACTGCTTGGATCAGTTGTTGTCAACGATTTGGTTGCCTGTTTCTTTTACTGAAATGAGCCGAAACAGAAACGTATCTTTCGTCTAGTCTACGCTCATATAACAATCTCATCCTTTCCTCTTCTTTTTTTTTTTTAAATTATTATTTTTTTTAAATCCCATTTACATTCCAAGACTAGTTCGAAGAATATTATTTTTTCCACAACTGACACCATAATGTGCTTAGCTGGTAAGTCCCGCAACCAGTAACACGAGTTAGCTACGGTAATCGTGCTTACCATCAGTTCAAAGGTGTCGACAGTAATGCCGCTGCGGCATAAAGCTCGTAAATCATCAGAAATTATGCCAAGACGCCAACAAAGCTGGAACATAGACAAAGAACGGAATTGTAATGTAATCAATTATGCTAGCGACACTGGAATGGACAGACAGATACACACACACACACCCACACACACCTACACACACACACAACCACACACCCAATCGATTTTAACGGAAGTAATCAGCAAATAAAGAAGGATATTGTTAGCACTGGCAGTGAATGGGTCATTTGAATTAATTAATGAATGTACGATTGTAATGCAATTAAATATTTCCACGTTCAAAGATTTGATCGCAGGTCGTTTTAACAGCTAATAGTGACATCCCTGTAGCCCAATAATTCGAATTAAATTAGTGCTCTTTTTATGGTGCATCATAACTGTGTACTGTCTGTTTTAGAATTAGAAACCCAAACTTAGACTGAACAAAATAAATGCACACGTCCCTCCGTTTTCCAACGCTCTGTAAGAATGTAAGCCTACACTAATATTACTAATAATTATTTTTCTGATGTTTCTTCCGGATGAACCCTGAATGCGCTGCTAACAATCCTTTTGAAGAAGACACAGATGCGTGAGGTGGGGGAGGGGAGAATTCATTTCCATCATAACCAACTTCCGGGACTGGAATGTCAGCATCTCGGCACAGATTGTAAAACACGGGTAAGCACAAAAGCGAAAGAACAGACAGCGGGAGATGGACAAAGCTAACATATCTGAAAGGAGATAATGACGAACCTCCGGACGTTTCGACCGAATCTGAAATTCAATCAGAAGATTTTTTCCCCAAGTAAAACAAACTCAAAGTCTTCATCTATTTTCGGGAAAGAAAGTTATGACTTCTATATAATCCATCATAATTATAATATAGACAGCTAGTTTAAAACATCTTTTATTTCACAGTAAGATGGTTCAAAACTGCATTTTTTAAAACCAACGTGAATGACAGGCTGCACCAGTGCACGAGCTATTCGACCAGTAGATGGCCTCGACTAACAGATTCATCCTTGCTACAATTCGGTCGACATCAGGTGTGACTAAGGCAGTAAACATGTCTGAACTCTACCCGATCCTGCATAAAAAAAAGGTCCATACATAATCTTGTCAGTCTGTTTGTTTGCAGAAGGGGGAAGGTGTGTGTGAGTGGTGAATTCGATTTCTACAAACAGCTGTGAGATTGATAACGAGAAAATGATTTACAACGGGGGAGAAAAATGCAGAGGCCCGGGGATGCACGCAGCTTGACCGTCTTCAAAGGGTCTGGGTCATGGCTGCCATGAAAAATACTCTGACCAGTAAGTAGAAGGAAAATGCAAACTGTGTGCCTTTGTGCTATCCTGTTGCATAGCTTTAAGGAAGCGTTCGATACGCGGTCTGCTTTAGCAAAACAACCAGAAAAATTAACAGGGAATTCAACTGAAGAATGCTTGGATGTCAGCAGACTATGAGTCTGATCTTCTTTGACATTCTTTTATTGTTAATGCCGTCCGCCACCCCCCACTGACTACAGTTATTTATGACACAGACATGCGCTTTCTTAACCGATGCTTACTGCATACAAACGCTTCCAGGACAGAACTATTTACAGAAGAGAGCAAACAATGAAGGAAATCCTCGAGGTTTCTTCTCCTCCTGGCTACTTTTCACAAGGTCAGATCAGCAAAACCATGACTACTCCCGGCCTGCAAACATTAGTTCCTAATTACGGATGCGTTAAGAAGAAAAACTGTATCGATTCTTTATGACTATGGTGAGAGGAATCGGGATTTAGGCATCTTACGAAACCGAGAAGATTTTCAAACTAAAATCCTGCATCCTACAAATGTAGGTTATGATTGTGCATGCATGCGCTTCTACAAACTTAAGCAGTTGCGAGGCGCTGGAATTTTGCGACATTATATTTACTTACGATGAAAGTATAAGAGATTCTGGAAGAGGGAATAATCGCGAATTATTTCGGTCCGATTATCCGCTCGGTTACATCCAACAGGGGTTTGTAAGATCTGGCTTTCCCCGACAGCTTTACCTGCCGACACCGGTAGTCTGGGCACTGATTCAAAACCCATGTGGTTCGCTTCGGGCGTGGGAAAGCGGCTCTGCTATGCGAGATGCAGAGTGCTGAGGGGTAAGAAGAAAATATATACATACTAACGTTGAAGAGGCACAAAATCGGTTAATGCTCCGAATGATGGAATGGGAGAGAAGCGTGCTGCATCCAACAGGAGGAGAAGGCTCAAGTGTTCTACCTGAAAAACTCGTTTTTTTTTCTGCCTCAATCTAATCTGTTTGAAGCCAAGTAATTGCGGCAGGTACGAGGTCGTCTTCATCAGGATAAATAGCTAGCAAAAGCACGCTGATTTTCCTCTCGAGCGTTTTAAACAAAAGAGGGAAAAGCCCAAGGCATTTAGGTTATAATTCTTGTCATCTGAAGTAGATGGCGCAATTAGTACTTTACAAAACGTGCGGTGGCCTCCCACTGCGAGTCAGTCAGATTGTTTGGAATTATTTACGTGCTAATAGGACACACGAAAAGGTAATAACTCTTCACGGAACCAAAATCTGAACATTTGAAATAATGCAAATGTTTACGCTATATGCCTGAAGACACACATTTTCTTAACAAGTAACTTTTTACAGCGGCAATTATATGCGATAAACAAAATAATAATAATAATAATAATAATAATAATAATAATAATAATAATAATAATAATAATAATAATAATAACAACAACAATGGATTCTATATAGGCGCTTCCCTCACACACACACACACGCGCGCGCACCCACACACACACACAACTCACCAATCAGACTCATAGAGCGTCGATCTGTATCAACATACACGTTTACATATTTCACATACATAGGAAAAAACACACCTAACACTCAAACATGTGATGTAAAGGCAGGGAGATCGTTATCAGAAGACGGAAAGGAACTCGAATTTAAATTTGAAATTTTTTGCTTGGCTGCACCCAACACCATTCTTGAAAGGTGGCGGAGGGAGGAAACCGGAGTCCTATCCTATCCTATCCCGTAACTCGGAGGTCGTAGGAGCACCACAGATGATCGTTTAACCAGCGTACTCCATCTTTCCCTGTCCTCAGCAACCCTGATTGTTTCGCTCAGTGTCAAACCAGTCCATTCTCGAATGTTGTCCTCCAACCTCTTTTTCGGTCTCCCTCTTCTTCTACCTCCTTGCACTGTGCCTTGCAGGATGGTCTTTGCAAGACCAGATGATCTGGTGACGTGGCCATACCATCGGAGTTTACGTTTTTTCACCACTGTGAGCAGGTCATCGTGTTGTCCAATGGCTTGTGTGATGGTCTGTCGGACTTCGTTGTTGATGATGTGCTGGGTATAGGAAATGGCCAGAAGTCTTCTGTAGCACCTCACCTCCATGCTTTGTATTCTTCGTTGGAGATCTGCTGTGAGATCTGCTGTGAGGGTCCATGTTTTGCAAGCATATAGGAAGATGGGGATAACAAGGGAGCGCAGCAGCCTTACCTTGGAATGTAGACTGATGGTCCTGTCTTTCCACGCCAGGGCAGCAGTTGTTTGTGCGATCCTGGAGAGGACTTCCTGTCGGGACCCATTGTCTGATACAAGGGCTCCTAAATATTTGAAGCTATGCACTGTGTTGAGGGATTGGCCGTGGACTTTTATGTCCGTGTTGATGCCATTTGTGTTGTTGGTCATCATTTTGGTCTTCTCTGCACTTATTTCCATTCCATAGGCTCTGGAGGTGGTGTCAAGCCTCTGTACCAGCTGTAAAAGTTCTTGTTCCTTTCCAGCCAATCCATCAATGTCATCCGCAAAACGGATGTTGAAGAGTGTTGGAGAAAGTAGGCATCCCTTCCGATGGCTTTCCGAAACCGGAGTACCCGGAGAAAACCCTCGATCTGAAAAGTCTCGTACTTAAGTCACGTAAGTTCGTCCCAGCGGGACTCCACCACGCGACCTTCGCGGCATCGGCATAGAAAACCGGCGCCTAACCAATTGTGCCACCTGGACAGGCGCCCACACACACACGCATGCCCCCTTCCCACTCCCCCTCACACATAATCACATTACTTTGAAAATTATATTTATTTGGATTTTTTATGTCTTTGCCCACTGGGTATTGTCAGCATGACAGTAGTGTCCCCCCAAAAAAAAGGATTAGGTTGTTGAGAATGAATGGCAGGGCAAACGTCCAGCAAGGAAGAAAGCAAAAAGATACTTATTCTATTGTTGATAAATTTAAGAGCTAGAGAAAATGCTTTCAGGGCCTTTGAACTCGTTATGTCCAGCGAATGTGATTTAAATTCCATCATCCAAAACCTTAACCCCCCCAATAATCGTGGATATTATGTATGAAACCGTCGTCGTTGTTATTGTTGTTTCTGATCTGCCATCAGCTGTCACTGTTTGCTCCAGTAGCATACCTTTTTCTGAGAGTGCCAGGAATCTTGGAGTCATTTTTGATTCTTCTCTTGACATGAAAGAACACATTAGTAAAGTTTGTAGACAGTGTTTCTTTGAACTAAAGAGAATAAGTTCCATCCGTCGCCTATCTTACTGTTGAAGCAACTAAAACCTTAGTTACATCATGCATCCTATCTAGATTGGATTACTGCAATTCACTCTTGGCTGGCTTACCCCAATCTGCACTTGATCCCCTACAGAAAGTTCAAAACTTTGCTGCACGCATCATTTTCCGTTCAAACCTCCGTGAACACATTACTCCTTTGCTACACAGACTCCATTGGCTACCAGTTGCTGAACGCATAAAATACAAGATAGCTTGCCTTTGTTTCTCTGTTTTTACAGGCACAGCTCCTGCTTATACTTCTGAAATGTTATCCATATACACCCCTTCTCGAGCTCTGCGATCATCTGCTGACACACGTCTTCTTAGACAGAACCGCTTCAACAGACAATCGCATGGTTACCGCTCTCTACCTGTCTTTGGTCCTCAACTCTGGAATTCCCTTCCATACAAGATTAGACATTCTTCCTCCATTTTTAAATCACAGTTAAAAACGTACCTTTTTAGGGAATATTTCAATTAATCATTTACAAGAGAGTGTAAGCAGGTGTGCGTGCTTGTGTTTTTCATAGTTTAACTGTATTTTGTACATATGTATATTATGTATCTTTTTGTCCAGTTTTGTCTGTCTTGTCTTCCCATTCCCCCAACCCCTTGCGCGCCTTGATCCTTAGGCTAAGGCGCCTTACAAATGACGAACATTATTATTATTATTATTATTAACTGTAAACAGCCACATAGCCTTTACAAAATTTTCATTGTTGACAGTTGTGACCGTTTCAGCATCAATAACTGCACGAGTGGCATGCGTGCCGAAGTTTCTGTTGCAGTTCGATAGCTGGGTCACTGATGACTCATGCACAAACAGGAAGAAATAGCACCATCGACATTTCCCCTCCTGGGTATGTATTGTAAGACAACTTACAGTGACAAACTATGCAGGCACCGTCATTTTTTTTTTTAATGGGACCAGTTCTCTAATATACATTGGATTAAAAAAAAGTGTACAAATCAGTGAGAACCATTTGATGAAACTGAGGTTGAAACAGAACAATCAGCTAAAGTTTGATATTTACGGAACGGATCTTCAGAGATCAGCCTTAAGTCAAGCAAAATAATGATTAAAACTTGTGCAATAACTTAAACAAGTACCATTTTACATGTCTACAAAAGTGATTCTAAACTAGTTACCTGAAAACAGAAATATTGCTTATATTTCCTTTTGAGGTAAACGAGTTGTTTTGGGTTTTTTCCCCCTTCTTCTCTTTCGTGAACTCCAGCAGTGCAACAACATTAACACTCGACAGTGGGAGAATCTTTGTTGATATCACAATCTAGCACAACTGTGACGACATCAACGACCTAATCTACTTTGACATTTCCAGAAGTTACGTTTTCACGATGTAGAATACTATTTTTTACAATCTCGATTTTCCTTCGTATAGAGCGTCGCGTGAGACTGTCGTCAGCAGCTTCCGAAACCAGATTCTAATTAGATACATTGGAAAGTATTTTTATCTCTTCAGTAGCTTAATACTAAAGCGAAACAAGACACAACGTTTTTCAAAGATTTATCCACGCGGATCTCTTATAACCTACGGTCGTTTGACCTACTTCGGAAAGTTTATAGCAGTACCGGTCTCGGGACTCATAACATTACGTCATTAACTTTTTCCCTGCAATACCCTTCCCTTTCTTCTTCTTCTTTCCTTCAGCAAAAATGACTTGACGTGTGATGCAGATCAGAGAAGATTCAACTGGAAAGGACAGCAGCAGTATTTGTTCATAACGCATTTCTGTGTCCAGAAACAAATTTGAGATCCTATTTGTTTTCTAAATATCTTCTTTTTTTATGATGGCTTATAATCATTACCGACGTACAGATCGATTCCTGGTCCAGAATTCAGTATTTCTCCTTCTGTGATGTGGCCTACGTGACGCACTCAAATGTCATGATGGACGCTGCTTTGAAAAATAACCAAGAAGATGCTAAAAATACGTTGCTCCACTGTATACGCAAGTATCAAGGGATTTCCTGGTTTCCGCAGATAAGGAATACTCATATAATAATTAATGTGCCTGTTCTTATTATTAGACCCAAAATATTTAAGCCCCATATCTTCTGATTTGCTCATTGGTTTCATCTGTAAAACCAACTGGCACTTTCAGAGAATGTTGGCAACGAGTTAACATAAACAGGAGATGCATCACATTCTTTTGCCCAATGAGTTAGTCGAATACCAATACACGTTTCTCTTTAACTGTTCTTAATAAAGGATCATTTTTAAATACTGTTTTCTAAACAAACAAACAAAATCATAGCAATTCGAAAATAAATGCTGGCTACGTGTTTCATCGACTTATTCCCTCAGACCCTCAGGGAATAAGGTCGCCGTCAGAAAAGATGGGGTAGGGAAAGATGAGAAGGGGAGGGGGGAGTGGAGAGGTGGTGAAGTAGGGGGAATGGGGTACGAAAATGCAGAGACTTAAGGACTCTCGTTCAGGCAACTCTGTCGACGGCCTTTGTGAGCAGGTCCGGTATAGACATCTCAACTTTTTTCGTTGACCATCTCGGCGTTCCACTTCTACACCTGTAGGGTTGTCTAAGGGAAGCGACATGTTACATTAAAATATAAATAGCGGTCAAATATAATTCCGATACTTCTTTTCCTTAATAAAGACTTCAGATGACTGGATCAACAAATTATGCACGCCATTTCAAACATTATTAAATAGTCTTTTAATCAACCTGTCAGTTTTCCCACTAGGGTTGTTTCAGCAGATCTTTTATGCGGATCGGGGGTTGTCCGGTCCTGATTTGGCTCGGAAGAGTCCAATGGACCTAAAGCAACAATCAAATCAATCAAAACCTGTCCACTAGGTCGTGGCATCCTGCGAGCCCAGACGTGATCCGTCACGGCGGCTGAGGTCTCTCCGTGGCCGAACCAAACGGATTAGAGACTTTTTCTTTCCAACCGCTGTGCGGCTCTGCCTTCCACCAGACTCTGTGAGGTCTCCCTGCCAAGCCTTTCATATGCAACCTCACTCTCTCTGTGTGTGTGTGTGTGTGTGTGTGTGTGTGTGTGTGTTTGTGTGTGTGTTAGTGAGAGGAGAGAGAGATAGATGTGTGATTGAGGGAGGGGGAGAGGACGCAACCTGGGAAAGTGACGTTAAAGGAGGCAGGAATGAGTGATTTTTGATTTATCTGTTGACTGTGATGGACATTTCTTTTTTATTCCTTTTATCATACGAAACATTACTGAAGTCATCAAAAGCCTGTATGACAAGGCTACCAATGCAGTCCTCCACAACAGCGCCATGGGAAACTGGTTAAGAACAATCGGTGTGCGTCAAGGATGCCTACTCTCTCCAACACTCTTTAACATCTTCCTAGAGCGCATCATGTCAGATGCCCTTGCAGATCACGAAGGCATAGTCAGCATAGGGGGTAGAGCAATCTCCAACCTCCTTTTGCGGATGACATTGATGAATTTGCTGGAGAGGAACAAGAACTTGAACAGCTTGTACAGAGGCTTGACACCACCTCCATAGCCTATGGAATGGAAATAAGTGCAGAGAAAACCAAAATGATGACCAACAACACCAAAGGCAGGCCAATCCCTCAACACAGTGCATAGCTTCAAATATTTAGGAACCATTGTATCAGACAATGGGTCCCAACAGGAAGTCCTCTCCAGGATCGCACAAACAACTGCTGCCCTGACAAGTTTGAAGCCCATTTGGAAAGACAGGACCATCAGTCTACATTCCAAGGTAAGGCTACTGCGCTCCCTTGTCACCTCCATTTTCCTATACGCTTGCGAAACATGGACTCTCACAGCAGATCAGATCTACAACGAAGAATACAAAGCATCAAAATGAGGTGCTACAGAAGACTTCTTGGCATTTCCTATACCCAGCACATCACCAACAACGAAGTCCGACAGACCATCACACAAGCCATTGGACAACACGATGACCTGCTCACTGTGGTGAAAAAACGGAAACTCCGATGGTATGGTCAAGTCACCAGAGCTTCAGACCTTGCAAAAACCATCCTGCAAGGAACGGTGCAAAGAGGCAGAAGAAGAGGGAGACAGAAAAAGAGGTGGGAGGACACATTCGAGAATGGACTGGTTTGACACTGAACGAAGCCATGAGGGATGCTGAGAACAGAGAAAGATGGAGTACGCTGGTTAAACGATCATCTGTGGTGCCCCAACGACCTTTGAGTTACGGGATATGATAGGATAGGGATCATACTAAAAATAATTGTCTCATGCTGTTAAGTGATTGAAATCATTTGTATTGTTTCTCATTGTTTAATGGAACCTGCATTATGTTGTCTTAAAAAACACTGTATTTGTAGTAATTTTAGGCCTGTTTTATTGGAAATTTTAACGCCTTGTCTTACAATGATTCCCGCCAGGAAGTCCTCTCCAGGATTGCACAAACAACTGCTGCCCTGACAAGTTTGAAGCCCATTAGGAAAGACAGAACCATTAGTCTACATTCCAAGGTATGGCTGCTGCGCTCCCTTGTCATCTCCATCTTCTTATACGTTTGCGTAACATGGACCCTCACAGCAGATCTACAACGAAGAATACAAAGCATGGAGATGAGGTGGTACAGAAGATTTCTGGGCATTTCCTATACTCAGCGCATCATCAATGACGAAGTCCGACAGACCATCACATAAGCCATTGGGCAACATGATGACATGCTCACAGTGGTGAAGAAACGGAAGCTCCGATGGTAATGCCACATCACCAGAGCATCAGACCTTGCAAAGACCATCCTGCAAGGCACGGTGCAAGGAGGATGAAGAAGAAGGAAACAGAAAAAGAGATGGGAGGACAATATTCGAGGATGGACTGGCTTGACACCGAGGCGAAGCAACGAGGGTTGCTGAATGACATAGAAAGATGGAATACGCTGGTTAAACAATCATCTGTGGTGCCCCAACGTCCTTCAGATTACGGGATAGGATAGGATAGGATAGATCTTATTTTATATATATATTTAAATCTTTATTTCTGTCTACTTAACTATGACTGCATTAATTAATTTATTTTTCAATGATAGTTTTGGCCAGTGATGATACAAATATTTTATTCCTTTTAATTCATTTATTTTAACTATTTATAATACCTGTTTGATCATAACAAAAGTTTTTTTGTTTATTTCTTTCTTTCTTTTTTGTATATATGCTATTTTATTAAAAGTGTCGATTGTGTCGAATGTCTGCGGGAGTGAACTGTGATGTCATATTTGATGCTTTTATTGACGATTACATTATTCTGTCATGTTTTATATTATGTCATTATGTCGCCCACATTTCACATTTTCTTTTTAAAATGAGGACGGTAAATTATCTTGTATCTTGTAATGTTTGAAGGGCACAAATATCGATACTTGCGTGATGTACTTAAGTACGCACTCTTTCACAGTTGCATGGGTAATTGGCACTTCTCTGAGATCGTCATTCAAGGAATGTAGCAAACTTTGGCAGCCAAGGACTGTGGCCAGACCAGGCAAGATAGGATAAGATGACTGGTCAAAACAGCAACAACAACAACTACTACAAAAAGGCTAATAAAAGTTTACTCCAAACGTGTACAGCATGATCATTACCCGGCTCCGGCTGTACCTAGTTGCAGTTTCCGAGACAAAAACTACCCAGAGACGTTCGTATTCAAACTGTGCACTGCAATCATCAATGTGTAAGTAGAAAAGAGAATCAGAATCTGGATGGAACCCAGCACCGAACGGCAAAACAAGCGGGCGGCCGTAAAATTATTCTATCTGTCCATTAAGTATTCTTGGTTCTTCTTCAGATTACACCAGTGCAAGCAACGCACGACTAGCCATTTGTCTTCTGGCCAGCCTTTTTCACTGTCGAGAGATTACTTTTCAGGAGTCAAAGTGTTACCAAGTGGCGTATCATTTTGTATGTATGAAGATAAACATGAAAATATGAAGAAAAATGTCATTTTTGATCTTTCACTTAGCCTAATCCCTGAGACACTCTACAGCTACAAGCTAACGTCTCAGATACTAAGAAAGAATATCTACAGCTACAAGCTAACATCTCAGATACTAAGATAAAATATCATGGATGCTGAGTTTCCTGTAGTGGAGACGGTGTAAGGACCAGAGCGTCCATTATGATTGATTCGATGGGTAGGTGATACTTACTATTATTATACTGAGTATGATACAATGCTGAGTGGACATTGACGCCAGGACGTCTGGCCGAAGCTTTTGCCTTTCCGCCTTAGAAGAGGATTAACAGCCAACGAACTGATAACAGGAATGAACTGATGATAGGATATCACTCCTGTAGCAACTACATGTTCATTGCTGGCTTTTTATCAGAATTCAATACATTTTTGTATCATGATGCACTCTCTTCTGAGAATACTTTTGTTGTGGGAGATTTGAATGTTCACGTAGACAAGCCAGACTGTTCCAAAGCAAAACGTTTTGTGCATGTATATTCTTCTTGGGAATTTTCACAGTTGGTTGATGGGCCAATACAGAAAATAGGGGAGCATACCTTAGACATTGTCTTGGTTAGGAAGTCTGATTTTATCACTTCTGTTGCCGTTGAAAACATTAATTTGTCTGACCATTTTCTTATCAAACAAATTTTTCCAACCCCAGGCCTCCCCGGAAAGTCATTCATTGTAGGAATGTTAAAGACCATTGATATATCTCAATTTCGGGTTATTCTGGTAATTGACGATTACAGCAGTTTTAATTATCTGGTTGGCAGTTATAACACTGTGCTGTCTGGCATGCTCCAGAAAAAGAAAAAACGTGTTCCTGACAATCCCATGTCCCCTTGGTTTAACGAAGCGGTCATCCAAGCTAAGCAGACAGGCGCCGTGACGAAAGAAAAATGCGCAAAATGGGTTTTACAATCCTATCCTATCCTATCCTATCCCGTAACTCGCGAGTCGTTGAGGCACCACAGATGATCGATCGGTTAACCAGCGCACTCCCATCTTTCTCTGCCCTCAGCAACCATCATGGCTTCGCTCAGTGTCAAGCCAATCCATTCTCGACTGTTGTCCTCCCACATCTTTTTCTGTCTCACTAGTCTTCTACCTCCTTGCACCGTGCCTTGTAGGATGGTCTTTGCAAGGCCTGATGCTCTACTGACGTGACCATACCATCGGAGTTTCCGTTTCTTCATCACTGTAGGCATGTCATCGTGTTGTCCAATGGCTTGTGTGATGGTCTGTCGGATTTCGTCGTCGTTTACCATCCACAGAGAAATATACACAAAGCCACGAACTCACGTCACATAGACAATCAAGAAAGCGAAAGTTCCAAATTTCCAGTGGGAATTCAGTGAAGAATCCTCTAATTCAAAGAAAATGTTCCAGATGTTGAATAGAATCCTAAACAAAGGCGACAAGTCAGACACGCTTCCCGATTTGCCGCCAGACGAAGCCGCCACTCTCTTCTCCGTGTTCAAAAAATCCAAAAATCATGCAGAAATTCACTAGTTAAGTGCCTTACAGAAGGACTCTTTTTTTTTTTTTTTTTTTTTTAATGATGAGCAAAGGTACAAGCTATGGCGCTAGGTTGAAAGATGAGCCTAAAGTGACGTCATTATGTAGAATTGCCATCACGGATGGGTCATATTTGGGTCTATGTATTAGTTGATATAAAATGTCAATGACATGAAGGGGGAGTGAATGACTAGTGATAGGACCAATAGTATTGATTTAGAACCGAACCGCACCTTGTGAAATATGAGGATAAGAATGGATGCAAGAGGCGATCAGAGGGGACTCGAAGACGAGATGAGGAGTCGACAAGACTCGATAGGGAGAGACCACTACTGTTTCCCAGAAGAGATAAACCACCAATGTGAGAAGAAAATGGGTAGTGCAGTTAGAACGGGAAACGTTACAGACTACCGAAGTATACGTGCAGGACAGAATGGTTTCAAGTGGAGGAGTGCTCTACAGTATGAAGTATTAGATGTCTTAGTCCGAATATAGAAAGTTTGTGAACTGTGGAAGAGTTCATATGTTCAATAAAGTTGCTAAAATGCTCATCTTCAAGCCTGCGTGTTTTAATTATGTTTTGTGAATTATTTGTGTGACTCTGAACATTGGTCAAGGTAAATTAAAAAATACCATCAATAATAACCTTTTAAGCCACAGCCACTGCCGGTTCTATTACAGAAGTAACATTGGCGGCTGCTGTGATTAATGGGATTGAAATTCTTGTAGTGACCTTTCAGCTAGGGGAAAAGACAAAGCATCCAGGGAACTTGAAATAGTGTACTTACTACGCTTGCAACACGTCAAAGAAAAAGACGTTCTGCGTGTGCTAAAACTGATAAACTTCCATTAGGTAGGCCTATTTAGCAATTCGGGCTAGCCACGCTTAGGTAAGTCAAAGTTCTTTGGTGAAGTGGCGAATTATTGCGTTATGGCGCATTCCCCAGCGATCGACAGTTCTCTTTAAACGAAGCTTTCGTGATAAAAGCAAGTGTAGAAGTAATCGTAAAGTAACATTAACTAGCCCCGATATAGACACACGCCTCCTACAGCTGATAGTCATAAATAGATTCTGGAAAGCCTTCATTCAAAACAAATGTCTAATCTTGGCGATAAATTGAAAACTAGGTTCTATTGTTGTAGAGGAGGATAAACGACAGTTGACGCGGGGACAGTGACACCTTTCAAAGAGCAGCAGCAGCAACAACAGCAGGTGACGAAGGTGGTCTTGCTGCGGCAGGTGCGCATCCGACCCGAGTGGCGAGAGCAGCCAACCGCCTTTCGTCGCTGTAAGCAGCCCCAGGGTCCGCCACGATCAGGTTAAGAAGGGGTAATTAACAACCAACAAATTATGACTAGCGCTGTCAGCGTAGCACAAAAGCAGCTAACCAAAGCGCAACCAAATCATGTTCACGTGTTCTTTAAAATTGAAGGGAAATGCGCAACGTAAATGCAATTTCAAACAGAGATATACATACTCGATTATACACTCGAATAATATCTCTGAAGAAAATGCGTCTCTACGGTTGATAACGGTTTACATTTGGTACAGAGAATCCAACTGGTTTCAAACTCGAATAGGCAACTTACCTCACTAGTATTCCTTTACTTCAAAATAAGTTTATCTGCCTACGCAGGCTACACTAATGTATTATTTTCAACCCAAATTATGCAATCAGAGCGGCCAAAACATGATGATAAGACTGCAACAGTGACCTGCTCTGATGTCGTGATGACCGTGAAGGAATATTATGGAACAAAAGTACGGTGTTTCAGAATATTATATAGATGCCACATAATTATACGACTACTGTGTCCTGTTGTAACACAAAACATTAAAAGGAGGCGTGGAGCGATGTCAATGGCAAATGAAGTGGGTGACTTCGAAAAGAGAGAGAGAGAGAGAGAGAGAGAGAGAGAGAGAGAGAGAGAGAGAGAGAGAGAGAGAGAGAGAGAGAGAGAGAGAGAGAGAGAGAGACTCTGTAATAAAACTGAAAAGTTAAAGCTATAAAACAATGTTTACTTTCAGAGCATCTTTCCTGCTTCACCAACGTACGCCAACACACCGGTTTACGGTGAAGTTTAAAAGAAACGAGTGGAGGTGAATACACGCAATGAGAGAATGACGAATTAAAAACTAAATCGTAGTCATAAAGATGTCACTCTATTTTCCCCTCCCCCCTACCCTCCTCCCGCCCCATCCGCTTTCGACTCTCATCGACCCTCACCCCATTCCTCACCTCCTCTCCACCCCAACGTCTCTTAACAACACCAACAAACGAAACATTTCGTACAGCTTTTACGCAGTGCACGCATTGACTGTCAACGACAACATCGCAGCACATACGGTCAATGGTTCGAAGTTGGTGGACGACCTGGAGTGCCGCAAAAATCACAAATAAAAATAAAAACATGACCCTGAAACACTGCGCTCCTATATGATCCTTCGGATTACATTACATTACATTATTATTGCTTTAGGTCCAGCGGACTCTTCCGAGCCAAATCAGGACCGGACAACCCCTGATCCGCATAAAAGATCTGCTGAAACAACCCTAGTGGTAAAACCGAAAGCTCTCCACCAGCCAGTCACTTTACAATAAAGACATCCCACGCAGGGGACGGCTGAGGCTTCACCCCAACTTATCGAACCCCCGTTTACAAAAACAAAATAGAATACAAACATCATTATAAATTATCAACAAAACACATACATATAAAATGCCTACATTGCTAAATAATAACATCATAGGAAGCCCTAGTGACCACCTGGCAGAAAGCGTCCAATATCCCCAAGCTGATCCAACAGGCCTCATACACAAATCAGGAGTCTTGTCCCGGAAGAGTTTTCAAGAAAAAAGGTAGGAGGCTGGTCTAGCGAAGAAGACGATAGTATAGCAGATTGATAGAACAGAGCAGGAATGAGAAAGAGCAAATGAGAAAGACAGCGACAGTGGGAATTTAAAGCACTAAATTTCCAGAAAGTGGGGATACTATTTATACTGAAACCCCCGGCAACCCAACGGGGGTATCCTTCGGATAAACCGAGGTCTAGTCTTTGCACTCACGCATGCCATCGTTCGGACTTTAAAAGATCCTGACGCTCACATCCTAGAAGGGTGAGTGTAAGCTACACAAATACACCCAGGAAGCACTAGGTCCCTTCTCCCCTATACCCAGTCGCCCAGATTGTGCTCAGTGGTCTGTGCGTGAGACTATACGCTCAAAGGCGGCAAGTGGGCGCCCCGGGGCAGCTTGCGTTAGATCCTGTGTCGGCCAACGCCTTGAGCAGCTCTTGAGCTGGAAAAGCGCTATATAAGAATGATTAAATAACATAATTAAAAGGCCTGGTTTGTATGCAGCAGCATCGCCAACAAAAGAAACGTTAACTATCTATCCAATGCAAGAAGAAAAGGGTCGACAAGGAAGAAAGATTTACGTTTTGTACAATCGAACAGGGAGCTGACAAACTCATATTTAAGACTAGCTAGCATTAAAAAGCTCGGGTTTCCAACCCAGCGTAAGATGCTAAAAAAAGGAAAAAGCGCCAAGAAAGAGGAAAAAAAGAAACTCCTTGTACTAATTGGGTGCATGGATTGTATTAAAAACCATTGTGATGACGCAAATAGAGCACGTGCATTACAGAGGACAGAACGGCATTAAGGCTGATTATTTGTTATTTTTAAAATTGAAATAAAGTCATCACCGTTAAAGCATCAGCTTTCATGACTGTGACATTTTCTAGAAACCTATTTCCACTTATTCTGTTACACAACAAATGCAAAACAACTCCCTATTCACCCCGACTCCAGTTATCAATGTACGTCGCAAGAATTCAATCAAGATAGAAATATTAACGTCAATGCTGCTGAATTCATTTGGGATTGTAGGAGCGGGCCCACCCAGCAATCTAGAACAAAATTTATCATCATCAAAACCCTACGGCTGCGGAATGTTGGAATATTTGCACCTTAAAGGTCAACAAGAGAAAGAAACACAGAGGCACCATAGGCAATATCAAAACAAACAGTTCCCCCTCAAAATCAATAAAACACATTATTCACAACTACAACCACATAATCAAAAATTCAATATATTTTGTCCTTTTTTTTCCCAAGTCCATAAGTACAAAAAAGAAACAATTACACTTACTGATACGCAACAAAATAATAACACCATCAACGTGCAAAAAACAATGAGAGCCTCCACGTTATTACAATTTATTGGTTTTAAGGCTAAACGCGAAACCGCAGAATAAAAAGAACAAGGTTTGAATGAAATCGTCAAGTTTCCGAGCACCTCTGTTCATACTCAACCTCATATATTAAGCTTTAAGAATGCAATTATATTAACATAAAAGAGCAAGGGTCACATACACAAACGCACACGCACACACACACTCCCACGCGCGGAAGCACGAGCACTCACTGCAGCGGCACCGCCTTGTTGGTTATTGAGTTGGAAAACAATACGCGTGGAAGCTTTATGACATTCTTGATCTTTTTTTGCTTCCTTCTAGACCCTTTGTTCCCACTTCCATTCCCGCAGTGACCGAGCCAAATATGCAATGAATTTCTTTCGTAAATCACCATTCACTGCTCATGTAATGAAGTATGACGTCTAGCGCCAAGCATCATTATTAAGTTCAACTCTTCCTATGATCCCTTCCAGAATTCCGCTGGTAATGCGATTAGGTTAAGTAAACTGGTGTTTTGCCAACAGGAAACAATCAAATACACAAACAACTTTTAATTATTTTTTTTTTCGTAATAAAGTTTCGGCAATTCATCAACATTAGGAAAACTGTAATGCATACTAAATGAATATTAATAACTTATGTACGTGTATCAAAAGCAAACTAAGCACTAATTTATTGATTATCCCAATAAAACTACGTGGCAGAGACAAATAATTTAGTTTATAAACCAATAACAAAATAACCCAATCATCAAAATATTACAAGTTTTCAATATCAAAACCCTTTACGAAATTTTAACCACGGTTAAATGATCACATCGGTGATCTGCTTTGCGCGAATAACTTTGTAACAATTACAATGTTTCCTTGTGAGCAGTTCCAACAAACATGTGTATCAGTCGCAAGTGGAACAATAACAACTAAAAGTACTGAAGTGTTTACATCTGTTACATCAGCAGAAAACACAGTGTGAGGAAGATGGATAGATATACTTTTAACATTTAACAGGAGGCCACTGTGACAGCCTGGGAACATCAAGAGGTTTTGTAAGAAGTTGGAATGATGCCACAGAATCTAAGGAATCTGAGAGCTGCGAACAGACAGCATCGACTCATTTCTTAGATTTATTACCGTTGCGTTTAATTGATTAACCGAAAATACTGTGTATCATAATGAAGTAACAATTCGAAGGTTCTAGAGTTTCCAGGGTCATGCCCTGCCTGGAACTCACATCTGTATTGTAAATGTCATGCGGATCTTCTGTGATATAAAAATAAAAACGTGTTTAATCAAATAATTGTAAGTTGGCGACACCACTTCGGTGTAGCAATACACCATACTTAATCAAAACGTAACTAATACAAACAAATCCTAAAATAGTCATCAAGCATTAGAAAATCTAGTTTCCAGCCAGCCCATTCAGAAATGTCCTTCTCACATATCAATTAGATCAGGTATATGAAACTGAAAATTTGGATAGGCTGCTGAGGACATGGCGAAGAAATGTTGGAGATGTTCCCATTCACATTCATGCCTGTGTCATCTTGCATAACGCCCCATTCCCTCTCTATATATTTTCCATTTTGCTGATGCTATTGCTCGTTGCTTTCAAAACGTTCTCGTGCACCTGTAGGCTAAGACACCGGTAAGGCAATATACCTTGCCAGGATCTGGCAAAAACACCGCAAAACCAGAGTTACGGACTTGTGTTCTGGCAGAAGGCCGGCCGGCGCGCGATTGGAGGCTATATTGGTCCCAGACAAGGTAGAAGCGTGAGAAAGTTGCAGCAGCGATGGCCCAAAGTTGCACTGTTGATCATTAACTTGCAGTTCCCCACCTGCCATTCGGCATCACGCCTCACTAAGAGGTGCTGGCAACGTGCCCGAAATAAACAGCATCATGTCTCTTCCATCCTATCTTTTTTTTTCTTTTTTTTATCCAACACTTCAGCCAGCGAGACGACAGATAGGCCTTTTCTCACGCTGTTTTGCTTTCTTACGTCCAGTGTCTGCATGCACAACATACTCTGATTGTTGTTCTAGAACAAACACGGGTATCTCTTTAATGCTAACTATCTAATAAATCACCCAACTCTTCCTAGGTACTGGTACCTTCCAGACGATTTGGTTATCTGTCTCTGCTACCATAACAGTAATTTACAGTGGCAATAATCAAAGAATCTGGTAACTGTCACGGAAATCTTTGTAGGCCATAGCCACTAAGAAACCTATACATCCCTGAGGTAACAAGACCATCTTTATCAGTAAACGTTTGTCAAGACTGAAGTACACAAGATAATTTATTTTATTAACAGCATTACATTATAATACTACTGAAAATTAATGTTCCTTGATTACTTATGAGAGTCACTGTGCAAATCCATTTGAACTGCTCATCACACAAATGTCCTACACCCTGAAGATCAAGGCTGTTAGGATTCATCAATGTAATTGTTATATATGTGAATGTATTCAAAGCTTGCATCAACGACTGTAATGACTAATTTAATTTCCATTTGGCAGATTACAAATTTGCAAACCTTTAATGATGACGATGATAATGACGATGACAATGATGATGATGATGAGGAGGAGGAGGAAGAGGAGGAGGATGACGTCTTGTACAGCATGATCCTACGTTTCTGTAGACATACTCACTGAGGGGGAAAATCAAAGTAAAAGTGATCCAAAACCAACGTGAAGCAATCCAAAAATAATCTGTGATGGAGGAAAATGCAGAGTCCTCACAAACTATAAAATCCATCTTCCATTCGTGAGAAGCTTAGTACAGCAGCCTTATAAAAATAAAACAGGAATGCCAAAGTCATATTAAAAAGCTACATTTATACAAACTCTAGTGACAATTGATTTTACTAAATACGTTTAATCTTAATCTCGCTATTGCTCAAAATCATACTAATAGTTTTTATCTCTTTTTGTCTTTTAATTGTTCAGCGGAATCAATGGTTTACTCAGATGGGTAGGAATGGAAGAGGGGAATTATAATAAATTTAAATATAGTTCAGTAGCTGTAAATACATGTACCTGTTGGTTTTATCTCTTCAATTTCAAGTCACAGCAAAGCAGTTTGCATTACAAGTCGCCATATTGTAAAAAACAGACAAGATGCAATTTTAAAATTATCTGCATTATTGCAGTCGAGTCAGCATCTGCTTTATAAAGGTACACACTGTAACACAGACATCTATTTTCAACCTCAGCCAAAACAACGTGATTCATACAAATTATTTTCAATAGGAGAAGTTACAGTTTTCTTTGATGTGCATAACCTTCTTTCATCTCTGATAACCAGTGTGGGCCTGACGTGAACCACACAGACTGTATATATGTTTAAACTTTAGCAGACTGCTTGAACATCTGATCTGTGAAGTCACCGAGTGTTACTAAATAGGTAACCTAGTCACCAGTAGCCTAGTGAGATTTAGTACCAGTGAAAGGCAGTTTACCTCAGGTAGTAGTTAGGTGCCAAAAGAGGTAAGAGTACGACTATGAATACGAAAACTGAATAATCTCATTGAGAATATACTGTATTAACATCAGACACCCACATACACAAATTGCAAAACGATGACATCGAGTAGACAAAAGCGGATATTGCACAAAGATAGTACGTTAAATCACAGCCAATCATTGCACTGAATACTACAAAAGAGCATAGTCATTGCACTTCAACGCCATTTAGGCAATTACAGCTATTTAAGCACATACATACTCACATACGTGTTTTACAGCTATTTAAGCACATACATACTCACAAACGTGTGTGTGCACAATTAATCAATTTCACTTTTATTTAGCACTTTTCCAGCTCAAGAGCCGGTCAATCGCTGGCCGCTACAGGTTCCAACTCAAGCTGCCCACTTGCAGCCTCTGGGCACATAGTCTGATGCGCAGACAACTGAGCACAAACCTGGGCGACCGGGGCTGGGGAGAAGAAACCTAGAGCATGCTGGGTGTATTTGTGTAGCCGGCACTCACCCGTCTAGGAAATGAGCGTCAGGACCTTTAAAGTCCATGCGATGGAATGCGTGCGTCCACAGACTTATCTTGAGCCAGCGTAATGAGGGTGATGCCCATCTCTCTCCCTCGCTGCTTTACCTTCCCCACCCTTAAGAGAGTAGGTACTCAGTCACAGTTGAGTCCACTGTTATTTGTCGCTTCACGTTTTGCGGTCACCCTTCCAAGTGCTAACCGCACTGGACGGTGCTTAACTTGCGACACAGTAGCGAGTGCTCATGCATTATTACCATAGCTATATTCCGAGGTCAAAATATACAGCATCCAGTATTATTATTATCATCATAAACATTAATATTACTGACATTACAGATAAATAAGGAAAGAAAAAAACTTATATTCTATTCACTTTTGAAGACTTTTGATTCCTAAGACAATAGTCCAGGCTTTCCCCCTAGACGTAGACCACACCATCCTTACATGCCCCCAAAAGCTTGAACTGTAATTTCTTACATTGTTTTAAATACAAAAAATATAAATTAAAACTAAGAATGTTGTGAGATAAAACGAGTAACAGATTAATATGAGATTTTATACAATAGAATAATAAACCTGTACACTGCAACATACGAATAGAAGTGAAATATGTTATATATATATATATATATATATATATATATATATATATATATATATATATATATATATATAAATAATTTTTTTTAACTTTTTAAAAATATTTTTTATTTTGTTGTTTGTAGATTATAGTCACACGACACTTTCGCATATAGGTGACTACTGGACCGATTTATACTGACACCAGCGGGCCAGTTGTTGGTAAAGGGGAAAATAATATGATCACACGTTGACCAATCCGGGATTCGAACCAGCGACCTTTCGGTTACTAGCAAGACGCTCTTACCAACTGAGCTACCTGGCCCCACAGTTTTTTTTAGTTTTTTTAATATTTGTTTTATATATCTGACAATGTGTAGACTAAGGCAGCATCCCCACCATTATCTTCCTTCCAAGAATTCAGAGATACTGAGGTTCTCATGCAACAAAACTGGAGAGAGAGAGAGAGAGAGAGAGAGAGAGAGAGAGAGAGAGAGAGAGAGAGTGTGAAGTCGAAACCTTTAATAGGATAATAGCATTATGTTCTATGGCCCTGTCTTACAGCTAGTCATTAAATTTAAAAAAAAATCAGAACTAACAAAATAATGAACATAAAATTGATTTGAAACTAAAGCAAACCTTAACAATGGTAAGAATAAAAGAAATTATTAAGAATATTTAATGTACTTAAATACACATATATCTCCCTCCCTCCCCTTCAACTCCCTCATCCTTCCCCCACCCCCTCCCACCTTCACACTCCCCCATTAATAAACACTTCAAAAACTTAAACTGTCGCAAGATAGGGAAAAACAAAAGGTATACAATCATCTTAAATAATAGGAGCAAAAGGAGAATACAAATTTGTGGAGTCCAGTTTTAAACGATGTTAATGATTTACTTTCCTTGATCTCCTGTGGAAGAGAATTCCATACACTTGGACCAAAATATGACAGAGATGTTTTAAATATGTCTAAGCGTAGTTCTTAAAATGTTAAATAATGTCTAAGAGTTGAATAACGAGATTACGGTTTGCCAGGAGCTCTATTTGGTTTACATTTTGTACATTAAAACGGATTTGTTGTAATTAAGATGTTTGTTAAGGGGGAGAGTGAAAGATATTTTTAATTTTGAATCAGTTGTGATGGAAGTGTTGGGGATAACTAAATTTGCATGCAGCCCTGCTGTGAATTTTTTTTAAAAACCAGCCATCACTTGGACCAAAATATGACAGAGATGTTTTAAATATGTTTACGTGTGGTTCTGGAAATGTTAAATAATGTCTGAAAGTTGAATAATGAGATGACGAGAACAAAAGGTATACAATCATCTTAAATAATAGGAGCAAAAGAAGAATAAAAATTTGTGGTCCAGTTTTAAACGATGTTAATGATTTACTTTCCTTGATCTCCTGTGGAAAAGAACTCCACACACTTGGACCAAAATATGACAGAGATGTTTTAAATATGTCTAAGCGTGGTTCTGAAAATGTCAAATAATGTCTGAAAGTTGAATTAATGAGATGACGATTTGCTAGGAGCTCTATTTGTTTAGCATTTTGTACATTAAAACGGCTTTATTGTAATTTAGGTGTTTGTTAAGGGGGAGAGTGAAAGCTATTTTTAACTGTGAATCAGTTGTGACGGAAGTTTTGGGAATAACTAATTTGGCAGCTCTGCTGTGAATAAAATTAATCTTTTTAAACAAAGGCATCACTACAGTCGTCCCCTATTATTGATGCGTAATCAATGTGACATTTGATATGGGCATTATAAAAAAAGTTTGTTAGCATCTGCAGTTGTGAAAGATTGAAGCTTAGACAACATAAATAATATTGTTGAGAGTTTTACAAAGTCTTTCAAAATATATGTAAATGCCAACTGACTTTGTTGCCTACAGTTACACCTCAAAGTGTATGACTTTCAACCTGTTTAATATTATTTCCATTTATGACTAAATCAAGTGAAAGCTGATCCCACTGATGCTTTTGTCTAGTTGTTATTAACAAAGCTTTTGATTTAGCCGGATTCAGTGACATATGGTTTTGACTGCAGCAGTCAGCAGCATTGTTAAGGGCACCTTGTAGAGATTGCTGTTTTTCAACTATGTTCCTCCCTTGATTTTGCTATGTCCTGTCATCAGCTTTCATATGGCATTTAAAAGAATTATCTCAGAGATTTAATGGTAAATCATTAATAGAAATGCAAAATAAAATAGGACCTAGAGCCGATCCTTGAGAAACCCCGTACATTATATGGCCCACAGAAGAATTTATTCCATTAATATACAGTGTACGGTGATTAAAATAGAAACAAAAACAATTTAACACAACTGAGCCATTGAGGTACAGTGAAAGTTTCTGAAGTCATATGTGATGATTGATGAGGTCAAAAGCTTTGGAAAGATCAAGAAAACAGCTCCTGACAAAGTAGATTTATTCATGGCAGAGAGCCATTTGTTAGTTAAAAGTTAAACGAACAATACAATACAATACAAGATTATTGCTTTAGGTCCAACAGACTCTTCCGAGCCAAATCAGGACCAAGTTAAACGAAGAGAGAGAGACAGAGACAGAGACAGAGAGAGAGACAGACAGACAGAGACAGAGAGAGACCAAGACAGACAGAGAGACAGAGATGAGAGAGAGAGAGAGAGACAGAGATAAGAAGAAGAAGAGGATGATGATGATGAAGTGACATAAATATCATGAAATGACATAAAATATTATAAAGTATTCCAGTAGGAAAACATCACTTCCATCAGCATGGGAATTGAACAAATATATTATTATTACTCTATTAATTATCAAGTTTGAAGCATACATTAGTGACAACAAATACAATCCACATAAAAGTTCATACAATAACGCACGCCACCTGAATTAAGCTTTCCACTGTTTCAAGATAGACCTTTATATATAATACACTGTCGTGGTAAATTAAGGTTTAGAAGAGAAGATTGTACTACTGCAGTTAAAATGTTAAACATTTGAAAGTCCAAGGTATGAAAAGTCATAATAATAATAATAATACAGGATGCTATGAACGCGCTTTTCCCCAAGGCTCAAAGCGCGGCGATCTATACCAACATACACGCTCACCTGTCTCATTTACCCTCACACACACCAAATACACATACATCACTCAAACAGGTGGTGTAAAGGCAGGTCGATCGCTATTAGAATGCGGAAGAAAATCTAATTTTTATTTTTGAAATTTTGATATTGACTGCATCCTGTACCATTATTGAAGGGAGGGAGGAAACCAGAGTGCCCGGAGAAAACCCTCGGTGACCTCAATAGTCTCGTACCTAAGTCACATACGTTCGCCCCTTGCGGGAATCGAACCCGCGACCTTCGGCATAGGAAACCGGCGACTTATCCACTGCGCCACGAGGCCACCCCATCATCATTATGCAAGTATATTATGCTGACAATACTACAGGTAATGTATTCAGGTAAAATGCTTCAAATAGTGAATTGCACTATTTGCAACAACAGCAGGCATGTGACAAAAACTACATAAATTAATTATTAAGCCTTATTAAGGAATTAAAAAGTAATGATCTTCTTCGTCTTCTTTGTCTCAACTTAATTCAATGAACTGAAGTACATGTACACACTCGATGAAGGGAAGGGTCCTAAGTGTGTATCCAGCACTCACCAGTCTAGGACATGAGCATCAGGATCTTTAAAATCCATGTGATGGGGTGCATGCATGCACAGTATAGACCTCGGTTTATAGTCTCATCTGAAGGAGTCGGAGTGCAATGTTTTAGTTTTGTCTAATATTTTTTATTCAAGGCCTTCAATGGGGTTTGAGCCACTGCCTGTATAGGCTACAATTAATGTTATCACCAAACATTCAAGTACTCTGCAAAACCCCCTGAGCTAATTGGGTGGGGTCCCATGAACATGGCCACTGAATAAAAGGCTATATTGGAAGAAGGGGGGTAGGAAGGGGGGGGAGGGTGGTGAGAACTTGTTAACCATAACCCTGAAAGTGAAACTTTACAAAAATATATCTATTAGTTACTTACCACTAACAGTAATCTAGGCCTGTCCTGTCCTATCCTATCCCATAACTACAAGATCGTTGGGGCACAACAGATGATCGTTTAACCAGTGCCCTCCATCTTTCTCTGTCCTCAGCAACCCTCATGGCTTCGCTCAGTGTCAAGCCAGTCCATTCTCGAATATGGTCCTCCCACCTCTTTTTCTGTCTACCTCTTCTTCTGCCTCCTTGCACTGTGCTTTGCAGGGTGGTCTCTGCAAGGCCTGATGCTCTGCTGACGTGGCCATACCATCGGAGGTTCCGTTTCTTCAACACTTTGAGCATATCATCGTGTTGTCCAATGGATTGTGTTTTGGTCTGTCGGACATCGTTGTTGGTGATGTGCTGAGCATAGGAAATTTCCAGAAGCCTTCTGTAGCACCTCATCTCCATGCTTTGTATTTTTCGTTGTAGATCTGGTATGAGGGTCCATGTTTCGCAAGCATATAGGAAGATGGAGATGACTAGAGAACACAGCAACTTTACCATGGAATGTAGACTGATGATCCTGTCTTTCCAAAGGGCTTCAACCTTGTTAGGGCCGCAGTTGTTTGTGTGATTCTGGAGAGGACTTCCTATCTGGAACTGATGTCTGATACAATGGCGCCTAAATATTTAAAGCTTTGCACAGTGTTGAGGGATTGGCTTTGGACTTTGATTCCCCCCGTGGGTGTGCCGGGATTTCAGTATAAATAGTACCCCACTTTCTGGAAATGTAGTGCTTTAAATTCCCACCGTCGCTGTCTTTCTCCTTTGTTCTTTCTCATTCCTACTCTGTTCTATCAATCTAATATACTATCTTCTTCTTCGCTAGACCAGCCACCTACCTTTTTTATTGAAAACTCTTCCGGGACAAAACTCCTCACTTGTGTGCGAGGTCTGTTGGATCAGCTTGGGAATATTGGATGCTTTCTGCCAGGTGGTCACTGGGGGCTTCCTATGATGTTATTATTTGGCAATGTAGGCATTTTATATGTATGTGTTTTGTTGATATTTTATAATGATCTTTGTATTCTATTTTGTTTTTGTAAACGGGCGTTAGATAAATTAGAGTACAGCCTCAGCATCCCCTGCGTGGGATGTCTTTATTGTAAAGTGACCGGCTGGTGGAGTGTCTTCAGTGTTACCACTAGGGTTGTTTCGGCAAATCTTTAATGCGGATCAGGAGTGAGTCCCCTTTCAGCAAAGTTGTGGTCTTGATTTTGAGGTCCTGATTCGGCTCTGTGCAGTCCGCTCGACCCGGTAAGCAATTAATATCCATGTTGATGCCATTGGTGGTGTTGGTCATCATTTAGGTATTATCTGCACATATTTCCATTCCACAGGCTCTGGAGGTGGTGTCAAGCCTCTGTACCAGCTGTTAAAGTTCTTTTCCTCTCCAGCCAATCCATCAATGTCATTCGCAAAATGAAGGTTGGAGATTGCTCTACCCCATATGCTGACTGTGCCTTCATGATCTGAAAGGGCATCTGAAGAGTGTTGGAGAGAGTAGGCATCCTTGACGCACACTGATTGTTGTTCTGAACCAGTTCCCGATGGCACTGTTGTGGAGGAATGCATTGGTATTGGTAGCCTTGTCATACAGGCTTTTGACGACTTCAATAATTTTAGGGCTGATGTTGTACATTTTCATGGATGCCCACAGAGTTGCATGCCAGACTCATTTGAAGTCTACAAACACATGAAATATATGTTGCTGATGCTGTAGGTATATCTCACAAATTATTCTGAGGTTGAAAATCTGTTAAGTGGTACTTTGCCCTGCCCTGAGTCCTGCTTGTTATTCAGCTATGATTTGTTCAGCTTGGGCTTTCCACCTGTTGAGTATTATTTTCAGGAGGACCTTGCTGGGATGGCTGATGAGGCTGAGGGTGCAATAATTTTCACACTCATGAAGGTTACCTTTTTTTTGGAAGAGTGATGACAAGTGACTGGGTCCATCAAGTGACTGTGTCCATGGTGTAGGCCATTCCCCACTCTGCCAGATCTTGTTACAGATAATGGTGAGGGCATCAATTATCGCTTCTCCTCCTGCTTGAAGCAATTCCTACGTTGTCCACCCCTGCTGACTTCCCTTTCTTCAGCGATAACACTGCTGCCTCAACTTCTTCTCGGAGAATTGGCAGGATTTCTTCTTCTTCACTGTTCTCGGGACATGCTAGAACTGATGGGTCTCCGTTTGGTGTGTGGTTGTATAGGTATCTAGAGCAATACTCTGTCCATCTGTCCAAGACTTCTTAAATTGTTTTTCCGTAAGGCATATGCCAGACTTGTTTGAATCGTGGAGACCTTGCTTGAACTGATGGTGTGGTAATTTTCACACTCCTGAAAGTTACCCTTTTTGGGAAGAGTGATGACAAGACTGTACTAAAGTACCAATAGTAGTTCATTGTGTTTCTATGATAGCAATATGACACAGGTAGACAAGACCTAGACGATATTCTACCAAATTCTCTTAATGTTGGAGAACCGAAGAAAGCGTATAATGAACATTAAATGGAATGCATGCTTAATGGTAAAGTGCCCAGTCATTTTTAGGGTCAGCAAATGCCGAAATGGAGCTCTCGATCTCGTTTGTGACACTGACAGCCAACCATTCGCTTTCAATGGTTTCTGACACTTTCTTGGAAAACCTGATGATTTCAATATCACAATAAAACAAAAATGTATATTTACTTGCAGCTCCAGGACCGCGGGTAGTCACGGCGATGGCACTAGAACTAGAAGGAAGAAACATTCATTGTTCTTTGAGGACACCTGCGACCACTAAAAATGACTGTGACGTCATAGTACAGAACCAGTCCAATCGACGACACCAAGTAAAGCCGCTGCAGAAAATCAAAATAAATGATACTCAAAGTCTAAAATGAAAGAATGGTATCGCAACGTGATATCTTATTAAAATTACTTTCATCAATAGAAATAATCTTCTGACCTTAGTGATGGGGTATGGGTTCAGTGATGGGATACCGAGAGTAAGAAAAGACGGCATGGGAGGCCACTCTGACATCGAGAAAATGTAAACATTAAGCACTCTTTTGGAAATGAAAAACACACTCGCTCTTGTCCAGTTTCTAACAAACAACATGGCTGCTGCGTGGGTCGAGAAATTGAATTCTGCTCAGAAAACCTGTCTTATTCAAGATGGTAAGTAAATTTTGATGTCTCAGATGGATGGAATGAAAGTCTGCATTATTTTTCCACAATCGCATAAATGTCTTTGCAAACAGAACTCAATTTATGTAATTCTACTATTTATTGTAATTGATTTCATTTTATTAAAATAAATTTGAAGAATTCTCTAGAATCCAGAATTGTTCGCGTTGGCACTTATTGACGTATTGGAAGTAGTTTTTGTTACTGGTCGTACTGGTTATGAGTTGTGTGCTTTGTTCACTTTTGCAGGGAGAAGAAAGGTTCATTTTACGTTTCCAGATGGGTTGGAGCTAGCCGAAGAATACGATTTAAAAACGAGTGAACTTGTTTGTGAGTAATTAGTTAATTAGTTATTCATTGTTTATAGGGTCAACGGACTGCAAAGAGCCGAATCAGGACCACAAAATCAGGACTGTAACTTGGTTGAAAGAAAACTCACCCCTGATCCGTATAAAAGATATGCTGAAACAACTCCAACAGTAACACTGAAGGCACTCCACCAGCCGGCCACTTTACAATAAAGGCATCCCGTGCTGGCGACACTGAGGCTTTACTCTAATATATCGAACCCCCGTTTACAAAAACAAAATAGAATATAAACATCATTATAAAATAATAATGAAACACATACATATATTATGCCCACATTGCTAAATAATAATACCTTAAAAAGCCCTAGTGACCATGTGACGACACGAATTTTCGATGCACGCTAAGATTAAGCTGTGTCAGATTGTATATAGTGTAGAGTTTCATATCTCTAAGAATATGATGTGCAAAGTTTGAATCAGCAGCCTGTATTACGTAGGTTATGATAGGATGTATGGTTTTCACGTGCGAAACGCATAGCTGGATGAGTATTAGGGGGGCTGAACGAAACTCGATGCCTTGTACTGTGGACTGAGAGAAGGTTTAGGCCTCAGAATCAAGTTGGTAGCGCTTACTATCAGACGGATATTTTGAATGAAGTGTGACTGCTACTATCACAGGATAGAATTAGAGTAATTTTCATAAGGGTTGTGTATCTTGTGTTAGAACCACCCGAGGTCTTGCTCCTTCGCAAGGACAAGAATGACCAAAGTACTGTAAATATTGCTATAGAGAAGGAATTCTTTAGCAGTAGTCGAATGATTATGACTGTCACCATTTCTGTGTGATTAGGTGTGTAGTCTTTTCTTAAGGGTGTGTACTCTTTCCTTAGGGACCGCCCAAGGCTCAGTGACCTCGACGGTGCTGAGATGCTCCATGAGCGTAGTTTAGTGCATTGAACGAACCATCTACTCTCAGCAGACTGTATTGTACTGTGTTGTGTCGTGTTGTGATGTTACGTGTATCTGTACTTCACAGGCCGAGGACTTGAAGGTGAGTTCGTGCCCAGTATCTCATTTCCTTAGTGGCTATGCACTCTGAGCATGCTTATGTGAATGAATGATGTTGGATGAGAGGGGAAGGGATATATTCGGTTAAATAGTATTTTTTATATGATTTTCTTGTTTAAATATGTAAAATTACTAATGTTGTTGATATTGTTGCCAAATGAGGTCAAGGGTGACGATGAAGTATACATGATAATATGAGAGAGGGGAGACAATGTACTATAGTAGGGAGAGGGGTGATGAAGGTGAGGAAGAGGATGTATCAAGATTGTTGGCTAGAAATGGAATTATAATATGCATTTATATGAACAATCATGTCATGAGAAGGGATATGAATTTTAGAATTATGAATTGTTGTAATGCATAAATAAACAGGTCAAGATGGCGGACAGTGGAAGGAGTTATTTCCCATGTATTGTTTACTTTTATTGAGGTAGATTAGTAAGACGATTTATTTGTTGACCAGATTGGGCATATTCGCTGATTTTGCTGTTGTTTATACTGCTGCCTCCGCTGCCGTTCCCCCATTCTGGCGTTGATGGTGCTGCATTGAGACGGTTGCGTGATCATCGCTGCCTGGGCACTTCGTGACACCCCAGACGACCAGGAGACAACCACTTGGGTTTTCTGCATATGTCACAGAGCACTTCCACAGTCATACACACTTACATTACACACAGATTAAACATACTACATATTCAGTGAAGCTTAGAGCATTGTGCATTTACTATCTTTGTGTTGTTGCATCATTTGGTGATTTTCTGGAAGGCAAGGGTGAAATAGACAGTGAACATTTGAGTATCAAAGCCAGACAGTTTAATTAAACACATTCTTCAAGTCTTGCTGACTGAACTCCTAAACCTTTAGTCGGGTTATTTCAGCTTTATTTTCTTATTGTTGCATATTGTTGTGTGGGCATCTTGTGTACAGCTTCTAAGGGTTTCAGATTAGACAAGGGAGGTAATTGTTTGTTTAATTGTTGGGGTTGTGGGTCCGGATAAGGGTTGGGGGTGGTTTAGATTTCCAATTCTCCTGTGTGTTTGGTTGTTGAATAAAAGAGTGTAAATGATCATCTGGCATTTGTGTTAGTTTTTTAGTTTGAGTTCGATTCCTCCACTCGCTGTGTGAGCTGAAGGTCACTGAACCCACTCGGGTGATGTGACAGACCATTTGGCAGAAAGCGTCCAATATTCCTAAGCTGAATCAACAGACCCCATACACAAATGAGGAGTTGTGGGAGAGTTTTTAAGAAAAAAGGTAGGTGACTGGTCTAGCGTAGAAGATACATGTAGTAGATTGATAGAACAGTGTAGGAATGAGAAAAAACAAAGGAGAAAGACAGCGACAGTGGGAATTTAAAGCACTAAATTTCCAGAAAGTGGGGATACTATTTATACAGAAACCCCCCATGGGTGGTCGTGAGTAATTGATGCACATGTTTGAAGAGACGATTTAATCTGAATTAATATAGTGAACTATAGCCGAATGAGAGGTATGATTGCCACTTGTTATTTTTCACTATTGAGAACTAAAACTATCGTCAGCACGTTAAAAAATATTACAGAGCGAATAATTGTGAGTAAAGTTTAATTATGCATTTGCTGTGTCTGATGAAGATAAGGCTCAGACACTTAATACATTGTTTGCACTGATGAGGGCAGACATGACAGAAGGTAATTATTCACAGGGTGGGGAACTCTCCTCGGATCCGCTGATTTCAGAGGAAATCGGCAGCTATTTCAGAGGGAAAAAAAAGAGTTCAGAGGAAAAAACATTTGTCCGTTTCCGAATCCAGTAGACCTATTATTACAAGTACCCATCCGTGTCCACCTTTTACTTTCTCATTGCTAGAAGGGGCCCGCTAGAACTGAATGCGTACAACATCTCCCCGCCCGCTCTTGTTGATTCTTACGACCACATAAACGCGACTTGCTTAGAGCGGGCGAAATGGTGTTGAACGCCCACAAGACCAAAGTGCCATCACAGCTTCTTCGCCAGACACTCTGACCACTGGTGTTAAAGGAAAGCGCCCACAAGAGATCTTAATGCCATCACCAGCAAAAGCAAACAAGCATAGCTCTTCAGCTTCTTCACCAGAAAAAGCAAGCACGCTTAGCTCTTCAGTGCCATCACCAGCAAAATTAATGAAACAAAGCTCAATTGTCAGCTTTTTTAGGAAGTAAAACAACAGTGAACTTGTGGAAGCTAAAATTAGACAATGTGCTGAAATGAAACCTCTTTAATTTAACTTGCAGAAACTAATTTAAAAATTTGCTAAGAAGATTGTTTCTATTAAAATTGAACTTGTGAAAGACTGAAATGTGCAAGAAGAAACAGACATCCAAAATGTAAAGGTTAGTGGTATTTGCTTTTGTGTGTGTGTGTGTGTGTGTGTGTGTGTGTGAATACGAATACGAAATTGTATTGTCATAAAACACAAGTGTGTGTGTGTGTGCTCCTGTGTTTGTTCAAGCTTTTTCTAATAATTATTACTTTTCTTTCATATTTGGTTGGTTCAGTTCATTATACATTTACTGCACTGTTACTATGCCACTCTTGGTGTGGCTTATAAACGTGCACATTGTTCGGGGGGCTTTGCCCCCCTGGACTCCCTACAAGGGCCCTGCCCCTTGACCCCGCCGGGGCCTAGGCGGCCCCTGGACCCCGGCCTTTTCAGAGTTTTTCTCAATGAGTTGTTCCCCACCCTGTATTCAGATGGTGTGTTTGTGTCTGACATTGTCACAGAGGCTGTGGAGAAAAAAAAATAAAACTGGCAAGTTTTGACACCTCAAAACTCAAGGTCCTGACAATAATCCACCTATGGTGTTAAAATAATCATGTTGATTTCTTTACGTTTCTTTTTTTTTTTTTACAAGTCAATGGAAACCGGTATAGTAGCAAGTGATTGGAAATGAGCTGATGTGATGTCAGTTTATGCCGACTACATGAGCAATGTTGCTTTTTTTCAATGAAGGAATGAACACTGAAGTTTAACGTCTACACCCACCATTGACAATATGGCAGATGGGGATAACCATCGCATGGAAGAAGGGGTATGGACCTAAATCAACACTGAACCACCAATACCTATATATCCATTATTAGGTATAGTGGATTAAGTAGTACAGTAAAACCTCCGTTTTGAGAACCTCTCTTAAACGACTTCCCCCAACATACGACCGGAAAAAAATTCACAGATGCTTTGTACTATATAAACGACCTCTCTTAAACGACTACCTCTAAAACGCGACTTGCGACCTTCAAATAATTAAATTTTACGACCTAGCATCTGAAAAATTTAGATTCCAAAGCAATACTATATTTGTGCGCTTGAAGAAAACAGTTTCGTTTACAACTTTTAACAGCAGACGATGCATTAAAGCAGCTTGAAATATTCTAAGGAGCTTACCAGATTTGCCCTGAGCAGGGGCCTGTCAGATCTTGCCGACACCATGTCTGGTGTTCAAAGTGGCATACTAAGAGAACATGCACGGGTGGGTGGATCGTGCAAACAAACACAAATAACCGCTTTCTATCAAAAAACACCCCAACTATTAAATGATTGAATAAAAATAATTACAACAATATTAATGGGGTTATCTTATAAATAGTTAGAACTCCAAACATGCACTCAGCACTTACATTCACTTTTAAACAACTATCATACCAACATTGATTGTTTTATTTTTGTAAGTAATGAGGAACAGGAAGATATTGACTGTATTGGTTGTGAGACAGAGTTTAATCTATATTTCTAAAAGATGGTAGATGTTCCCTATACTTAATGGTATGTGTTCTTTTTATACATGTGTTTATTTTACTTAATTAATTTTCTAAATGTCTTTTTTGAAAATGTCCTACCTCCTTTTTAAGACCCCTCCAATTTAAGACCTCGTTTTAATGGCAATTTAAAGGTCGTAAAACGGAGGTTTTTACTGTAATTTCTTGTCACTTTGATCCACCTTCTGTGTGTTATTGAGAATTTCTATGTTTGCTTGTTGAGATGTTTTTCCCGCTTTCTGTTTCTAGTGAGAAAATGGAAGAGGCGAAGCACATTGGGAGGCGATGGAAAATGGGAGACTGAAGTAGGAGATGAATCAGCATTGAGGAAATTGGAAATAGAAGGCATGATGGAGAGCAGCTCGAATGTAAGTCACTAATGCCTGGCAGATAAGCATTTGCAGTGCTTAGTGACAGTCCTTCTGCCCAAAGCTAGTTGCACTTTTCTCACAGGCAAGATTGATAATAGAACAGACAGTTTATATTAGTGTTCTTGTAGCTTTTGACCATTAAATTACTATGATGATTGATTAATGTTGGTTCGATAAAATTCTCTTAATAGTGTGGGTTTTGTCCGACTAACAAAAATATAAACAATTATTTTTATTGCTAAAAAAATAGTGTCATTGGTGACCTGTAATTCAAACATTGGTACCTGTATGAATAGGCATAAAGTATGCATAATTAAGAGAACTGATACACCTTCCATTGACATTAAGCAAGGACCTTGATGATTGTCAGAAGTTTGAGTTTCAGATTTGATTTCAGTTACTAATCATTACATTATTTATTTTAAAGAATGGGAAATACATTCCATTTTTTTATACCTTCAGTGGATTTTGTTAAAAATAGGTATTATTATTATTTTATAGTTCATCTTCATAAGGTTTATGCCTTTTATAACTAGAAGGGCAAAGCCCATATGACCCATATGCTCCTTATGGAAATGGCAATATTTAACATAGCAATGAGTGCTCCATCCTCATCCCCTAAAAGAAGAAGAGAAAAGACAAGAAATGGTGGCATTAAATGCAAAGTAATACTGACTTTGATTTTCAATGATCTTGACCTTGCGATGACATTGACCTCCAGCTCCTAATACACTCATGTGCTATCAAATAAAGTACAGCAAAATAATGTTATACTATGCCCCAAAATGGTAACCTTGGGATGACCTTGACCTTCAGTGGCCTTGAATTTGGGATGACCTTGACCCTCATGTGATCTCTCATGCATGTCTGATCAAATAACCCAATGTTGTTGTATACTATGGGTTAAATAAACAGCCATTCCATTGTATGATGATCTATTTATTTTATGTTTTTGTAAGGCCTAAAATGACCTTGACCTTCAAGATCAGTGCAAAAACGAAACATATGAAAGATCAATCTATCATCTCTAAATACAACAAGTTTGGACTTTATGTCTCTCATAGTTTAGAGGTCAAGGTCACTTCAAAGTACCTATACAAACTGACTTTGGACAGCTCCAGTGACCTTGACCTTGGAGTGAGGTTGACCAAATGTGTACAGTATGTGGGTCTCGTTCACATCTATCATGCATCAAAGAATCATAAGTTTAATATTAATTAATACCCTAGGAAAAAAGTGAAAATTTTGAAAAAAAATTGTCCTTTTGGACCTTAACCTTCAAGTGAAATCATTCATTCACTGATCATTTATGAGGTCTCATGGGAATACATAATCTTACCAAATTTGGTATAACATGTTTGCACAGACAGACAGCAGCCATACATCATTTGGACTATTTAGGACTCGTCTTGCCCAGATTTGTTAAAATTTGGATTTTTTGTTTGTTTGTTTGGGGGTGGGGGGTAGTGGAGGACGAATTGGGGGTTGGAGGGGGTACATAGACTCATATTGCTATGTATGCATGTAAGCCAAAAATGAATTGAGTTGCTATTTCTAGGAAAATTTAATTATTCTTTTGCGTGATTTTTTCAGCCAGTATTTGTCAGAAATGACACAAAACAACAATTTCAGTGGAGAATACGCAACTTGCCCTATCCCATAAGTAACTACAGTGTTGCAGTGGATGCAGAGAAAAGGGAAATTGTCATAAGAACAGAAAATAAAAAGTATGTAGGCTTCTTATTTATGCAGTAATAGTTGTAGCAAAGGGCTTCTTTGTACCTATAAAATGAGCTAAACTAGTCCGTGAGTGTTTGTATGTTTTTATAATGCCTTTCATAATTTAGAACGAGCAGAGTATAGTTCCAGGAAAAAGTTGGAATGATTGAACATGTTTTTCATTTATGTTCTATAGTTGGTTGAAATATTTTGGTAAATAGCAATTTTTTTTTTGTTCCTAAGCTTGTATAATATGCAATATAATATAGACGATAGGATGTGACATTATTATATATAATATGATATGACGTATTATATGATATAGAAGGGCTCAGATGTCCATAGGCTATTTATTAGCCTTTTATCTGTTCTCTGCTTCAGTACTTGACTCACTGCACTCAGCTAGATCAATCAACAAGTGGTAGGGTGGCACACTTGACTATAATCATACAGAATACACTCAGGCAGCAATGTGGGCATGTACACGTATATAAATACACACTACCGTAACCGTTAAAACTACTGGTTATGTTGTTGATTGCAGGTACTTCAAGAGATTTCAAATCCCTGATATGGATAGGATGCAGCTAGAACTGCAACAGGACCATATCTCCATAGCTCATGCTAACAACACTCTGATTGTGTCGGTAAGAATGCTTCTATACTATGCAGAAAAACACAGTGGTGCAAAAGAAATTATCACTGTGAGAAGTATTGCTGTTGACATTGAGTTTGCATGGATGTGGCATTGATGGTTTGTGTTTTACTTAATTTTTTCTAGAATTGTATGCCTGCATGGAATTGACAGAAAAGTAGAACATGTTTTGTTGCATAATACTGTCCCAAAATAATTATCACATAATTCTGTTGGGGTAAAAAAAAAAATTAAAATAAAGAAAGGAAACAACATAAAGACATATTTTTGAATTTATGACTAAGTGCTTTCTATGTAGCCTAAGTTCAGTTTTCTTGCAGAAAGACTTGCAAAATAATGTTCAGTAATAACAATCTCATCTGCTAAAATAAAATGATGTAATTAAAACAATTGCATTTTTTGTTAGGTTAAAAGGTTAACACGTTTATACACTAAAAACCAAACCATTTGTATTTCTATATTATTTATGTGACACACATAAGCACAAGAAAACAGACTTATGTTAACCTTTTTGCTAATGTTTCATCAGTACAAAAAGCCTCATGCAGTACTGGAAGTGGAGAAGCAAATGCAGGAAGAGTTCAAGAAGCTAAAGGCCAACAAGGAGGGAGACATGGACTGCAATCCCAGCTGATGTGGCAAAGGCAATTCCCAAATTACATCTCCATCTTTCAGACCTCATATCGCTATGCAGCTCATACTCTCGTTAACTGCCACACAATCTCACACCAGCACATGGAAGCTCAACAAATGCATAAATATGGGTGTGTGAGTGTGTGTATTTCTGCGCATGTATTTGAGGATGTGTGTTGTGTTTTAGCAAATACTGTGTATCAACAATCAAGTTCCATGCAATGGAAAGGAAATGAACTTGTTACTCAACCTGTGACTTGTAGCAAAATGTAAAATTTAGTGAAAAATAAATGTTTACAAATCATGTCTTCTGCTTATTAATAGAGACGTTCACTGTATATCATATGTCAACATCCTATCCTATCCTATTCCGTAACTATGAGGTCGTTGGGGCACCACAGATGATCGTTTAACCTGCATACTCCATCTTTTTATGTCCTCAGCAACCCTGACGGCTTCGCTCAGTGTCAAGCCAGTCCATTCTCGAATGTTGTCCTCCCACCTCTTTTTCGGTCTCCCTCTTCTTCTACCTCCTTTTACTGTATTGCAGGGTGGTCTTTGCAAGGCCTGATGATCTGGTGACATGGCCATACCATTGGAGTTTCCGTTTCTTCACCACTGTGAGTAGGTCATCGTGTTGTCCAATTGCTTGTGTGATAGTCTGTCAGACTTCGTAGTTGGTGATGTGCTGGGTATAGGAAATGCCCAGAAGTCTTCTGTAGCACTTCATCTCCATGCTTTGTATTCTTCGTTGTAGATCTGTTGCTAGGGTCCACGTTTCGCAAGTGTATAGGAAGATGGAGATGACAAGGGAGTGCAGCAGTCTTACTTTGGAATGTAGACTGATGGTCCTGTCTTTCCAAATGGGCTTCAACCTTGCCAGGGCAGCAGTTGTTTGTGCTATCCTGGAGAGGACTTCCTGTCGGGACCCATTTTCTGATACAATGGCTCCTAAATATTTGAACATATGCACTTGTGTTGAGGGATTGGCCTTGGACTTTGACATCCATGTTGATGCCATTGGTGTTGTTGGTCATCATTTTGGTCTCCTCTGCACTTATTTCCATTCCATAGGCTCTGTAGGTGGTGTCAAGCCTCTGTACCAGCTGTTTTAAGTTCTTGTTCCTCTCCAGCCAATCCATCAATGTCATCCGCAAAACGAAGGTTGGAGATTGTGCTCTATCCCTATGCTTACTGTGTCTTTGTGATCTGCAAGGGCATCTGACATGATGCGCTCTAGGAGGATGTCAACATCTTGATCATTAAACATTTTCTGCCTAGTCACTTAGCACAGTGCATTGTTATTTGAAAGCTCACAGTTAGTTGTGAATATTGTTTATTGGTAGGCAAAGTTTGATTGGAAACACATGAATTTCACATGGATATTCACCCACATGCATTTTTACCAGAGCTTGCTCCTCGAGTAATAGGATCAGTGATGTCCCGAGGCCTCGGACATCGGTCATGGTCCGATTCGTTTGGAAAATGACCGAATGCAAACACCTGTGTCCCGTCAAATGTCCGATTCTATTGCGAAATTAGCGGTCATTGTCCGATAGTATTATGACTAGAGCGGTCACTGCAAGAAACATCTGTACAAGCTGGAGTGTCAAAGCCATTAAAACGAGTTTGAATAGTGGACAATGCTAGACTAACTGTTTACACAACAGAGTTTTTGTTTTACTTTATTCATATTTATTCTCAGTCACTGTCTTCTAAAGAAGCACCATTAATCGGTTCGCTTCACAATCTGAATGTCCTATTGCTTTTATGTAGTCAGGACATGATGTCCGATTAGTTTTATGATTTAGGACATTTTGTCCTATTGCCCTATAATCTTAGGAACACCACTGTAGGATGTCATTGCAAACAGGAAATTTATAAAGATCTGCATTTTAAAAGTTATGATACCCCTCCCACCCTCATTTCCTCCACCTTCCGAAAACCATTTTTCCAGATTTGTGCAAATCTGTGTGAGACAAGTCCTAAATAGTCCGAAAATGATATTGGGAAAAAAATGTCCATCCGTCCGTCATCTGTCTGTGCAAAAACTTTAAAGTGGCTAAGTACTCATACACTATTTCAGCTATCACAACCAAACTTGGTAAGATGGTGTATACCCATGAGACCTCGAAAATGATCAGTGAATGAATGACTTCACTTCAAGGTCAAGGTCATCAAATGTTAGTAAAAAAAAAAATTACAATTTGTCACAAAATTTAACGATTTTGTTCTAGGTTATTAAGATTAAACTTGCAATTCTTTAATGAATGATTGATATTAATAAGACACACATACTATGCAATTTGGTCAACCTCACTCCAAAACAGAGCTGCCAACCCCTAAAAAAAATTTCAGTAGCAAACAAAGAAAAATATTAGTAGTTTCAGATCAATTTCAGTAGCAAATGTACGAACAAGAATTTTCACATGATAAAATGAGCATTATTTAAAATGTTGATATTAGCTTAAATAAAAACCAAACACCAACACAAAAAGCATTAACTTTCAAATATTTATTTTTAAATTGATAGAAATGTTCCTGAAAAAAAAACAACAGTGTTTCGATACTTGTAAAAAAATAGGTATGCTTTGAAATTTTTCTTCCGTAGTATTTCTTGAAATGGCGTAGTTGCGGAATTAAAGAACATTTTCCGGAGAAACTACGGACGTTCTGTAGGGGTTGGCAGCTCTGCCAAAATCAAGGTCACCTGAGCCGTCCAAAGTCAGTTTGTATAGGTACTTTAAGTAACCTTGATCTAAACTATGAGAGATATAAAGTCCAAACTTATTCCATTTACAGATAGATTAATCTTTCATATATGTTCTGCTTTTGCATTGATCTTGAAGGTCAAGGTCATTTTAGGTCTTGCAAATTCATACAAAAAATATGTCATCGTACAGTGGAATGGTTGTTTAATTAATCCATAGTATGCAGGAACATTGGGTTATTTGATCAGATATGCATGAGATATCACATGTCAAGGTCATCCGAAAGTCACAGGCTTTTTTTTTGGCATAATACAACTTTGATAGTACGCAAGTGTATTTGGAGCCGGAGGTCAGTGTCATCTCAAGGTCAAGAGAATAGAAAGATCAAAGCCGGTATTAATTTGCATTTTAACTCCATTTCATTTTGTTTTTTCTGGGCACTCATTTTCATGTTAAATATTGCAAATTCTATATGGAGCATGTGAGTCATATGGGCATTGCCCTACTATTTTTTTGTTTTGTTTTAAAGGAAGTTAAGCGTACTGCTCTTTTAGAGTTTTGTTTCAAATTTATTTTTCTGAATTAAATAATTATGAAAGACAATATATTATGTGTTGCAATTAATTCCCTTGATATTAAAATAAACTGTTGATATGTATTACCTATTCTAAGATAGTCTGCACCATGAATATGCACAATTCATTTTGTTAGTTAGTTCGTCAATTGTCATAGGGTCCAACGGACTTCAAAGAGTCGAATCAGGACCACAACTTGGTTGAAAGAGGATTCGCCCACGATCCGTATTAAAGATCTGCTGAAACAACCCAAATGGTAACACCGAAGGCACTCCACCAGCCTTTCACTTTACAATAAAGGCATCCCATGCAAGGGACGCTGAGATTGTACTCTTAATTTATTGAGGCTGGGGAACTCTCCTTGGATCCGCGATTTTCCGAGAAAAGGTACCGTCACTCCCGAGAAAATTAAATAGAGGTCAGAGAAAAAAAATCGCTCCGAGAAAGAAAAAAAAATCACCAAGCGCAATCTATCCAAGTCCAAGTTTCGATCCATGTCCGTGTCCAGCTTTTTTTTGGTCGTCACTAAAAGTGCCGCCCGCGCCCGATATTGTTACATCGAATTCAATGCCCAATAAGGCTTACTAGCATCACTTGACTACAGCGGGCGAAGGCGATGTTGAACATTTGGCAGTTCACTTGAAGTTCAGTCCTTTGTCACTGTCCGTCATTGTGAGTTTATAATCACTATACTATCATGGTCAAGTCGTGTGTTTCACGTATTATTAACCACGGAGACCCTTTTGAAGAAGGGGAAATCAACAAGTGGAAATGAGAATGGCTTGAAAAGATGGCGAAAGTGTAACTGCACTCAATGTCATGGGTAACTACTACTATTACTTATACTGCGACTAATGATTATGTCCTTATGAACACATGATGAATATTATGGAAAACATCCACGTTTATCTCTCACAAAAAGCATTCTTTTTGAATGTGCATGCTATGAAACGTTCAGCTTCTGGGGGGCGAAGCCCCTCAGATCCCCCCATCGGGGCTTCGCCCCTGGACTCCGGCTGGATTTCAGAGATTTTTGCTTTCGACTGTTCCCCAGCCAGTTTATTGAACCACTGTTTACAAAAACAAAATAGAATATAAACATAATTATAAAATTTGAACAAAACACATACATATAAAATACCTACATTACTAAATAATACCATAGAAAGCCCTAGTGACCATTTGGCAGAAAGTGTCCAATGGCCCCAAGCTGACCCAACAGACCCTATACACAAATCAGATGTTTTGGGAGAGTTTTCAAGAATAAAGGTAAGTGACTGGTTTAACAAAGATAGTGGATTGATAGAACAGAGTAGGAACGAGAAAGAACAAAGGAGAAAAAAACGTCAACAGTGGGAACTTAAAGCACTGTTCATACAGAAACCACCAGCACCCATTTTGTTGCACAATTGCCATTTTGTTGTATTTGGCAATAGGAGTATTCAAAATACATTCACACAAAGAAAGAGAAGAGAGATGACATAATAATAGTAAAATAACAACACGAGTCATAGTGGCCGATGTTCAAAATCTTCATGATAGTAAAATCAGAACCTATTACAACCAGAAATAAACAAGCAAAAGTAATTGGATGTTCATGCCATCTTATTAGAAACAACCTCGGTATAAAACAACGCAGGTAGCTTCCCTAAATCACCATATATATATAAGGAAGTTTACTGGGTATGGAACCAGTTGAGATACAGATATAGGTGACTAAAAATAACAAGATGGCAAGCCATTCAAATGTTTTTTCCAGAAACACACATAGCTGAAAGAAATGCATTTTAATTTTCTTGGTTGTGGAGTGACTGGGCTTAATCCTAACAAACCAAAAGAAAAACATGGAATAATAGACCACTATATGAACTACCTACAAGCCAAAAATTATCAAAATCGGTTCAGCCAATTTTTAGATACAGTGCAAAACGCGTTTGAAAAAATGGTGAAGCCCAATAACCTTGATCTTTGACAAACTACAATTAATGATCTAACATCGCTTGAATTTTGGTTGTTATTCATGAGATAAGGCAAAAAGTGTGTTTTTAACAAGAAAGTCACATTCAGATCAACGGACTGTCCGACAACCGGACTACTACTATCCTTGAAGGATGGCCAATGATCTGAAGTCTATATCTGTAAACCAAAACTCCCCAAAAATCTTTAGCAACAAAATGGGTCCAATGACCTTAACATTTGGGGTGGAGCAAATATGATGGCATGAGAGGCAAGCCACTAACTTAGGTAATGTTCCTATGATGTTTAGACAAAATCCATTATTTGGTTCTTGAGATACGTCATACAACGGACCGATCAACACAGCCAGACTGTCATCTGGCTTGTTCTGATTCCCCTCCCCCACCTACCCTCGTCCCCTTTCTGACTATTTCAAAGTAAGTCTGGAAATATAAAAAAGCCATTTGGCTATCTTTATTATGTACACATTGATTTCCGAACTAAATACTCCATTTTCTGCACACATTCTTGTCTCTCGTACAATGAGAGAGAATCATATACAAACTATATTGAACCAGCAACAAAACCAAGGGTAACCACAGAATAAAATAAACATCTTGCACTGACCAGAATCTAAATCAAAATGTAAAAGTCTTTCACACAATGGTTACTATTATTTTACACAATGGTTACTATCATTTATAGCCTATATTTCGACTTTAAGCCTGCCAACAAAACTTCAATCTTTCTTTTCCCTTGTCATTCACTTCTTCCCTGTCATTCAAATGCAAACATGTACCTTGTGCAGTATATCTTACTGCACTTCTCAGGATCAATATGATATTTTAAGAAACAGGCAAACTTCAAGCAAAATAAAATGAGTGGACATAAAGAGGGGTTTAAATAAAAATAACTATCCATACAATAGTCATTCCTGTTCAAATAAACAGTACTAAACTGATGATGTAATTCAGCCGACACCTTCCTGTTTCCTTAGAATAAATGTGGCACAAGAAGTAGAGCAGTCGTCCTATGAAAAAGGAAAGACGACCAAGGTTCACACCACAATAAATAGGCCTATTTGAAAAATGGGAGGTAACTTGACTTTTTCTTTTGTTTTTAGTTACCTAGCGTTATCTGGGTGGACATGTCGTCTCTGAACACTATGAAATCTACCCCACACTGCAAGCTTTTCTTCAGGAAAGGTGGGTTGGGGTTGCCTGCCAGTCCAAACTAGCGGAGCTAGCTAGGATTGCAACTGAAATCAACCTTTGGGACAGAGCAGAAATTGTTGGCGAGAAACTGTGTGCAAAGAATGTCTGCCCCAACGTTAGAAAACTCTGGCGCAACATGCGGGCAAGCTGGCCAAAGTTTGTTCCCCTCTTATTTCTGAGCATGGTCTATTTCAGAGCGACGGATGTGCTGAGCCATGAAACAATTCCAAAAAGTGAGGTGTGATTGTAATTAAGGGTGTTTTCTTTATGACAAACTTTGGTATGGATGTTGGGGAAACAAACACAATAAATGACTAAAGGGTGAATATTATAACGATACATCAACATAACCTAATGCATAGATGAAAATCCTGAGATAAATCACTGCATGGATGCAACAAGGAACAATATAGCGAGGAAATAATGACTATTATTGAGGTTAACTCTTTCTATAAATAGTGTAGTACCAGCGCACAATGCTTTCATACTGACGAAAGCATATGCGTACTTCTACTTCTGAAAGTCGCAGTGTGTATGAAATCAAGGTGGAAAAATCTCTTCTATTTTCATTTTAGTGTATGCTTGCAACGTTCGTCTAGCATCGTCTACTTTCATTTCAAAGAGAGTGGGCTTCTAACATGGAAGGGGATGGTAAAAGTGTTTGTAGTGAACAAAGTGGTGAAGAAGAAAGTGATGAAAATGACGCGTTATTGATTGATTGATTGATTGTTGCTTTAGGTCCAGCGGACTCTTCCGAGCCAAATCAGGACCGGACAACCCCCAATCCGCATAAAAGATCTGCCGAAACAACCCTAGTGGGAAAATTGAATGCCCTCCACCGGCCAGTCACTTTACAATAAAGACATCCCACTCAGGGGACGGCTGAGGCTTTACCCCAACTTATCGAACCCCCGGTTACAAAAACAAAATTGAATACAAACATCATTATAAATCATCAACAAAACACATACATATAAAATGCCTATAGTGCTAAATAATAACATCATAGGAAGCCCTAGTGACCACCCGGCAGAAAGCGTCCAACACTCCCAAGCTGATCCAACAGACCTCATACACAAACAAGGAGTCTTGTCCAGGAAGAGTTTTCAAGAAAAAAGGTAGGTCATTGACCTAGCGAAGAAGAAGATAGTATAGCAGAGTGATAGGACAGATCAGGAATGGGAAAGAGCAAATGAAGAAGACAGCGACAGTGGGAATTTAAAGCACTAAATTGCCAGAAAGTGGGGATACTATTTATACTGAAACCCCCGGCACTCCAACGGGGGTACTGTTGCCGCAGTGAATCAGTCATGCCTACAAAGGCAAGACAGGTTTTCAACTGGGGCTTTCACTTTTCCCTTTATAGGTTAGAACAATCTACAGTGGCAAGATTGCTCATGACCCCAAGGGGTAAACGACGCGTAATTCCAGCGCGGTAGGAACATGCTACAATTAGAGGGAGGCAACGCTGTTTTCCACAACAATCAGGGAAAGGTCTATTATTAAACTGTTGCCTCCATTACACTATTTGTAGCTTTTTCTGTGGGATCCAGATGTGCAAATTTGAGGAGGGACAGGGAGGGAGGGAAAGGGATGGACACATAAAAAAAAAAAAAAATTAAATAGCAAAGGTAATTCCACCAAACTAGGCTATTGGTTAGTCCATTCTAATTTCTTTATGGACCTACACTTTCAAGTCTCTACTACACAGTTCCTATTTTTAAAATATTTTTTTAGTAACTCATACAAATCAGCCAGTATAGAACGATAAAGGGGATGCAACCTGCGCCATTATAGATTGGGTTAAAATAATGATGAATAATAAAGTGAGGAAATAACTATTTTCTATGAGATATAAAGAACTAAATACCAATGATAATTAAAATCCAATTCAAATAATTAGAATATTTAAATGCAAATTTCCAGTTTAAAATTAAAAAGATTCCTGCATGAAACTATCATGTTATACATTAAAAACATTATGCATTCACATTCTATTTAAAATGTGGAAAACATTCTGCATGCACATATCAGTTTAAAACCCAGTGACTGAAGAAACAACTAAAACTTTAACTAGAAGGGCAAAGGAAATATGATTTACATGCCCCTTAGGGTTGTTATTGCTGCATCAATTTTAATCAGATTAACTTACGTTTCCCCTTACAGAACTTATTCTCAACATTCTACAGGAATATTGAGTGCCCAGTATGGATTAAGTTTTAAACTAGAATGGCAATGACCCACTTCCAAGCTTTCTGTCATGAAATACGTATGCAAATTATGTGTGAAATATGTAAGTCTGTAAATGCAACATCCAATCTAGAAGAAGAAAAAGACAGATGAACAGACACACTTTTTTCAAAGGTCATTTTTGGACTATTTAGGACTCATCTCACACAGATTTGCAAAAATCTAGAAAAAATTTGTTTTTTTTGGGGTGAGTACATAGACTCACATTGCTATGAATGCGAGTCAAAAAGTGAAGTAAACTTTAATATGATATCGATGATGATGATTACAGAAAAAAAGGGACTCTGAATGTATGAAAACGGTTACACATAGTACTGGACATGAATTGACACAGAAGGGTAGTGGTCACTAAAAGTAATCTGTTACGCAATGAACTAGGCACGAGTTGATGGAAGAAAAAAGAAAGTGGAGTCTAAACTGTTTAGATTTTTAAAATGACACATGAAGAGAAAGATATCCCCACCGCCAAGAGAAAATGTCAGTGTAGCAGAAAGCAACAGTAAATAAGAGCCATATGGTGGATAGGGTGCAGAGGTAGAGTCAACATCGGGTGAAAAATTATCGTCAATATTTGTCCATATAAACCCCACAGCATCACAGTTTTTGACATCAGCAGCAGGCCAACAGGCAGCTCTATACACCCCAGGATTCCACACTGGTTACCCTGGTGCTGCCAAGCTACATTTTCCATTACATTCCCAGGCTGGGACTGAGTAGCTCAAGTCAATCATCATGATGACGCTAGCCAATGGCCCAGAGTCTCTGTATGTGGTGCACACAGCAGTTTTCACCCATGCTTCAATATCACAGCCACCATTAAATCTGCAACACACTCTGATGGTAAGATACAAATTGCAAGGGGAAATAATCCTGAATCAGCTCTAGCCTTCCCTGAAATACTAATTTACTATATTTTATGAAGACAATAATGGAATAAAGATTCTGATTACAAAATTATAAAAATTGACATTGCAGAATCACAAATCTGGAAAGTTTTAAGCTAGTAACTCTCAGGCTGCAATGCGCAAAAATAGTACTATGAATATAATGTCAAAAATATGATTTAAAATGTTAGGCTGTTCAGCTACACCTCCTTTCCGTGAATTTAATGTACATAAAGAACATGCAAGGTTTTGGCTGCATAAGCAAAACTTTCTTCTGAACTGAAAGTCATCTCCACAAACACATACCTTTGATTGCCAGCCCAATTTGCTCTTTTACTGTCAGTTAACAGATATGTCATCTTCAAAACTCCTTTTGTGGCCGTTCTCATTGCTGAAATACACAGTTACAGCTTAATTTGTATATCTTAAATATAAACTAGAAGGGCAAAGCCCATATGACTCACATGATCCATATTGAACTGGAAATATTCTACATGAAAATTAGTTTCAAGAAAAATGGAAACAAATTGTGGCATAATCATAAGTTTAATATGAATAACTTGGGGAAAAAAAGTGAATGGTCTATTTTATATTAACGCTTAGCGTCCTATAGCGCGGTAATGCGCGCCTCGCCCGTAATCTTGACGCGTGATAAAGCGCGCCTCGCTAGTGCACTTTTTAGTCATGAAATCACAGGAAATAGGAACTCTCCAGTGCGTGAGAGAAGGTTTAGTCAACTTCCGAAAAGGTTCCCGTGAGTTTTCCGCTATCGTTTTCGCAAGTTTGACGTGGTTTTGTGTACTTTTTTAACAATTTTGTTTGAGGTTTGAGTTTGCTAAATTTTCAGCCATGATGGCAGGGGATAGCTCCGACAGTAATAGTGAGTTTGGTAACCTTATTGATGAGTTTATTGCTGAAAGAGCACAAGGACTTGGTGTAGACAACCAGAGTGAGTTTTTTTGTCTGTGTTGACTGTCTGTGCACACATTCACATGCAATCCACACTGTCTTGTTGTTTTATTAACATAGTCCATAAAATACCTGTAACTGTGAATTAATTACAAGATTCCAACAGGTAAAAATAGTACTAAAGTCAAAATGGTTCTTTGGGTACATAGAATAACCATTTTGTAAACATATCCTAAAATATGAAGTTAATGTGACAATAAATAAATTTTTTGCAATTTTTTCAAATTCATAACCCAATTTATTGCAATAAGCTTGAAATTCTTACAGGATATAGGCGCAAATGTACAGAAAACCTTATAGGACGCTAAGAGTTAAAAACACATTTTTGACTAACCATTGTTGACTCCTTGACCTTGGAGTAAAGTCATTTATTCACTGATCATTTTTAAGGTCTTATGGGTATACATTACCCTACAAGTTTGGTTGCGATAGATGAAATTGGTTCTGAGAAATTGTGGCACTTGAAGCTTTGCATAGGCAGACGGCAGACAGACAAAAAGATGGACATACATTTTTTATTTTTTAATTAAAAAGAAAAAAAGAAGTAATTTTTGGACTATGTAAGAATCATCTTGCACAGATTTGTCAAATTCGGGAGAAAAAATTTGGGGTGTGAGTACATAAGACTCAAACATTGCTATATAAAAAAAATTAGTCTAGTGTCCATAATTCATACAACATATTGAAAAGTAATTGAAACAAGTAATTGGATAATAATATCCTCACAATATAAGCAAACAATGCCAAATTACTGTGCCATTGATTTTCTTTTGTTAAGGGAGAAAGTGTCATCTGGGATAGAATGTTAGTCTATCTATCAGGAATAATAGGCAGTTTTAACTAAATATTCATCAACACATTTTATTTTGGATAGCTTTTGCAGGTCTTCAAGTCAGCGTTTCAAATACTGCTGACAACAAAAGGTCATCTGGGATAGAATGTTAGTCTATCAGGAATAATATGCAGTTTAAACTAACTATTCATCAACATATTTTATTTTGAATACCTTTCGCAGGTCTTCAAGTAAACGTTTCAAATACTGTTGACAATAACTTTTGTTCCCCGTAGCTGCATCAAAGGATTGGGAATGGTGTACTCACAGACAAACATGACTGTAAAAATTAAAATAAACATACAACAAAATAAATAACTCTCTGGCTTGCTCAAGTTACTGACCTCTTTAAACTTTTTTTCTCTTTTGGGATATTATTATTTGTCACTTGTGCTTGCAAAATTCAGGTTGATTTCTCAGCGAAAGCACAGAGAGAGTATCATGGCAAAAAAGAAGTAGTATTTGCATGGTGTGTTCTTGTATCTTACAATCACCCATCTAGGTCAGGGTTTATATAATTTTAAGTCCATCTCATGCAAAAGATGTGTTCACAGTCCTCGGTTTATACTCTCATCCAAAGGAGTAAGTAGATTTGACCGATTATCTGTAAAGAAGAGTTGATGCAATGATTGTGCCATTATTCTTGTAAATCTTGCAGATGTATTTTTATCGTACTGACCGGAACTCTGGTAACCTGCGCAGCTGTTGCTGAAGATGCTGTGTCTCCTCAATGTATTGGCCCAGGTGGGACATGTTTGTGGGTGGAAGAATGTTTGGAATGAACCGGGCAAACAGCTCTCTGTTGGCTAAGGCATACTCTGCACAAAAATCAATAATTGAAATAAAATTAACAGACTGGTAATTCATACTAATGTTTATGTTACATATCCAATAATTACTTCAAATGGCAAAGAGAGTGCAGGGTTGTAAGGAGTACAATATGCGATAGTACATTGATACTACACATAATTATGGTACAACTTTTTTTCAAATACAAACATAATAAGCACTTCCATTGCTAAACTTTCCAAGTCCATCTGTAACTTCTCTGATACACTTACATGCTAAAGTTCTGATGTCAGAATTCTTTTATGTTACTGCAAAACTAAAACATAAGTAGAAGGGCAAAGGCCATATGACTCATGCTCCTTATGGAACCTGCAATATTTAACATTAAAATGAATGCCCACAAAAACAAAACAAAAATTAATGTGGCATTAAAATGCAAATACCAACTTCGATTTTTATATATGCTCTTGACCTTGAGATGACATTTGACATCCAGCTTCAAATACACTCACGTACTATCGAATAAAGTACAGAAAAAGTTGTCTAGCAAAAAAATTCTGTGACCTTGGGATGATCTTGACCTTCAGTGACCTTGATCTTGGCCCTCATGTGATCTCATGCATTTCTGATCAAATGTTGCTGTTGCATACTATGGGTTAAATAAACAGACATTCCACTGTACGATGATATATTTTTTGTATGTTTTTGCAAGGCCTAAAATGACCTTGAACTTCAAATTCAACACAACAACAGAACATATATGAAAGACCAATCTATCACCTTTGAATACAACAAGTTTGGACTTTATACCTCTCATAGTTTAGGATCAAGGTTACTTCAAAGTACCTATACAAACTGACTTTGTACAGCTCCAGTGACCTTGACCTTGGAGTGAGGTTGACCAAATTTGCAAAGTAAGTGTGTCTCATTGCTTTATTTTATGCATCAAAGAATCAAAAATTCAATATTAATAACCTAGAAAAAAACGAAATTTTAGGAATTTTTTTTAAGCTAACATTTTATGACCCTGTGACCTTGAAGTGAAGTCATTAATTCACTGATCATTTATGAGCAGAGCTGCCAACCTCCCCCCCCCCCAAAAAAAAAAAAAATTGTGTAGCATGAGATCTCTATTTGTGTAGCATTTGCAAAATTTGTGTAGCATGTTGCGAAAAACGGACCGAGTAGCCACATATAAAGGAAAAAATGGCTGTACTTTCCATTTCAAACAATTCTTTTATTGCAGATACAAATTAATTTTTAAACAAAATAATAATAATAATAAAACATTACTACATATAGAAATTAATTGTATAACAATATAGCCTAGGCTACACATAATAGCAGGATTCAGATTGCAACGCGACTATTTAACTCGGAACTGATTCAGACTAATGACTTTCACTTTAAATGGCACAGTAATAGGCCTACAAGCAACACAAAAACAAGACGGAACTGCTTCAAACCGGCTAAAGCTGGTTTAAGCACTTGCTTTTGTAGATTATAGTCCCCAACACATCAGCGTAAGGGGGACTCGCCCCAGCAATAGGCGACTGAAATACTATCAAAATCCACTGTAAATAATAATAATAATAATAATAAATTTTTTTTTTTTAAAGCGTAGCATTTGTGGTATTTGCAGTCGCATAGCAAAAGATTTTTTGCGTAGCATTTTCCGCAAATTTCGTAGCAGTTGGCAGCTCTGTATGAGGTCTCATGTGTATACACCATCTTACCAAGTTTGGTCGTTGTAAGATGGTGTATACACATGAGACCTCATACAGAGCTGCCAAATGCTACGAAATTTGCGGAAAATGCTACGCAAAAAAATATACACCATCTTACCAAGTTTGGTCGTTGTAACCCCCGTTGGGGTGCCGGGGGTTTCAGTTATCCCCACTTTCTGGAAATTTAGTGCTTTAAATTCCCACTGTCGCTGTCTTTCTCATTTGCTCTTTCTCATTCCTGCTCTGTTCTATCAATCTGCTATACTATCTTCTTCTTCGCTAGACCAATCATCAACCTTTTTTCTTGAAAACTCTTCTGGGACAAGACTCCTTATTTGTGTATGAGGTCTGTTGGATCAGCTTGGGAATATTGGACGCTTTCTGCCAGGTGGTCACTAGGGCTTCCTATGATGTTATTATTTAGCTATGTAGGCATTTTATATGTATGCGTTTTATTGATAATTTATAATGATGTTTGTATTCTATTTTGTTTTTGTAAACGGGGGTTCGATAAACTAGAGTACAGCCTCAGCGTCCCCTGCGTGGGATGTCTTTATTGTAAAGTGACTGGCTGGTGGAGAGCTTTCAGTTTTACCACTAGGGTTGATTCAGCAGATCTTATATGCGGATCAGGGGTTGTCCGGTCCTGATTTGGCTCGGAAGAGTCCGCTGGACCTAATAATCATGTAATGTAATGTCGTTGTAGTTGGAATAGGTTTTGAGTACTAAGCCATTTTAAAGTTTTTGCACAGGCAGACGGCAAATTTGTTTTCAATACAATTTTTGGACTATTTAAAACTCATCATGCACAGATTTGCAAAAATCTGATTTTTTGGGGGTGGTTGGGGAAAGGGAGGTAGCGGGGGGGGAGGTGTGCTGTGCATGCGAGTCAAAAATAGACCCTGTGCATTGAGTGAATTTGGAAAAATGTTTTGCCTCACAACTTTCCGGCACCTCTCATAAAAACTCGTGGGTATCGCCATTATAAATTAAAACGAGGTTAGCATGAAACCAAGTTCCGGTCTAGCTTGTTTTGCTTTTATCAAAGCTTGATGCGTGACTTTTAAATATGGCAAATTGCCGAAAACGACGATTGTTAGAGCCAGAAAACGAGTGGGATAAGTATAAAAACGGTGGAGGAAGTACATGCTCAGTGAAAGGATGCAAAAAACAATCGTAGAGGCCTGTATTTGTGGCGACTTCGGAGGTGCGTCGATTATCGACAGAAAGTGAAACAGGACCTGAAGACTCTTGTAGTTTTCCATAGCTTCGCCGTCGCAACCTTCACAAAACACGAAGTAACTGACTATATTAGGCGTGCGTTGTGGCCAAGTGGGCTAAGGCGGGACTAACTTGCCTTGTTCACAAGCCAGAAACCAATGGCGCCTAAGGTATGGGTCCGAGCCAGCATCTGGGCGTTATGTTTTTCCGAATATTTTTCAAAAATTCACAAATAATGTTAGGTAGGTAGGGTTTAGGCGCGCCACTGGCGATAGAAAGGGATAATAAACTGCAGCAAAAAAAAATAAAAATATGTGAGGGTACGATACAGGTGGCCAGTGACACATGTTATTATTCTTGAATATTTGGAAATAACTCACTAAAACACGCGGAGAAAAAAAAACGGAAGTATGTTTCATTGAGGGGATTCCCGTTGGTGCATAGGATAGCAGAAAAGTGTGAATATTTTTGGGACATTTACGCTCATCATTTAAGATATTCATATGTGATCAAAAACACCAATGTTGATGCATATTGTAAGTCAAACATAGAGCGATTACACTGTATGATGACACTTTAAAAAAAACCCACATATTTGTAAGGCCTAAAATGACCTTGCCTTCAAGATCAAAGCACGAACAGAATACATACATGTATATGAAAAATCAACCAAAAGTTTGGACTTATCTATCAGTTCAAAGGCACTTCAAAGTTAAGCACCAAAATGAACCAATTATTGACAGCTCCAATGAACCTGACCTTGAAGTAAGGTTGACCAAAACTGCACGATAGATTTGTTTCATTGATTAATATCATACAAAAATCATTTATTGATGATCAATAAATGGAAAAAGTGTAGTTTTGTGAAATACTGTCATATTGTGACAAACATTTGATTACCCTGTTACCTTGACCTTGAAGCAAGGTCATCCAATCACTAATAATTTTGAAACACTCAGAGAGGTAAACCATTCCAACAAGTTTGGTTTCGATAGCTGCAATAAGTTCAGAGTACAGGTGGCCGGGAGGGCCGACAGATGGTCAAACAGACTGTTTTAATGATTTTATTTTCATTTATTTAGGACTCATCCATGGGGTGTGGGTGAATTCATAAGAATTGCACTGCTGACGAAATGAAATAACAAGGCAGATTTTTCTCAAGTTACCCACCTGGATTCAACGCATACAAATTCTTGATAATACTAGCAACAGTAGGTGGTGCAATCGCAAATGGTGTGGAGGAAGCTTGCTGTATCAAAGCTGAAACATAATTGTGGAAAGCAGAATTCATAATTTGACAATAATATGTCTAAACAAGTGTCATTAAAAAAACACACACACACACAAAGTATACATAAACAGCCTAAAAACGTTATTTTTAAATCTGACAATAATATCACTTAATTTGACATAAACTATTATAAAGTGTCTTATATTAAATGAAGACTCTATAAGACCTTCCTCATGTTGCAGCAAAGAAATCTCAGTTAAAATATTACTGATGTTTTAATGCTTGCTGATCACAAAAAATATATGATAATGTTAATTTTAGTTTGACTAGAAGAGCAAAGCTCGTATGATTCACATGCTCTCTATGGAACTTGCAAAAAATATTCTACATGGAAATGTGAAATGGAAATGAGTGCTCAGGAAAACTGAAACAGTGGCATTCAAATTCAAAGAAATACTGGCTTTGATCTTGCGATGACATTAACCTCGAATTGACCTTGACTCCAAATGAACGCTCGCATATGATCAAATAAACTACAGCAAAAGCTGTATTATGCCAAAAAACAGTTACCTTGATCATCACATCGCCTCTGATGCTCATGTATGATCAAATAATCCAATTCTGATGCATACCATGGGTCAAATATAGAGACATTCCACTGCATGAATGAAAATTGTTCAATGTTCTTGTTAAAGGCCTAAAATGACCTTAATCTTCAAGAACACAAAAAAAAATTACATATATTATGAAAGATCTCTACATACAACAAGTTTGAATTTTATAAAACATATATATATATTATTTAAAAAACGTTTTGGGGACACTTCGTTGTCCCTTTTTATCTTTCTCAGTTTAGGGTCAAGGTCACTTCATAGTACTTATTTGAACTGACAGTTTCAGTGACCTTGACCTTAGTGCAAAGTTGGCCAAATTTGTATGTTTCATTGATAAATATGCATTAAAAAAAATCATACATTTAATATAAAACACTTGGGACAAAACAGTGAAATTTTTAACATTTTGTCACTTTTTGACTAACATTTGATGACCCCTTGGCTTTGACCTTGAAGTGAAGTCATCCATTCACTGATTTAAGGTCCCATGGATAAACGCCATCCTACCAAGTTTGGTTGAGATACATTAAATAGGCTCTGAGGAATGAAGCCATTTGCAAATTTCGTTTGGGCGAACGGCGGGAAAGACATTTTCTTTTTAAAAATTAAAAATAATTTAATGACTATTTAGGACTCATCTTGCTAAGATGTGCACAAATCTTTTTATTTTTGTTTTGACGGGCTTAGTACACAGACTGCTATACTCCGACATCCATGTCCTTACCAAGCAGATGTGTTATGTGTTTATCAACTGTGTGTGTCCTAAACAGCAACCTCAACTCATCATTCAGATCCTTCTTCAGCTTACTCTGAACATAAAATCGGTTCTGAAAATAAAAATGTGATTGCATAATCAGTATTTTGATATTAAATCTTATTTCTAGCAACTTCATGAGATAATAGTGATAATAATGATGATGATGATGGAATCAAGAAACATGATAATGACCATGATGATGAACAGTGATGAAGATAACAATAATTCTGATGATTATGTAAATAGCAACGATAATAATAATGATAACTATCTGAAAAGTGCTCAGTGTCCATACATGTAGGAATTTAGAAACTGTGTTGCTAAATGATGAAGAACAAAAAGACTGCCCCAATTCTTTGGTGACAGTCTGCAAACATGTACACTTGCTGACTTTTCTGCACGTTTCTTTTCCATGCCACTGGCTTTTTTCTAATTAAGTATATCTTTAACATGACTCATTTCACTTGATGCCCCATTGCTCATCCAAATAAAGTCCTGCCTTCATGAAATTTTTTTTATGAATGAATGTTTTGTGTATCATTTCCTATGATCATATTTGTCAAATGTCAAATATATTTTGTGAGAAAAAATAAAATGATCAACCAAACAAATAGTGTAGCTCATGGTCTCATGCATCAGGTACCCTCTTCATCATCGGAAAAAACAGAAGAAACATCACTCACTTCAAAATCATTTAAATCCACATTAGCTGGTACATTCCCCCTGGGCCTAATTTCGTCTTCATCAAAGCCTAAAAACTCTCCTTCAAAGTCTGAAGCCATAATGATTTCAAGGATTACATCCTCGTCCACCATTTTGCTAAATACGATCGCAAACTTCTCAGAAATTTTGTTTTTGGACAAAAAGTAAGCACTAAATTCTGATACACACTCTTAAAGATTCGTCCACCATTTGCAAACAGGAAGTGAAACAGTGAGGATGCCCATAGGTGCGTAACCATTGTTGCGAAGGGAGAGTTTATAGTAGGTATCCGATGTCAAATTATATCGCCGGCAGTGAATGAGGAGAGAGAGAGGGCTTGACAATATACGTTGACGGTAGCATGCTAAAGGTTAAGAGACATGACTTAGGAAAATGAATTTTCTCTGCTTCATTATGCAATAATTTTAAGGCTACAGCTTGCCTGACGAGTTTATTCTAGCAATCATACATTTGGAATTCTGCTGCAGGCTCATGCCAGCAGAGCTGTGTGGCAGCTGCCCCAAAGATCATATTGGAAGAACACATACACCAACTGAACAGACAAAAACCACATCCATACAAAAGATAAGGAGATATTGCCAAATTGTTTCTTCATAAAAAGCTCAAGGACACTAAAACCAAAGAGGATTCTGTAGGGCTAAGAGTAGTCCAGCACTAGGTTTACATAAAAGAGACTTATCTGAGTGCCACAAACCAAGTAATTGAAAATGGGAACGATTCCACTCAATGCCTGTAGGTACTGGTGCATATGGTAGGAAAAACACTCAATGAACTCTTTGGTGTCATTCTCCTGTACAAAAGAAACAACAACATCAACAATGTCAATTGTAAGAAAACATCAGTGCATCTCACATTCTCATTTTCACATGTTAATTAAAATAAATAAAGAATTTATTTACAACATTATTTAAACTTAAAGGTCAAAGCCCATATGACTCACATACCCCTTAGAGAACTTATCCACAATAATCTATATGAAAATGATTGCCCAGTGTGGATTAAGTTTTATCAAATTGAATGTTAATTAAAATAAATAAAGAATTCATTTACAACATTACTTAAACTTAAAGGTCAAAGCCCATATGAATCACATACCCCTTAGAGAACTTATCCACAATAATCTATATGAAAATGATTGCCCAGTATGGATTAAGTTAATTATCAAATTGAAACAAAACGTTTGCATGAAACAACAAGTAATATTGACTTCGATCTTGCGATGAGCTTAACCTTTGGTTTTATGTGAACAATTAACTACAGCAGAAGTTCTATTATATTAAAATTAATAGTGACTTGCAATAACCTTAACGTCGGTATGACCCTGACCTTCACATGGTGTTTAAGACTTGTGTATGATCAAATGACTCAATGTTGATGCGTAACGTAGGTAAGATATAGAACCATTCCACTGTAAAATGACAAATGTTGACATTTTTCATAGGAACTAAAATGACTTTGACTTTCAAGATCAGCACAAAAACATAACTATAATAAAGGATCAATCTATGAATGATCTCTACATACAAAACAAGTTTGGACTTGATAACTCATAGTTTACAGCCAAGGCTACTTCACAGTACTCATATGGACCAACTTTGGACAGCTCCAATGACCCTGACCATAAGGGTTAGGTTGACTAAACAAGCATGGTTGGTGTGTCTCATTCATAGCTGTCATGCATATAACAATCATAAGTCCACTATCAATAACTGAAAAAAAAATTAAATGTTGTAAAAAACTCATTTTTGAATAACATTTGTTGACCCTGTGACCTTAACCTTGTTGAGATAATTCAATTACTCATAATTTTTTAGCTCTCATAGCTATATATCATCCTATCAAGTTTCTATGCGATAGATAAAATAAGTTGCGATCGATCCACGATATTTGGACTATTTTGGACTCAGATGTTTTGGGAATATCATGTCAGAATATATCTCAAGCAGATTTGCACAAATCTGACAAATGTTAATATTGGGGCGAGTACATATTATTGCTATGCCTATAAGTCAATAAAAAAAAAAAGAAACAAATAAACATCAATAATTAAATAAAACTCAGGATACTCACATGATTTTGCAGCTGTTCACTAAGCCCGAAGACATGTCGGGTAATATGGCAGATCAAGTCTCCGTACAACCGTTCCGAGAACTGTTTGCAGACACACTTGTAAACACAGCTGAAACAGTTGTCTTTTTTAAAATCACCAACTGAAGCCAGTTAATAAACTTATTTTTTTACAGAATGATTCACTTGCAAACAAATTAATAAACATCAAAACAAGTTGGCAGTGTAATGCCTATTATCACAATGAAGTGTACCTACCCTGTTTTTTACAACATTCTTGCAAACATAATCATAAAGACCAATCATAAAGTCGACAAAATATTTATTTAAAAAGAAAAACTAGAAGGGCAACGCCCATATGACTTACAAGCTCCTTATGGAACTTGAAACCAAGTTTAAGATGCAGCAGTTGTATACAGATGAGTTAGTCAGTCGTATATTATCAGTCAGTCAGTGTTTGTCAGCCAGGGTTCGTAGCTGAAGTATGGTTATATAGAATGACAGACAGTGTTAACATGTTACTGTGATTGAACTTTTATGTTGAAGTTTATGTTTATTCTGTGGACTTCGATTCACACTGAATTTTTATGTTTTATATTTTCTTCTAGAATATTGAATTTGACATATGAATTATGCATTAATTTTTGGTTTTAATGTGTTTTGCTTTTGTAAATATATTTGAATAGCACGACCTTTTCAAAAAAAAAAATTTTCAGGAAATATTCAGAATGGATTAAAAGAAATATTGTTTATAAATCATCATTAATTCTTAACAGCAATTTGTTCATTGTAATTTCCTTGTTATAATAAGAATGTTGATTATATTTGAAGTTTCATAAACTTTGCATTATTTTGGTGTTGGAATGTTTTATTAATTTCTTGATAGTTTTGTTGATGATGATGTTGATGATGATAATGATGATGATGATGATAATATCATCATGGAGTAATGTTAGTCAAATTTATTTATTCATTCTTTCTTTGTTATAATGTCCGATAAGTTTTTTTATTTAATACTTTCGTTTTATTAAATTTATTAACTTTGAATTGTGAACTATTTAATGTGAGTAACTGGAAGCCCGGATGGACAGGACATAACCGGATGTTTTGATTTTGTTTATTGTTGATGTGAGGTGTTTATAAATTCTGATCATTTATTATTTTCATATATTCTTTTACAATCAAAGAAATAAAATTAAAAAATAAAGAAAAGGAGACATATGCTTATTAGACCCATTATTAATTTTTAGGGTCGTCTAAATATCTACACTGCTGTTCGAATTAAAATAAATTGCACAAACTTTTACATCATCATGCCTGGTCTTCGTGGACAGAAAGAAGCAACTTGTGTGTGCGAGTGATTCTTTCCTTTACACCACATTACACCTGTTTTCACTTAGGATGAGCTTGACCTTCATGTGACCTCTGATGCTCATGTATGATTAAACAACCCGATGTTGCATACTATGGTTTACATATAGTCATTCCACTGTATGATGAGACCTTTTTAAAAAAATGTTTTTGTAAGGCCTAAAATGACCTTGACTTTCAAGATAAATGCAAAAACAGAGCACATATGAAAGGTCAATCTATTATTTCTAAATACAAGTTTGGACTTTATATCTCTCATAGTTTAGGGTCAAGGTCACGCCAAAGCACCTGTATGAACTGACCTTGAACTTGGAGCGAGGTTGACCAATTTTCGCATGGTATGTGGCTTAGTGATATCTATCATGCCTCAAACAATCATTAGTTCCATATCCATAACTGAGGAAAAAAGAAATTTTGTGAAAAATTTTCATTTTTTGACTAACATTTATTGACTCTGTGACCTTGACTGAGAAGTGAAGCGATTCATTCACTGATCGTTTTTGAGGTCTTATAAATAATCCTACTAAGTTTTGTTGTGATACATGAAATAGGTTCAAAGTACTTTGCCACTTAAAAAGTTTTGCACAGACAGAAAAAGCGGATGGTGGACAGACGGGAAAAAAAAAAAACACACACACACCAAATGTCTGTTTATGGTATCCTGCCCAAACCTATTTTTTTGGCCCGACCCAAAATGTTTTTTGGAAAGTCTGAAAAAAAATTGAAAGGCCAAAAAAAATCTAACCCAAGTTGGAAAAGGTTTTAAAAAAAAAAAAAAAGCAGCCGACCTACCGGTTCTATTTTTTTCCTATGTTATTATTGTTAACAAAAACATACATTTTTTTTTGCCTTAAATTTTGGCCTCATCTTGCACAGATTTTCAAAAATCTAAGCATGCGAGTCAAAAAACAGGTAATGTGTCCCCATTAGCTTTCGGTTGTGGGGGAGGAAAGCATTTGGGAAATTCCTGTTCTCTAGGCCAGCTTAATGAGTGAGGTGCCTATCTTCTTTCTTTGCTGCTTTACTTTACCCAGTTCTAAACAGATCCAGGGACCCATTCACAGCTGGGTGGACTGGGGTGTATTATGCGCCTGTTTCAATCTCTTTTTGTTTCATTTGGTGGTTGCTTTCCAAGCATGTCCAACAAGTACTAACCCTTTGCAAAGCTGATTAACATGAAACATTGCCCAAACCACTGTACTACTGCACCACGCACAAACCTGTACATCTGCTCATATGATATAGGGATGTATGCACCAGGCTTCATGTTCAAAAGCTGGTCAATTGCCCCTTGCAAGTTTGGCCAGTACTTGTTTTCATAATCTTCTGGTGTCAAAGTCATCATCACTGTAAAACAAATAAACATAATGTATGAAATCTTATGTCCTGACTTCGGTGAACAGTGAATACATTCATAAATATGTCATACTTGGTCATATATTATCCTATCCTATCCCGTAACTCAAAAGTCGTTGGGACACCATATATGCTGCTGCAGTTTATTATCCCTTTCTATCGGGAAACTCTGGGCCGCCTCCCCCGGGGAAGGCGTAGTCGCAACCAGTGGCGCGCCCAAACCCTACCTACCTACCTAACATTATTTGTGAATTTTTGGAATTTTTGCTGGGGGAGCAAACCGGAGTACCCGAGAAAACCCCCGAGACGTTGCCCGAGTCGAAAGTAAATAATATTCGGAGAAACATAAGGCCCATATGCTGGCTCGAACCCACACCTGTCAGGCGCCATTGGTTTCTGGCTTGTGGACAAGGCAAGTTAGTCCCGCCTTAGCCCACTTGGCCACAACGCTCGCTAATGATCGTTTAACCAGCATACTCCATCTTTCTCTGTCGTTTAACCAGCATACTCCATCTTTCTCTGTCCTCAGCAACCCTCATGGCTTTGCTCGATGTCAAGCCAATCCATTCTCGAATGTTGTCCTCCCACCTCTTTTTCGGTATCCCTCTTCTTCTGCCTCCTTGCACCGTGCCTGCAGGATGGTCTTTGCAAGGCCTGATGTTGTGGTGATGTGGTCTTACCATCGGAGTTTCAGTTTCTTCAAAGAAAGTACAGCTACGCAAAGAAGGTTCATCTCGGCGAGTGCCTATATAAAGTTACAAAACATAGCCACTCGTAGCGCCCCCCAGCGATTCTCGTGATAAATGATTCCAAGGGCGATAATTTGTTCTTAGCGCTATGTAAACAAACCGCTTCAGTAGATTATGTTCCGGACACTCGCTTGCTTAAATTAACAAGCGATTCTGCTTTTTTTTTTGAAAGTAAGTTAATAAGTGTCTGATTTTAATAATGTAAATACAGCTTGCCAACAAGTTGCTTGAATTATGCATTCAGCCGATTAAATTACCGTACCAATGCTGATGATTCAGTAGGCCTGTACTCATCCTAGATCCGTCAAAACTCAAACCCAAAAGTAAGCTTGAATACCGGTAATAGCTTTTCTGAACATTGTTTGATTTAGCATTTCCAGTTAATAACTGTGTTCCAATCTACTGTTTATCTCATTTACACTGCACTTCTGATTTTAATCGCTGCTAACCTACTGTTAGGCTCTCATCTTAAAATTATATTTACTGCTTTCGTTTCGATCAACTGTGTAAATAAGCCTATAAATTATTAGGCCTACTGTTTATCATCATCATTTTCATCATCATCATCATCATCATCATCATCATTATGGTTTAATATAGGCTATCTCTATAATAGAACTGTAGTTGCAAAAGGAAATTTGATAGGTTAAGATAGACTAAAGAAAAAGAACAGACATGTGTGTGTATGTGTATATGTATATATTGCACAATGTTAATATTCTTCTGCCAAATTTAACTCTGAAATTTACTCGCACAGGGATAGGCTTATATAAGCATGCTTGTTGCTTGTCCCTGCTGCTTGTGATGTATATATTTTATATGTATTCTGAAGAAATAAATAATATATAAACCAACAGACATCAAGACTATAGAAGTAGAGAAATAAAGCAATGCAACAAGAAGAGTGAACAGTGAAGCTTTTAAAGAAAACACATTTAACGTTTAAAAGCATTATTTTTTTTGCATGAATCATTACATTGGAAATTGCACCTAGATAAGACCAAAAAGTGCAACAATAAAAATAGTCAAATAAGAAATATTTGTAGTCATTTATAATATTAGATCTGTACATTGCAGCAGGCTGCATCAATTATGTTACTTTATTGTTAAACCATCATGCATTTATAAAAGCTGAAAAAAATAGCTTCAAACATTTGTGTTTCTTTTTCTGACATTTAATATGAATATTATAGCAACAAAAAGCAACAATGATGACTCTCTCTCTCTCTCTCTCTCTCTCTCTCTCTCTCATATAAAGGAAACTTCAGCAATTATCATTTTTTGTAAAACTGTCATCTCAATAAATGTATGTTTAAAATAATGAAAAGGGTAAGAATGTTAGGTTTTTATAATTAAATCTGTTGTTTACTTTTTGTTTAGCAAGATTAAGACATACCTACAAAGAAACAGAAGTTTTGCAAGACAAAACAAATACAATTAACCCTTTTCCTGTCTGCTTAAACCAAATGTAATGGAAAGGGAATACAGTCACACAGAAAATGGTATTTTACATTTGAAAGATTTAAAAAATCACATTTGGTATTTTTTCTGCATACATTTCACATGCAACAACAACAACAAAATCTGATAATACTAGACAATTAACTAGTAGCATTATACATTAAAAGGATAATAATTAATAGTTTTTGCTCTTGGATTTTTATTCTTAGATGCATTTATGAAGAATTATTTGCTTAAAAATTACTTCTTTTTTTTTAATAGTTTTTCTTTACAAGACAACACATCCAGTCAATGAGTCATGCAATAATATTTCATTAGGCCTACTATTTTTTCTTTTTCTTTTTTTTTAAATTACTCTTAAGCAGCAATTAAAACTACGCCTTCCCCTCGCCCTCCCCTCATCTTCCATTTGTAAGAAATTGGGATATGATAAATTTCAGTATCAACAAAGAAAATACAGTTTACATCGAGTGGTAGATCTAGATCAACGTTGTTAGATTTGGTTATAATTATGTTTGATTCTTCCTTTGGAAAATTAAAAAACGAAAGTCCAGGGCACTTGTATCGTCCATTTGTGCAGTTAAAAGCGCTGCAGTGTTGCCCACCAGGACGGATTCTAGGTTTGTTTACTTGATTTGATACGCTTTCCTCCATTGCTAAGCGCTAAGGCCGAAGCGAGTTATCACTTATTCCGCTAGTTGGCGCTCGCAACTTCCGTTTCGCAGTAAGAGTCGAAATGAACCTTCTTTGCGTAGCTGTACTTTCTTTGGTTTCTTCACCACTGTGAGCATGTCATCCAATGGCTTCTGTGATAATCTGTCGGACTGTCTTTGGTGATGTGCTGGGTATAGGAAATGCCCAGAAGTCTTCTGTAGCACCTCATCTCCATGCTTTGTATTCTTCATTGTACGTCTGCTGTGAGCATCCATATTTCGCAAGCTGGAGATGACAAGAGAGCAGCAGCCTTACCTTGGAGTGTAGACTGATGGTGCTGTCTTTCAAAATGGGCTTCAACCTTGTCAGGTCAGCAGTTGTTTTTGCGATCCAGGAGAGGACTTCCTGTCAAGACCCATTGCCTGATACAATGGCTCTTAAATAATTTGAACCTATGCACTGTGTTGAGGGATTGGCTTTGGACTGGGACTGTGTTGATGCCATTGGTGGTGCTGGTCACCATTTTGGTCTTCTCTGCACTTATTTTTATTCCAAAGGCTCTGGAGGTGGTGTCAAGCCTCTGTACCAGTTGTTCAAGTTATTATAAGTATTACAAAAACTTAAAAGCCTAAACTAACTAGAATACTGTATTCTATTATACAAACACAAGTCCACACACAAATGACAATTATTCATGAAAAAGTGTGGGATCATGTGAGATATATATATATATATATATATATATATATATATATATATATATATATATATATATATATATATATATATATATATATATATATATATATATATATATATATATATATATATATATATATATATTAAAAATGCTCTTAGTCACCAGACTTTCCAGGTGGTAAAATCACCAGTCACCCAACATTACTGAGTATTAAACACATAATTTCTATTGAAAAGAGACCACAGTTGATAATTTTGCAGTACATTTTATATATATGGCAAAACAGGATTAAGAATGAAGTGCCGTCCAGAAGTTTAGTGCATGCAGGCTTTAAATTCCATGCATCACAGCAAAATTGCAACGCTTTGGTTTGAGAAGCAGTGCAAGAAATTTGATTTGTGAGCATGTACCTGTATATTATTATATATTATGCAAATCTATGCATAAAATAATTTCAAGCAGTCAATGGTATGTGATTGCAAAATGCATTGTTAGTTTCTTTGACATGATAGTGTAAGAGTTCTTGATTTGTCTCTATAGTTTATAAAATCTTAATTTTCCTAAACAAATTTTATTTACTGAGTAAAATGACATGCAGTTTTACAATATTGCATATTTACAATATTACATAGTTACCTTGTAAATGAAAGTCAGTATATAGAACTATATAGAAAACATAAACTTTCTTAAACCTGCATCGCATTGATTAAAAATTCACTGGCAAGGTAAAAATGTTGTAAGGTCCTAACAGTGCCATACAAGGTTGTACAGCATGGTCTTTGTTTTCAAAAGAAATCCAATATTCTCCTGAAATTAGTGACAGGCATGGCTATAACAAAATTTTCTGGCAGACTCTTATTTTTGTTAAATATTGAAAACTTTATGGGAGATGAAATTGCTGTGGGTGTTAAACCTAAAGTGTCGGACTGTCCATTTATGATTTACAAGCTTCCGGGAGTGGCCTCACATGTCTCTGGCATTGACAAACTGAGATATCATAAATGCTAAGGGTTAAAAAAAAAATAAAGTGAACAATATCCAACCCTGATCATTGCCTAACATAATAACAGTGGCTTTGACATTATAGTTTTATCAGAGATCTGTATATTTTAATATAAATGTATACGCCTGGGATGTCCTAACTCCTCACAGTTACACTTACGGTTCCTTAGATCTATAATTCTTTCCTTAGAGCTATAATTTTGAGAAAACTGATTTCAAGGCACTAAATAATTATCAACTGTCACAAGTGGATTGGGATGAAGAGCTTGGTGAGCAGACGGTGGAGGCAATGTGGTCAACCTTTAAATCAAAACTGAATTCTGTAGTAAAAAAAATGCACACCGAAGAAAAAGACAACAGGTCGCAGAGGGAAAGGCTGGATGGATCAGGCTACCCTGTCATCTGTCATAAAGAAGCATCGACTCTTCAGACGGTGGCTACTGACACGTGACGGTATTGACTATCAGCATTATATACAGGCAAGGAATCAAGCAAGGCAGAAAAAACAAGAAGAGAAAGTCGCAAAAGACTCGAAAACAAACCCTAAGGCTTTTTGGTCTTTTATTAAGTCTAAGACAAATTCTCGTTCAGGAATTGCTGACTTGAAGAAGCCTGATGGCACAAAGACTGTAAACGACTTAGAAAAAGCAGAGGTGTTGAACACCTTCTTCCAAAGCGTGTTTACAAAGGAAGATGAGGGTCCACTTTTTATCCCACCATTCATGGACTACAAACAAGAATTGGAAGACTTTGTCATAGAGGAGGAGGAGGTACGTAAAGTTTTAGCAAACCTGCAAGTTGATAAGGCACTTGGACCCGATGGCATCAGTCCACTCATCCTGTCCCAAGCTTCTCGTGTACTTGCAAGGCCTATTTGCATCATTTTCAAAAGGTCACTTCAATCCGGCGAGGTACCTGACGAGTGGCGGCAGGCAGTAGTGACACCTATCTACAAAAAGGGTTGCCGTTCGGATGCTAGTAATTATAGGCCTGTGAGTCTGACATCTATAGCAGACCTGCCTACCTTATCCATTACTGATCAGTAGTCTTTCCTGTGAATTTTGACAGTAATTTTGCATTTTCCTTCAGTAATTCTACAGACATGAGGAAACGCGGTGTTTCTGAATAACCAAGGTATGAATAAATTCACGGCACGTTTACTACTTAAAAAGCACACAAAAACAGCTTTTTAAAAGGATAGCAAAAAGAAGGAAACAATATCAAACAGATTTTAAAATGATTAATTAGTATCAATATCATGAGAGACCATGGCATGCAACAAAAGATAAATCTGCACATCCCTGACCCGGTTGTGATGAAGGATAACTGTTCCACAGGAGTTTTATTTACATTACCGGTGATTGACTCAAATGTCATTTTCACGATAAAGATGTGTAATTCACAGGAATAGGCACTACACATAAATTAATTCAAAGTCTGCATTTAAAAAAAAAAAGTTTCATCAGCTGTCAAAATAAGGACTTGTAACTGTGAATACGTTTACTTTACCAATAACAATAGCACACTGTGAGGTTCATTTAATTACACTTTACAGTTGAAATCGACCACACTGGAAAGACTGTACCCTGTACAAATTTTGCAGTTTTTTTTTTTAAAACTGGTCCTTATATTGTGCCAGCTGCCTGGAGTAGGCACTTTTGAGATGGTCCAGCTCTTCTTGCCTGACATATCTGGTGTCTTCATGGCAAGATTTAGGGACCAGCCGCTTACAGTCATTCGTTCCTCCATGCCCAACTGAGAAGTCAGAGCCGCCCACAGAACAGTACAGTAGGCCTATAATTCTGGACCATGTTTTTTGAAGCCACAAGACAAGGCCAAGTCCTCGTGTAATCCGACGAAATACTTGCAACTGCAGCTTTTTTCTTCTTCTTCTGTACTTGAGCAATCTCTACACACTAAGACTCTTCTGATTCATGGTCTGTCTCATGTAAACGTGCAACTTTAGCCCGATTAGAACGTTCTCCACTCGCCATTTTCACTCAAGACCAGCGCGACAATCTAAGCTTGTTCGAGCATGTTCATTGGTTCACGACGTCCAATCGCAACTCTCGAAACACTTGCTCTCATGCAAGGGCGGTTACTCTTTCGGCTTCTAGGTCTAGCAGACAACAATTTAACAAGTTTACACGGCTCTAAAAATTGCGTAGTTTTTCGATCGTTTTCTCCGTAATTTTGCATAAAATTTCGTACACTCCCGTAATAGAGGGTAAAAATCCGTAAAATTACAGAAGATTACAGAAGGGTAGGCAGGTCTGCTATAGTATGCAAATGCATGGAAAGGCTAGTACATGACAGAATCATGGCCCATTTGCAAGCGAGCAAGCTCATCTGTAAAGAACAACATGGCTTCGTACCTAGACGCTCTTGTTGCACACAACTGCTGGAGACCTTGGATGAGTGGACGGAGATCTTGGATGACGGAGGAAGCATTGATGCAATCTACACAGACTTCCAGAAAGCGTTTGATACTGTCCCCCACCACAGGCTACTCTTGAAGCTACAAGCGCATGGCGTCAGTGGAAGAGTCTTACAGTGGATCACCTCCTTCTTGAAAGATAGGCATCAGAGTGGTCGTTAGTGGTGTACAGTCTAGCGAAGTGGCAGTGAATAGTGGCATCCCCCAAGGTAGCGTCGTTGGCCTCTTCTCTTTGTTGTTTTTATTAACGACTTGCCAAGCTGTGTTGATGTAAGAGTAAAGATGTTTGCCGACGACACTAAAGTTTACACCAGGAGCGACAGTGTAGGAGCAACTGAGGGGCTACAGGAAGATATTAATAGACTGCAGCAGTGGTGTAGCGACTGGCTACTTAGATTCCATCCACGAAAGTGCTGTGTCCTCAAACTAGGAATCAAGAAATCTGATGCTAAGTACCACATGTCCACCAGGGACTTAAACGGTACTGTTCATACAGTCCAGCTAGCAGAGAGTGAGGCAGAGAGAGACTTGGGCGTGATAAAAATAATTGACAGTAAACGGAGTTTCAAGCAGCAGGTGTCACAGTCAGCAGCGAAGGCCAACAGGACTGTCGGTATTATCAGACGCTCATTTGACTATTTGACTGAAAGCACCTTTGCACAACTATACAAGAGTCTTATTCGCCCTGTCTTAGAATACGGTCATTGTGTGTGGAATCCTCAGGTAAAGCTGCTCTGTTGCGAACTCGAAGACGTTCAAAGACGGGCGACCAAGTTGCTGTCTTGGCTGAAGGACAAGCCTTACCCAGAATGGTTGAGGAGATTGGGGCTGCCCTGTTTGGAGCACAGATGCTGCCGAGGCGATTTGATTGAGGTGTACAAATACCTTCATAACTCGTATGACACCCAACGGCCACATTTCGAGCACCCCACGAGTCAAGTCAAATCACTAAAGTCTAGTGAACTTTGTAATAAAGACTGCATGCGTTCTAAATCGTAGTATGCAAACACATGTAGTCTATTCATTATAAAAAGAAGATGACTAGTGTAATGAAGACAATACATGTAATGTAGTCTTCATTACAATAACACACCCAACACAATTTAATTATCTATCTCTCACAAGTTTTTATTTTTTATTTTCTAAAGAATAAGTCCAAAGTGTGCAGATACCATGAAACAGCAAAAATACTCTCTTAAGTAAAGTTATGTGTTGGCTAGTATCACTATCTGAAACATGTCTTTTATTTGTTGTTGTTGTGTTTTTGGGGTGGTTTTTTTTTTTTACACTAGCACTAGCAGTGACAGACTCATAGATCTATAGGCTCACTCACCCATACTTCCAGGTCGAAGAAGTTGTACAGGTTGTCGTCTGTCGTTGTCACTTGTGCCGTCTGCTACCTGTTTATTTGTATCAGGCTCCACTGATTCCATGGGCTCATCCATAATGAAGGAAATAACAATGCAAAATAAAATCAATCAGATCGTCAAAACCGAAACGCTCTCAGAACAACTCGCCTTAGTCACGAAAGAGAGCTTGTAAGGGAAGCTACTCCAATAAAATTCCAATGTTTAGATTAGCACAGTATGCATTCTATTAGACTTTAGTCCTCTGAATGAGGGTCAGTGGTCACTTCAACCCATGCTTAGTGTGTACCAGTTGTTAAAAAAAATTTTTTTTGAACGCCCACGTTAGTGGAGTAAATAACCCTCTTGAATAACTAATTTTTGAACGCTTTGAGTGAATCTGCATTAACGACCTCAGAGGGTAGATTATAATCCTTTTAGTGTTAGTTTTAAAAAAATAAAAAATAAAAATAAAACTATAAGAACCCTACGAAGAATACAAAGCATAGAGATGAGGTGCTACAGAAGACTTCTGGGCATTTCCTATACCCAGCACATCACCAATGACGAGACCATATCACACAAGCCATTGGACAACACGATGACGTGCTCACAGTGGTGAACAAACGGAAACTCCGATGGTATGGCCACGTCACCAGATCATCAGGTTTTGCAAAGACCATCCTACAAGGCACAGTGCAAGGAGGTAGAAGAAGAGGGAGACCGAAAAAGAGGTGGGAGGACAACATTCGAGAATGGACTGGTTTGAGGCTACCTACTGGCTACTACATGAAAGGGAAGAATGCCAGTGGTGAGGACTGCACAATCACCTTAGCAGAGAGTGAGGTAGAGAAGGACCTAGGAGTCTTTGTAGATAGACAGCTCAACTTTAAGAACCACGTTGCCCAAGCTACCGCAAAGGCCAATGTCAGAGTTCTTGGCGTAATCCGCAGATCCTTCGACCACCTGACAGAGGACACCTTCATTCAGTTGTACAAGCCCCTGGTGAGGCCCATGCTAGAGTACGGCCATTCAGTATGGCAGCCCAACCTTAAGTCGCTCTGTGGTGAGGTTGAAGATGTGCAGAGGAGAGCAACCAAGCTTCTTGCCTCAATTAAAGACAAGCCATACCCCGAGCGACTAGCTGCCCTGAAGCTGCCTAGTCTTGAACACCGTCGTAAGAGAGGGGACATGATCGATGTCTACATGTACATTCATGGCATCTACGACACAGACAGGCCACAGCTGGAGCGATTCCAGGGCAGAGACATGAGGGGGCACAGCTTGAAGCTTGCAAAGGTGCGCTGCAGACTCAACGTCAGGCAGAACTTCTTCTCGCAGAGAGTTGTTTGCACCTGGAATGCCCTCCCTGACGAAGTAGTGACAGCCCCTTCAGTAAATGCCTTCAAGAACAGGCTGGACACCCACTGGAGCGATCTGCCATCCCTCTATGATCCCCATTGTCACCAGTAGGAAACAATTAATATAAAGACTATTTAAAATTGCCACCTCTAGTGCTTTAGTATATACTTTAGTATATACTTACACAAGATTAAATGCCACGCATGCCACAGTTAATAATAGCAATCAACAGTAAAACCGATGAACTGGCCATTTCTGGCCTCAAACATCGAAAACATCAAGTATCAAGACACTGAGCGAAACAATCAGGGTGGCTGAGGACAGGGAAAGATGGAGTACGCTGGTTAAACGACCATCTGTGGTGCCCCTACGACCTCCGAGTTATGGGATAGGATAGGATAGGATGAAAAAAATTTTGAAACTGACATTTTTGTTACATTTTTAGTTAGTTTGATGTCATTTCCTCTTCTTATATTAAGCTAATTAAAATTACAATGTTCAGAAAATAAATGTATGTTTTTCATTAGGAAACAAACCATAGATAAATTATCTATGTGAAAATGATTAAATGTTTTACTAATTAAGATTAATTTAACGCTTCTGGTGCTGCAAGTATGTGCCCATTAAGGGTGTGAGTGTACATAAATCAGAGGGCAAAAGGCTGACAGCCCCAGATGCGATCTCCACTACACTATACTAATTGACTTGAAATTGCATTCCCTGACACTTTATAAAGTTTATTATAAGTCCCATGTCCTACTCCTGTAAGTATTATCAGTTCATTAGTTTGAAACACAGAAGCAGTAATTAAATCAGATTTTTTTTGGGTTATTTGACAATCTAGAACTACATATTGGAGCCTTTTCTTTTCAGCTTCATTATTTCTATGCAAGTTGTTTCTTTGAAAATGTAAAATTAATTATCCAGGACGGACTGCCAGGTTTGTCCTCAATGAACAACTCCAATGTTCTTGGCTCGCCACCATGTTGTAGAAGATCAGCCAACGGCCACACCAGTCCAAGTTGTCCCAAGCTGAAGCCCATGCCACCAATGGGCCGCAGAAGCCATCGTTAGTTACTTAATTATTCATTGCTTACAGGGTCCAGCCTACTGCAAAGAGCCGAATCAGGACCACAAAATCACAACTTCGCTGAAAGAAGACCCACCCCTGATCCGCATAAAAGATCTGCCGAAACAACCCTAGTGGTAACACTGAAGGCACTCGATCTATGATCCACCAGCCGGTCACTTTACAATAAAGACATCCCACGCAGAGGACGCTGAGGCTATACTCTAATTTATCAAACCCCCCGTTTACAAAACAAAATTGAATACAAACATCATTATACAATATCAACAAAACACATACATATAAAATGCCTACATTGCCAAATAATAACATCATAGGAAGCCCCAGTGACCACCTGGCAGAAAGCGTCCAATATTTCCAAGCTGATCCAACAGACCTCACACACAATTGAGGAGTTGTTCCCGAAGAGTTTTCAAGAAAAAAGGTAGGTGAGTGGTCTGGCGAAGAAGAAGATAGTATAGTAGACTGATAGAAACAGTAGGAATGAGAGAAAACAAAGGAGAAAGACAGCGACAGTGGGAATTTAAAGCACTAAATTTCCAGAAAGTGGGGATACTATTTATACTGAAAACCCAGCCATCCCCACAGGGGAGAAGCCATCGTACATTCAAACCCTGAACCAGCACAACCATGCTGCATCAACAGCTTCTTCTCTTGCATCATTCACGACTGGCATTCCCTCCCTTCCAAAACTGTTCAGTCCCTCACTCTCAACATCTTCACATCAACGGTTCTGAAAAGACACTTATGCTGAATACCCCAACCCAATCAACCATTTTTGTTGTGTTACTGTTAGTAAGCAGCAATTTGTGGTCTGGGGCTTTAGGATACCTTGCCTTCTGCAGCTTCACATACAGCAGCTGCCCATTTTAGTTTGGTTATGTGCTCTACTTCTTCAGTTTTCTGCCTCTGGTGAACAAACTCACACCGAAGTACTAGAGAACAGAGGGATATTATAGGAAGAAGGATGTGATGTTTGTACCTTGCATATTCCATTCATTCCCATTCTATACTAGTATGCTGGCAAAGACTTTTAATACCAATCTTGGGTATATTATTATCTTTGATGCTGGCTAGCTTCCAGTGGAGATAAAAAAAACAGATAAATAATTCAAGAAGGAGGAGGTGCCATGTATTCCGTGTGCTTTCAGCTGCTTTCTGAATGAATGGAGACGCTCACTCATAAAGACAGTTTGTGTGTATGTTTGTGAGGTACTTTCTTCCCATCTCCATACATATCATAATGAAAAATGAATGATCACCCCACCATCAATTTGGCCCTAATCACACCACCACTTTCTCGGAATGTATGAAACTTCCTCTTCCCAAAGAGTATGTCTTTCCTTATATTTTCTTTGCATTTTTTCTTTGTTTAATGGTTGTGATCATGAGACTGACAGTCAAAAAAAACAAACCAACAACACAAACATGAAAAAAGAAAAGGATTTAACATTATACAACAGGGTTCGTACAGTTCACACCTTGTAAAATTCACAAACTTTTCACAAACTTTTCCACAACCCTGGAGAAGCCAAACGACCAAGTCCAAAACAGATACTAAATGTGCACTGACGGGACAAATGTACTGATCAACACAAATTACTTTATATACCTGCAAGTAAAGAGACTTTGTCTTAGGTCGGCTTGTATTTCAGACCTTCCGCCAATAACCAAAACGTTCAATTCAACACTGCTTAATATTATAAATTGAAAAAGAAATGTTGCAAATTATATTATGTGTGACAGGTTTTACTTAAAAGTCAAAGTCAGCAACAAGGACAAAGATTTTTCCATTGATTTAAGATATTGAAGAGGAAAGGGAAACTTTTTCTTCAACAAGTTTTTCATTCTCCTTCAACTGAGCAGCCTTTTCTTGTGCCCTTCTTCTAAGAGCGTTGGACTCTGATATCAGAGCCAGTTTCCCCAGCTTTTCTGCAGCTTCTGCCTTGGAATTTGCAGATTCGTCCAGAGAAGCAATATCCAGTCTGAGTTGCTTGCTCTTGGTCTTGAGCCTCCACCTCTTCATCAAAAGCCTTTCTTTTCTTTGCCATCTTCTTCTTCTCATCTTCCTTTCTCTGCTGCTCCAAGTATTCTTCATATTTTCGTCTGGCACCAGAAGCAGAACAGAGAAGATCCTTTGTTACTGGCACTGACAAGGGTCCTCCAGCTGACCTCACTGCCTGGTAGATCAGTCGTCTGCCGACCAGACTTTGTTTGCTCAAGTTTTCAACTGTTGTCTGTTTATGCACACTGAAACCTCGCTCAACAGCAGCCTGGCTGTGAGATAGGAGTAGAAGCATTTGTATAACTGCCCACAGCTCTCTGAATTCTTCTTTTTGATGAAGTTCACCATAGAACAGTTCATCCAGTCTGTCCATCTTGTAGTTGAAGGACCTGAATGCCTCAGACGCACTTTCATTTAAAACAACTGTCTCACACAGTTTTACATACTGCCTTCTGATAATGTCACACTTCTCTTCTCTCACTCGTTTTGCATCAACCAAGATGTGTAGTGCATTCTCCAACTGTGTTCCAGCATGGGTCCGGTCCTTAGGAACAGCAGATACAATCTTGCAGGGGTTGAGCCAAGAAAGATTCCTGACAAGGGCATACTTGATAGGAGCTTTATCAAGCAACTTTTTCACTAATGCTTTGATGAAGACTTGACAGTCCATTCGGAATTTGAACCTTTGGCGGTCAGATGCTTCTTTAGAGAGCATGCTCCTTTTGGCTGCAAATCCAACATCCACCTTGCTGGGATCTTTTAAGTTTGCCTCCCAGTCAATGCGCACCACAGACAAGCTTGTTGCTCCCTCGATTATGCTGTCATTGACAATCCTCTTCAGAAGAGACTTTATCAGACTACCCATGTCCTCAGCCAAGAATGGAAGCAGAGGTCTGTCAGTCTGGTACAACGCCAGAAAGGGCTCCAGTTCCCTGGCAACCGAGACAAAAAATTCAAGCTTGGATTTCAATAAGGGATCACCAAGTAGCCGGATGAGGTCAAGGAATGACTTGCAAACTGGCTCAGTTATGCTTTTGTTTTTTGCAGCAGATGCAAAGGCAACCAAGTTTGGAAGGAGGTCAATAACTCGTTGAGCTGGCTCTGCATTCTCAAGCCACCTGAAACAAACACACATCAAGGGATGGATGTCAATGTCAGTGATGCAATTGTCCATTCCCAGTGCGAAAATGTATACCTTCAAAGAAAGGTGGCTACATCAGTACATGCTTTAAATTTTAAGTTTATCGTATGCTCTGAGCAAACGATAAACTTAAAATTTAAAGCATGTGACAAACTGCTTTATATGAGCCTCTACCCAAACTCACCCCACAATGAACAAGTCAATTAATTCAAGTACATAAATGTATGGGGAAAAATTATAAAAATTACATTTAAAATTATATATTTTATATTATATTGTATATATTTTACACACACATATTGAATTAAACAAAATTTATTCTATAAACTCTTTTATATTTTACACACCCACATATTGAATTAAACAAAATTTATTGATACAACAAAATTAACGTAATAACATAAACATCAAAGTTAAAGTACATTAAAAATTAAACACTATTATCATTCCGAAAAAAAATTTTAATATTCAAATCATATTTGTGTTGAGAGAGAGAGAGAGAGAGAGAGAGAGAGAGAGAGAGAGAGAGAGAGAGAGAGAGAGAGAGAGAGAGAGAGAGAGAATTGCCAGAACTGCCATGAGAAGGCTCTATGCATCTACATCTAGTTAATGAATATGAGCATTAAAAGTTGTAATGAATGTATAACATACCTGTGTCTACAGTACTTCAAGGGAACTGTTGTTGCTTCTGCCACAACACGTAAGTCTTCTCTTCTAGCTGGAGAGTCTCTGAAAAGGTTGTAGACTGCAGTAAGCAAGGTTTCAATCTCCCATGAGGTTGCTGTACATCCAGCACGAAAAGAGTTGTGCACAACGTGTAGCCCACATGTTCCAACATCAATCAGCTTACAAGGTGTGTTCTTTTCAATGTCATTAGCAAGCAAATTCCGCAGTTTCAGGTTAACATTCGGTCCATCCATGGAGAGTTGAATCAAACTTCGGTGTCCAAGAGATGCAACCAAAGGACACAGGTCATCAAACAAGTGTTCAGCTGAAGCATGTCCAAGGAACTTTGACTCTAAGAATCTGGTCACAACAGTGTCCTTGCTCCAAAACCGGATGTGAATATCCATCTGTTTTTCTTGGAGTTCTTTGTTCAATGTCTCATCGAAGAGAAGCACATAGTTCTCAGCAGATTTAACTGCTTTTGAAAGCTGTTCTTTAAAATAAGGGGCAAGACCAAAAGTGCACAAATACGCTGTTTTCTTATCTGCACATGAATAGCCACGGGCAATGGCACTGTCGGGGAACATGGCACTGAAGATGTCCCCAAGACCTGCATTAGCGTTCATACTAAAGTGAGAGTCCACACATTTCATAGCCCAAATAATTTCAGCTCTCAGTACACTGGTTGATGTCACAAAGGATTGCATATCTCCATTGTTGGGTGTCTGCTGAGGCACATTATCCAAAGAACTTGAGGGATTGCTTGAACTAGAACTTGCTGTCGAAGGCTTGGCTGGTTGCTGACTGGTAGGAGAATTTGCAGCATATAAAGTGATAGGCACCACACCCCGAACCTTCAGCACATTTTTGATGTGCTTTGCACCTAAAAAATAAAATACATATTATTATTAACGCCCAATGGAACAGATTTGTGCAAGTGTGTGTGTCTGTGCGTTAGATGTGCATCAGTTAAGAAAAAACTAAACTTTCGTGTCAAACTGTAAAGTCATTTCAAGGTCAAACGATATATAATGCTGTTACGTAATCTAACCCTAAGCCCTTGAACATTTTTGTAAAAGGTTCCACTTGAAAAAACAGTTAAGGTGCGAATCCCCTCAAAAACATATGGGAGGTCAGAATGATTGATGCATTGATTGTGGGCCCTCGCAAAACATCAAAAAGAATAGACACAAAAAGAATACGAAGAATAATCCACACGTGGTTTGCGGTATTGTAAAGGGAAAGAAATAAAGTCACCATTCCTTTAAATTACTTTTTCAGGATTTTTTTTTTCACCAGTCCTGCAAAAGAGAGAGAGAGGGGGAGAGAGAGAGAGAGAGAGAGAGAGAGAGAGAGAGAGAGAGAGAGAGAGAGAGAGAGAGAGAGAGAGAGAGAGAGAGAGAGAGAGAGAGAGAGAGAGAGAGAGATTTTGCTTCTTTGACCAACCTTTGTTGTGGCTTTTGATGGCGCCTTCACCCATGCGTGACACGTCGATCGTCGACTTACACGCACAACAGAAACCTTTTCGCTTGTCATTGCGTGGATCTTTTGTAAGCCAAAGCTTGTAGTCTTCATTTTCTATCCAAGCATCGTTAAAAACACACAACCCAGGCATGATGGAACGGGGTTTCGCAAGTGGCAACGATTTTCACTCAGAAACAGTAAAATATCGCGGCGGAAATAGATCCGGGTGCGCATGATCCAGGAGTTCAAGGGAAATAACTCTTCAAAGTAAGAAGCTGTGTTACCTAGCGACCCAAAAAATGGCGAAATCAACAAGGTTGCCATCGGGAGTGTGGGAGCGCTGGAAAAACCCTCATCACTCATTTTTTTTTTCTTAGACTTTATACAACTGCTGAAATCTGATTTTCTCAACATCATGAAATTCACAGACTTTCAAAGACCTAAGTCCAATTTCGTGAATTTCACAGACTTTCCAGGGCCCAGATAATTTTTTTAGTTTTTCACAAACTTTCACAGACTTTCACAAACTGTGCGAACCCTGTACAATAAAAATAGTGAGCCGTCACATAACTAGAGGTAGTCCATTTTTCCATTTACAATTTTTTATTATAAATTGTACATAAAACATTAATCCATCAATCTACAAAGACAATGACAAAATAAATAAATCAATGAATGGAAACAATGAATCATTAATTCTTGAACAAGTACATTCTACATCAGTAAAATTTCCTTTCTTTTCATTCATTATTCCACCCTTCATTTTTCACAAAACATAGCGTTTACGTATTTTCCCACAGCTATCCACCAAGCTGACAGTGCCAACAGCTCTGACTAATCATTACACATGACATAGCAGTCACTGTGATTTAGTTTCTTTGCAGACTGTCACTGCTCTAAGAATCATTTTATGAAATGTTAGACTTCCTTGCCTTTCATAAAATTGATGAATAAAACTTGCATTTCAGTAAACCCATTCTGAACAAATTCAAAAGCACATTTATACACAAACACACACACGCTCATTCCAATCAAAATACTTTGCATAGATATAGAAAATTAAATATTGCGAATAAAAGTTGAAAAAGTTCAAATGACGTGCCAAAGTATTCTTAACCTGGGTAGGCGAGTGCCGGTTAAACACTAGTCCTTTCTGCCGATCCCAGCTGCCCAGGATTGTGCTCAGTTTTCTGAGCATCAGACTATGCGCCAAAAGTCTGCAAGTGGGCATCTGAGGCGGCTTGAATTAGAGCCTGTATCGGCCAGCGCCTTGAGTGGCTCTTAAGCTGGAAAAGCGCTAAATAAAAGTGATTACATAAATAAATAATAAAATTATAACTTTCATATCGAGAAGATTCTCATAATGCATAAAAAGCAAAACAATCAATCAAGATTTCAAAATAAATTCATTCTAATAGAACAGATCAGTTGAACAATAAATCATGTGACTATAAATATGTAATATCAATTATTCTAATTTTAAGAAATTATCAAAATGGGTCAAAATTAATCCTGATACTATGACCTTAAGTATCTTTCATGGTAACATACTCTGAAAAATGAATAAAAAACAACAACATTCAATCAACATTCAAAATAAAATGATGTATAAGAATAGAACAGATCAATTGACAAATAAATCATCCTTTTTAAAGTAATGGTCAAAAATGATAAAAACCTATTTCATAAAGACAGAGTGCATTCCTAATAAATATTCACTGGAAAATCACGATACAAAAATATAATATAAATTAAAGTTAAACCTGAAACTACTGACCCAAAGTATCTTTTATTTTAACAAATTCTTTATAAGTTGAGCAAGGTCCAAATAAATTCTGAGGGCTTCAACACTTTTAAAGTTTTTTAATCTACGGAATACTGAGTCACAAGAATTATATAACAATAGTATACAAATATAGATCTGGAAAAAATAATCAGCCAAATATTGAAGAATATGTAGGAACCTTGGCTTTTATCACAGGCAGCACCTCCTGCACACAATAAAGGTGGACATCAGAGAAAGAAAAAAACTATAATGGCAAAGTCCATAAGGCTCACATGCTCCTTATGGAAATCTTAATATTCTATATCAAAATGAATGCCCAGAAAAACTGGTGACATTAAAATGCAAATACTGATTTTTGTCTTGCAATGGTCTTGACTTTGTGATGACCTTGACTTCTGGCTACAAATGGACACTAATGTATGATTAAATAAACTACAGAAAAAAGCAATATGCCCCCCAAAAGTTACCTTGGGATGACCTTGACCTTAAGATGACCTTGACCTTCACATGATTTCTGATGCTCATGTTTGATCAAATAACCCAATGTTGATGCATACTATGGGTCAAATACAGAGCCATTCCACTGTACGAAGAGAAATATTAAAATTTTTCTAAGACCTATTATGACCTTGACCTTCAAGATCAAAGCAAAAACGGAACATTAAGAAAGTAGATCAATCTATTATCTCTAAATACAACAAATTTGGACTTTTTGTCTCTCATAGTTTAGGATCAAGGTCACACCAAAACACCCATATGAACCGATTTTGGGCAGCTCTATTGACCTTGACCTTGGAGAAAGGTTGGCAAAATGTGCGTGACATTTGTTTGATTTGTATCTATTATGTAACAAAAAATTTATAAGTTCTATTTCAAAAGCTTAGGAAAAACTTGAAAATTTGTTTTAAAGCCCTATGACTCACATGCTCCTCAAGGAAATTGCAATATTTAACATGAAAATGAGTCCCACGAAAAAAAGCAAAAAAAAAAAAGGCAAAGTAATACTGACTTTGACATTTTTATGCTCTTGACCTTGAGATGACCATTGGCATCCAGTTCCAAATACGAGTGTACCATCAAAAACACTACAGAAAAAGTTGTATTATGCAAAAAAAAAAACAGTGACTTTAGGATGACCTTGACCTTCAGTGATCTTGATCTTGGGATGACCTTGACCTACATGTGACCTTTCATGCATATCTGATCAAATAACCCAATGTTGTTGCATACTATGGGTTAATAAACAGCCATTCTAATTTATGATGACTTATTTTTTGTATGTTTTTGCAAGGCCTAAAATTACATTGACCTTCAAGATCAACTCAAAAATGGAACATGAAAGGTCAAGTTATCATCTCTAAATGCAACAAGTTTGGACTTTATATCTCTCATAGTTTAGGGTCAAGGTCACTTGAAAGTACCTATACAAACTGAACTTGGACAGCTCCAGTGACCTTGACCTTGGAATTACATTACATGATTATTGCTTTAGGTCCAGCGGACTCTTCCAAGCCAAATCAGGACCAGACTTCGCTGAAAGATGACTCACCCTTGCACGCATAAAAGATCTGCCGAAACAACCCTAGTGGCAGAACTGAAGGCACTCCAAGAGCCTGTCACTTTACAATAAAGACATCGCACCCAGGGGATGCTGAGGCTATACTCTTAATTTATCGAACTCCCCGTTTACAAAACAAAATAGAATACAAACATCATTATAAAATATCAACAAAACACATACATATAAAATGCCTACATTGCCAAATAATAACATCATAGGAAGCCCCAGTGACCACCTGGCAGAAAGCGTCCAATATTTCCAAGCTGATCCAACAGACCTCACACACAAATGAGGAGTCTTGTCCCCGAAGAGTTTTCAAGAAAAAAGGTAGGTGAGTGGTCTGGCAAAGAAGAAAATAGTATAGTAGACTGATAGAACAGAGTAGGAATGAGAAAGAACAAAGGAGAAAGACAGCGACAGTGGGAATTTAAAGCACTAAATTTCCAGAAAGTGGGGATACTATTTATACTGAAACCCCCGGCGAGCCTTGAAATAAGGTTGACCAAATTTGCATAGTATGTGTGTCTCATTGGTATATATCATGCATTAAAGAATCGTAAGTTCAATATTAATAACCTATAAAAAAAAAATAGTAAAAAATTGTGTTAAAAAATTTCATTTTTTGACTAACATCTGATGACCTTGTGATCTTGACCTTGAAGTGAAATCATTCACTGATAATTTTTGAGGTCTCATAGGTATACACCATCTTACCAAGTTTGGTTGTGCTAATTTAAATGGGTTCCGAGTACTTAGCCACTTTAACGTTTTTGCAGAGACGATATCAATTTTGGACTATTTAGGACTCATCTTACAAAAATGTGTAAAAATCTCAAAATTTGTTTTTTGTTTGTTCGTTTTTGTTTGGTTTCTTTTTTTTGGGGGGAGGGGGTGAGGGGTTTAGGGGGGTTGGTGATGGAGAAGGGGACAAGGAGGGGGTAAGTATGTAGATTCACATTGTTGCTATGCATGCAAGTCAAAAAAATTGGTTTTTTTACTAACATTTGATAACCCTGTTTGGTTGTGATGCATGAAATAGATTCGGGGGAAGTAAGTTGCCCGCAAGTTTTGCACAGACAGACAGTGGATAGACAGACATTTTTTTTAAATTATTTTTTTTTAAATAAAAATATTCTGGTTTATTTAGGACTTGTCTCTCACAGATTTGCAAAAATCTGGATTTGTTTTAAATGTGGAAGGGGTATTACATATGCTCACATTACTACATGCATGTGAGTAAAAAACATAAAACCCACATAAATGATGATTTGTATTCATACAACCATTCACAATTATTTGGCACCAATATAGGCAAATGAATAACTCATGTTTGTGGTTCACAAGTGCTCAATGCATTATAAAAAAAGTATGGTTTCTGATATTACACTGACGCCATGACTTTACCCTTTGACTGTCTCTGACAACCTATTTCATCATTCGCTTATAAATTTATAAATGTGTGTGGTACATTTCACTGTTTTAATTATTATGCCCTATCTGTTTTTAAGTGCATGTTTATGATATTGGAATGAAGAGTGTGCTGTGTGGCGGCTCTGCATGTGTGTAGCGACAGACATGATCATGCAACACGTACCTTCTGGTTCTTGCCCTGCGACCCTTTCTCTGAGTCTCCATTACTCTATTAGTACGCTCCCTCTTCAAATAATCCTTTCTTTTTTCAATTTCACAGTTTCTTAAAGTCTATATCTCGCACAGAACAAATTCTTCGGTTTTACATCGAACTACACCGTTACGCGTGTGTTTGTGTGTACTGCTAGCCATGGACAGAGCGACCTTTGGCCTTGACCCCTCGACCTCAACCTCTGCATACGGTTTTCGCGGTGGCTCATGGGTGTGGTTCTGTCTGTCGTGCTTGCATGCAGTATGTTGGCTCGTGTGCGAACTGTGTGTGTGTTTGTGTGCGTGCGTGTGTGCGCAAAAGCTTTTGGGTTCTGGCCTATTATAGATGTGCGTTTTAAGGAAAAGCTCGTATAATTTTTAGAAAAGTTGTATAGTAACATAGTCAATTGAACTGTAATTCTGTAGCCCACTGCCTGTCTTAGCTTGCTACATGTGTGTGTGGGTGTGGGTGTGTGTGTGTGTGTGTGTGTGTGTGTGTGTGTAGGTTTGTGTGTGTGTGCGTGCGTGTTATCTCGATTCTGAGACATATTCCTGGTGTTTTATCTTGGCAATAAAATTATTTGACTTGACTTGACTTGATTCAACAGTGTGATGATTTATGCCAATGATAAGCGCGATTGTCATCATCAATGTGACGATTCTGTTCTCAGTACAACTAAAACTGTCAGCATACAAATATGAACTACTTGGAAAGCTCAGGATACGAGCTGTTGAATATTCAAAAACTAGGTATAACAACAATTTCATCGGTGGCTGGAGGTTCGTTTTCTGAGCTCAACCCCTCAGTGTGCTTGCAAAGTTGATCTATGTGCTAATCAGGGGTCCCATAAGGGAAGGGATGCCACACTAGAATTTCTCTACATCAAACATACAGTAAAGATGACATGATTGCCTCTCCTGTCTCTCCTAAACTCAAAATTAACAAACACAATTTTTTTAGTTTTAGTTGGGTGGATGGGTTATTTTTTCGAATAGCACAATCATGTAGAAGATTACATTACCTTTCAGAAATGTGTACATTTTAACCAGTTATTTTTAATATTGTTAAGCTAGAATCTTTTGTAAATTTTAACAATCGCCAGCCAGTTTTGCCAGGCCAATGGTTGTAACTCGGTGCAATACTCCTCCTGCATTGGAAGGGTTGAATTCAAACTTCGCTGTTTGTCAAGATATTAAAATGAGTTTTATAAAAATGAACAATATTCAGACTTAAAATTAATGGAGGCAAAGCTGATATTCAAGCACACTAGCTAATACAATGGGAACGGGGAACAAAATGTGTATTTTATTATCTAGCAATATGGGGACGTGATTATTTTCTGTTTAAACTTACTTTTCCACCATTGTGCTCCAACAGCTGTAATGTGTCTGTCACTTTGTCCCTGTATTTTTTATCCATCATTCGTTTGGACAACTGAAAAAACAATCACAACAATTCAATACTCAGCGCAGCAGCAGGAAAAGCATTTAATATTTTTCAGCCATTTGCCAGTCATACTCTTAACTTTTGGAGTCCGCAAATGTGTACAGTTTGTAAATGGTCAGGATATTTCAACTAATACATCGATGTTACTAATCGATGTGTACTTAATTACTAATACATGCAAAATTATGAATTGAAATGAAAAAAAATCTACATACAGCCATGAGAAGGTTCTTGAGATGAGCATTGAGTGCTGGCCCAACTGCATTGCTCAAATATGACAGGGCATCTAGTGACCGCTCAAACACTTCATTACTAGAATGTGTCTGAAAACAAAGAAAGACAGAATTAAAATAAATGCCATAAATGCCACATGCTTAATCCTAACTGTATACATCAACGACTACAGAATGGAAAAGAAATCTGCTTTGAAAGGGAAAGAATATTCTTTTTAAATACAAAATGTCCCAAGAGTGATTTTGATAATAATCCAGTTCAATATCTACTTGTAAAACAGTTAGCTGACTATCTCCATTACCTCTCTCACAAGGATGAATACTCACAATTTTACACTCACTGAAAACCTAAGATAAGTCTTACAAACAATGCAAATAACACATTCTCAAGAAACAAAGAGTCAATCCTATCCTATCTTGTCCTGTAACTCAAAAGTCGTTGGGACACCACAAATGATTGTTTAACCAGCATACTCCATCTTTCTCTGTCCTCAGCAACTCTCATGGCTTCGCTCAGTGTCAAGCCAGTCCATTCTTGAATGTTGTCCTCCCACCTTTTTTCTGTCTCTCTCTTCTTCTGCCTCCTTGCACCGTGCAATGCAGAATGGTCTTTGCAAGGCTTGATGCTCTGGTGAGGTTGCCATACCATTGGAGTTTCCGTCGCCCTGTCATCGTGTTGTCCAATGGCTTGTGTATTGGCCTGTTGGACTTCGTTGTTGGTGATTTGATGGGTATAGGAAATGCCAAGAAGTCTTCTGTAGCATCTCATCTCATTCTTCGTTTTAGATCTGCTGTGAGGGTCCATGTTTCTCAAGCGCATAGGAAGATGGGGATCCCGGATGACAAGGGAGCGCAGCAGCGTTACCTTGGAATGATGAAGTGTCAAAGACGAATTAAAAATTGTATTAATAAAAACAATTCCATTTAGAAAACAATGCTAACTCACAAGACCAGCCCTAAGCGGTGGGACAACTTTGTGCAACAATGGGGTAGTCTTGGCTCCAGCTCCTTCACTTTCCAGCATCTCCTTGAAGCCCATAGAAGACACTAGTGTATAAGGGTGAACAGTTTCACGTAGGCCCTGTGCACACAAGACATTGCCTTACCAGTTGAATCAAACTGAGATTTTTAATATTACATGAAAAATGTTTGTAACTATAAACACAAGTCGAAAAAATACAACATACAATAATATAATTATAGTGGTTATGAACTTGAGAGAAAATACACCGCTAAAATAATAACCATTAACAACACATAGTCATCACAAAAACAACAAAACAAAACAGTAGAAACCAAACATAACAAATTAAAGTACAATAAGGACAGATCATCAAGTGTAATAAAGTAAGTTTCAAGTGAATGAGAACTAGGTCTTTATGCTTGCGAAACATGAACCCTCACAGCAAATCTACAACGAAGAATACAAAGTCTGGAGATGAGGTGCTACAGAAGATATTTGGGCATTTCCTATACCCAGCACATCATTACAATGAAATCCAACAGACCATCACACAAGCCATGCTCACAGTGGTGAAGAAACTGGAACTCCGATGGTATGGCCAGGTCACTAGATCATCAGGCCTTGCAAAGACCATCCTACAAGGCACAGTGCAAGGAGGCAGAAGAAGATGGAGACAGAAAAAGAGGTGGGAGGACAAAATTCAAGAATAGACTGGCTTGACACCAAGCGAAGACATGAGGACAGAGAAAGATAGCGTACGCTGGTTAAACGATCATCTGTGGTGCCCCTAACGACCTTTGAGTTATGGGATAGGATAGGAGAACTAGGCCAACCACTAAAGTAAAGAGTACAAAATCAACTGAAGCTTTGTAGTTTTACCTCTGCTAATGTTGGCAAGACAGGGTCAAATGGAAGCTGTTCTGGTGGAGTGTCCCATGCTAGTTTGTGTTTCACACTTCCATGTACCAATCTGTAAAATTAGTCTTTCAATGTAGAACAAATGCAAACATGTACACAAACAATACAAATCATATTTGAGGAAGTACAGATTTAAATAAGACAAGTAACCTGGCCACTTTGGTTCAGATTTAAAAACAATCAAAACCTCCAAAAAACATAATAATGATTTATTTATAACTATTAGGGTATTTTGTTTAGAAGGAAAACATAGTGAGCAATACCTGCATGGAACTCCACCATTACTGTAAAGTGTAGCAAAGGCACTCTGGGTTTTAATAGATGCTGCTGAAAACTGGGAGAGAGAAAAAACATTATTTGTATTTGACAACATTTAATAATACACAAAGATATATATATTTCTGTGCAATCTTCCTCGAAGTGAATATACTACCATCAAACATGGATATTGAATACATGGAGTATGGCAATTTCATGCGGTCGCCGATTTTGAAATGACAGTCAGCTGCGATTGAACGGGTTCAGCGTAGAGCCACAAGGATTCTGCCGGAATGTGCAAACATGACATACACAGAAAGGTTGACACATTTAAACTTGCAGAGGAGCCAACCCCCTAATCTTCTTGTCAGTATTTCCAGACCCGTTTGTCAGTATTTTTTAACACTTGTCAGTATTTTTTTTCTCCGCAAAGCCCAGCCTATGACATTATAACGACAGGCTTACCTATGAAATAGCAGGCTATTTTCAGTCCTCTAAAATCACAATGAAAATCAGCTTGTTGAACACCACACTCGTTTTACTCTAACATCACCAAGAAAATCAGCTTGTTGAACACTACACTTGTTTTACTAAAAATAAACGATACCGATAGTCTTTTCAATAAAAGCAATGTCAGCAACAAAACAGTTCTATTGTTTCAAGGACTTAGCAGTTGCCTTTTTCAGAAGTGTTGGAGAGAGTTTTGTTTTGTAGCAGTCAATATTTGAATTTCTTGATTTCAACTGCAGCATGGCATTCAATGTCTTACTTCCCATAGTCCCTCTAAGTCAGTTTTATTTTTTCTAACCAAGAAAAGACCCTTTCACACGAACAGTTGGACACAGGGATCAGGAGAATTCTCAATATGATCTTGGACAGTAAGTAAGCTTTGTGTCTAGCACTAGCAGATGCAACATGCCTGGCAACATCGTCAAAGCCACCATGATTTATCAAAAAATCGAAGCCACAGACAGTACAACGTGCGTAATTTGTTGACAGTTTCGACGCAATGATGCATGGATGTGCTTCTGTGTATGAATGCAGAAAATCTTGCAGTCGTTTAGTTGCAGGCTTTGTTTTCTTTGATGAGGAATCGGCTTCGTCATCAGACTTAGCAGCTTTTCTTTTTCTGGGTCTACCACGTCCTGCCTTTATCGCGATTTTGAAACACTCAGAAACGCGGTGAAGACTATTATGGAGGGAACTCGTACAGGTCTAGCTATTTTTAGACAAGGGTTAGGGTAAGGTAGGGTAACCCTAACCCAACCCTACCCTAACCCCAGTTGATGTCAGTCTAAAAATAGATCTGTACGAGTTCCCTACATTATAGTCTTCACCCCGAAAGGCTAAGAACAAGTAATTTTTTTTTGACAAATGGATCACGTGTTTGATTCGGGTCTAGCGGTTGGGTAAGAATCATGCGCGTGCTTGATTCGGCTTTCATCACGCGATTGATTAGGGGTACAGTCATGAGTCAAAAAGCGTGTAGGAAAATACCGCAGGCACACAGCGATGTTCAGTGAGTGCATGAGTACTATTCTAAGACCAGAAACCGGTACAAAAGCACTGCTGGCAAAGATAAATGATCGGCAACTTCTCCTCCGTATTCTTATAAAAGCTACAGTATTTCCGTATTTAATTCACTTCACCGGAATTAAATATGGTCAATCCATACTGGTTGGCACCTCTGAACTTGCCAACAATTAAGGGAAGAAGGTTGAGAGAAGATTTATTTCAGTTATAAAAAATATTTCACGAGATAAAGTTAGTTTCTAACATGTTTCAGATAAATAACAACCAGACTAGAAATCAGCAGGGTAAATTGTTGGTAAACTATAACAGTACAAATTTAGAAAGTTTTCCTATGCAAACAGGGTCTTGAAAAATTGAAATGATCTCCCACTTAACATAAAATTTGCAGAGATTGTCAACACTTTTAAGAACCTTCTATTAACAATCCTAAATTTATAGTTAAGCATAAAGAATATGACAATTAATTGTCATTTTATTTTTTCAAAACTGCACTAGCGTGACCCCCGCACATATGTAAAAACAACAAACGAAGAGTCATGGAATAGACCACAAGGCCTAAAATTAAGCATCTATTTTACTACTACTACTACTATACAAATAAGTGTTTTCCAAAGAGTTTCGCTCAACTTTCACACCAAATATTTTGATATAATAAGTATTCATCACTTTACACACAGTAATTAGTCTGCTCCTGATATAAATGCAGCTATAATTTTAAGTTTTCGCTCCAAGTACATTACTTTAAAAAGGAAGCACATAAGACCTTTTGGCACCGGGTTCAGGCACGAATGGAATATTACTAGATAATAGAGGCAGTCAGTGCCCAAAGAATGACACTGACACTAATCTGAGTGTCAGAGTTTGTTGTCTGTTGAGCTATTTGCCTATGCTTGATAGATCTCTCCTACCATACAAAACTGAACTAAACTGTACTTATGACAAGAGAAACAACAGAAAAATCTTTAAAATTACTCACGTGATCAACAGTTTTAGGATTCAGACGATCTGAAGGTTTTGCAGCCTTAGGCTTGGCCCCTGCAGCAGATGCTTTTGTGTCACCTTGACCTTTCTTCCCTGCGCTATTTGGTGGCGTTCCTGACACCCGTGACCCTGCTGATCCTTGGGAGCTACCTTTATGCCGACTTCCAGCTGCGTGTGCTGAAGCCATGAAGCTCACATAATCTGTTTTGTGAAAATAATTGATAAGAATATAATACATGTAAACTATATAGGCAACACAAGTCAGGATAATCTTTGTATCCTTTGATGTATTCAAAACTGTCCTATGAGATGAGTCAAGCCATCTTATTACCCTTTTTAACCATCTCGTCATGTGCCTTAAACTCAAGTTAACATCTACTGGCACGCCCAGGTTCCTTTCAGCCAACGATTTCTCCAGCCTGTATTTTTCACCATTCCCATCTCTAATGTAATAGTCATGCTGGTGATCATTTTTAATATATCAAAACCCTGTATGAAAAGGCTACCAGTACAGTCCTCCACAACAGCGCCATCGGGAACTGGTTCAGAACAACAATCGGGGTGTGTCAAAGATGCCTACTCTCCGAGACCAACACTCTTTATCTTTCTGGAACCTTGAGGGTTGCTGAGGAGAGAGAAAGATATGCCCATTAAACGATCATCTGTGGTGCCCCAACGACTTTTGAGTTATGGGATAGGATAGGCTTCAGTCTCTAGTAAGAGAAGTTATAGTTGTTGTTTTTTTTAACCACAAATAACTTGTTTTCGAAATGTCAGCATAGTTTCCATAAAAAAACAATCTTGTGTGACACGATTTCACAAGATTGCTGGATAATTTATTTAAATTTTAGAAAAGCATTTGACAAAGTTCTGCTCCAAAGGTTACTTATTAAAATGCAGTCGTGTGGTATTACTGGCAATGTAGGCTACTTAGATGGATCTCCGAATTTTTATCCAGAAGGTCACAGTTACGTGAGTTAGTTAGAGAAGAAATAGAATCAGAGTAGAAATAGAATCATACCACTCATCAAGCATACATGTTTTAAGTTGGATCCCTCAAGGTAGCATAAATGATTTACCAGATTACGTTAAAAGTATATTTCAAAGTTTTTGCTGACAATCCAAAAATATATGGTACAGCTAGTGATCATGTGACATTGCAGAAAGAATTGAGCAAGAATGGTCAGATCTATGAAACCTTTGAAAGCAACAGTCGATTGCAATTGTAGTGAATTGAACGAGTACCACGAAGAGCCACAAAGATTCTGTCAGACTTAGACTGAGTGTGCAAACATGATATATTATTGAAAGGCTGGGACATTTAAATTTGCCAAAACTCAATGGAAGAGACTTAGAGGGGATTCGATTCAGTTGTACAAAATATTTCATACGATAGATCAAGTAAATTTTCAGCATTTTAGCTAAACAATAAGTGAATAACCCCACAACAAATCACTAAGTTAATGAATTAATCACTAAATCAGCAGGGAAAGTCTGATAGCAGTTAACTATAGTCGGACAAATATAAAAAAATACTCTCATGTTAATAAAATATGGTTGTTGAAAACTGGAATGCTCTCCCAATACATGTATATAAGATTAGCAAAAAATTTAAATTCATTCAAGAACCTTTATTTATTAATTAATTTATTTTTTTAATTTTCTGACACTTTATTGTCTTTTTTTATCGAGAAATTCTGGGCCGCAGATTCTATTTTCAATTCAGCTCTTAGAATCATTTCGTTTTAACATGAAAGTGTAGGTCCTAGTGTAAATTGACTGTCAGATAAATACCCTTTTTAAACAAAATCACCAAAAGCGCTAACTTGAGTCAAGGAACCTCGTCTTCGGAATTCATTTCATGGAAGGCGCCATGTTGCGTATGAATCGGACCACTGAAAATAGTACCCTTAGTGATGATTCTGCGGTTAAAAAAGATCGCACTGCCAAATTTGGAAACAACATGGATATAGAAATTGTGAAAATAAATATAGTAAGTTTTCTGTAACGTCATATATTTCTACCGAATAGGTAATAAGACAATATTTTTGCTCGCTTTCCTGTAGCGCAATATGATCTGGTGTTATGTGATGCGCCTCAAACAAACATGGCGGTTCAAAGAACACGTTAGGAAATAAACCAGAAAAAAAGCCTTGGCAACTATTTCCTTTATTAGTCCGACGCAAGGATACAGTAAAGGCATGGATACCAGTATACGAACCTCACTTGCTTCAGCGCAGACTTACAAAGGTAATTAGGTTTATTTATCTGACAGGACTCAGTACGTGCAAACAGTTAACGGTAATATAACTTAAGTGTTACAAGCGACAAAATAAGTGTTACAAGCGGTATTTCACAGGGGAGCGTGTTGGGGCCCACATTATTTATATATTTTATAAATTACATGCCAGAGAAGGTAGAGTGCAACATAAAGATATTTGCTGACGACAGAAATATATGCAGAGGTTGATGAAAGTGAGGAGTCTCTTAAATTTATGTCCAATATATCACGTAAATGTGTGAACAGACATTAAATTAAAGATTGATTGATTGATGAAAGCGATGGGTCTTAAGGAGAGAATACAAAAATGCATTGACAAATTGGTTGAATGGATGACATGACTACTTAAATTTAATAGAGTTAAAAATGTAAGTTATGCACTACATCTTGGTAAAAATAATCCTCAACATAAGTATTATGAGTGACGGTAAAGAAAGGTGAAAGGTGCTGAGAGTGATCTTGGAGTGATTGTGGATACAGAGCTCAGCTTGAGACTCATATTGACTACATCATCCTACAGTTTCTCCTTTTTTTAAAATTGTCTTATAATTTATAGTACTAGACGTTTTATAAGTGAAAACTTTTATTGAATTATTACAGGGACGGAGAAAAACCCATACCTACAGCAGGCATATCTCCAGCTGCGAAATGCAGCAGAAAATCGTGCAACAGCAGATGCTCCAGACCCATTTGGTCAAGATCTTTATGTTCTGTGTGCTGAAATAGCATTTCAGGTACTAAACATTGATCTAATTTTCTCTCATTTACGTATTTCTCTTCCCTATGTCTCTCAGTCAAAGTATATATCTGCTTCACCTCTCCTATTTGCTTATAGTTCCATATTTGTCAAAATGGATGTTAGCCAATGTAAATAAGTTTCATGTTATAGTTGTGGTTCTTTCTGTGGCAGGCACAGTCTAAAGACAGTAATTACCAAATACAAGATTTTTGGGCAGAAAAGTTCTTACATGTAGACTGGCTAAAATATTGATCTTCTACAGTATGCTGCCACCATAAAAGATTCAAATTGATAAATTAGCTTTATCATCTGAGGACAATTGAAATAACATTCTGCTGCCAGCAATAGATCATTCAGAGTTTTGTTGTTGTCTATTTTGTAGCATTTTTTTTGTTATTAGTTTTTTGTTTTTTTTTTTTAAATAAAAATATGATGTTATGTTTGTAATCATTGTTATGTTTCAGTATGACCACTTTGAGATTGCTCGTGACTGCCTGCGGATATATTTTATGAAGCAGCAACCTACCAACCAGTTCTTGATCAGAGCCTATTTGACTCAGGCACAGCTTCTCGCTCCACAGGATGCCAACAACCCTGAACAGTTGGATAAGGCAGTGGTCTACTTGCTCAAAGGCATTTCTATGGCCAAGAAGACACAAAGGTGAAAATGATGTCATTGATGATGATGATAATGATGATGATGATGGGGATAGTTGTATTAATGGAATATGGTTAATATAGAAGAGGACAGTATCTGTCAATAATTAAATAGACTATAATATATTATTGCAGGTATCACTTTTTGGTGTACAATGCCTCAGTGGTCTATTGGCACTTTTGCCGTCCTTTCCTGAAGCCAAACTTCCGCCAGTACTTGGCTCGCAGCCTGCACCAGGTTGTGAAAGCCCTTGATGACATTGAAGACACAGACTATGAATGGAGAGCTCAGTTGATGATGTAAGTCTACTATTTTTGTTATTTGCCTGCTTATTCATTTATTTTTCCACTCCTTTTTCTCAAAATTTGATGGAAATATTTTCATTATAAGTACTCTAAATACCACATGTAAGTGCTTACTGAACTTTCACATTACTGTTTTAGATGAGTTGATATTATATATTTTATATACACTTTAAATAGGTTTAAACTTGGATTATCAATCTGATGACATTATATGTAAATATTGAATACATGTTATGTTTAGTTATGTTATGATTGAGACAGGCACGATATATCCTATCATTTTGTTTTGGAAAGCATGCAATAATAGTGTGTATTTACCTTTGATTTGGTTTTGCTCTGTTGCTAGAAGAAGCTTTGTATAATGTTAATAATTTCCGTCAGTTGATATTGTTGAGAATTTTCAGGAATTACTTATTTATTATCGACTGAAGCTTCCAGATACATAACCTGTCAAGGGGTTTTCGGGTTGTGGTGTAGCAATTTAACAGAAAAACCATAGCAAATGGAGGTTTGGTGTAGCACTAATGTGAATCACGCGCTTCGCAACAAAACTGGAAACTTCTGCATCCAATATAAACACACACATCCAATGTGTTTACAAATGTATTGTAAAATCTTGTTAATGCACAACACTTTGTTACAATAATTTAAAAAAAATGAGTCTGTATATGGGATAAGGGTGGGGTGTCTGGAAATACATTTGAATGGAATTTAATCTTTTCTAATCCTTTTTCCTATCGAGCACAAATTCTAACCTTTTTTTTTTTCTTCATAAATAGTTGCTATTTGCCTTCACCTTTTCTGTAGGTTGTTTGCAAGTTGTTGTTTTTTCTTCTATTGCTCCAAAGATTTTTTTCCACGGAATTTCATACAATGGACTGGATTCCGGTATTGGTTATTACTTTAATTGATAAATTTACCAATGACACCCTATAAAATTATGTCCTTCACCTTGGCCTCCGAGGTCACGACTTCCGGTCTCCCGGATGGGGCATTTTTCCTGTGTTTTGCCGAACTCTATACCAAAGTACAAAGTTTGCAGCAGCGATGGTGAACAAAAATTGTTGTTATGGTATTTGCAAAAGCTATTCACGGCGAAAACATAAACCTCACATGCAAGGAGTTGACTTTATTTACTTTCCACAACCGAATGTCAACTTGGAAAAGTGACAAGAATGAGTGTGGTCAGCCGACTACAGGAGCAAATGCCTTCACGGTGCAAAACGTTAAAAAGCACACCTACATCTGTACAAAACATTTTATCAGCGGTAAAGGACCTACTTTTGAATATCCCGATCCTATACCTGAACGAACACGTGTTGCGGAAGTGCGGTGCTTTTACTAAGTGTCTTTAAACTGGACTCGACCGGAACAGACTACTTTCGCGCGAAAACCCCCTTGGTTAAAAAATATTATCGTCACTTTTGAAAAATTGCGTAGCAGCTTTGTGATACGCCGTAGCAATGGGAAAAGGTTTAAAATGCGTAGTGCTACGCAAAAATCCGTAGCACTTGACAGGTATGCAGATAGGTCTCGTAATAACTAAATGATTCTCCTAACCTATTGACGTAAAACAGTGAGTAGTTCTGGTGACGAGTTTATTTTTATTGGTGTTATTGTGTCATGTTGGAATGTTCGAATTTGTTCTCGATTGCAGAGAGGCTATATAAGTAATGCACTGTCTGCTTGTAGGATGATCTTCGTAGTGATTTCGGATAGCGATCTTGTATGCAGTTGTTGATGTTTGCTGAATAAAGTTGGAAAACTTTATACGATGACTCCTGCCTTGTTGCTGAGTGAACAGGCTGCATGGATAAACAAATTTGAGTTACACTTATCAATATTCAAGCATCAGGGCTGAATCAACCAGGCTGCAAGGATAAACGAATTCGAGTTACACTTATCAAGATTCATGCATCAGGGCTGAATCAAACATTGATAAATAACCGTGTAACATTTGGGGGGCACGCCAGGATCTACGCCATAGCCAAGGGTTCAACTGCGACAACAAGCGAGTCGATGTTACGAGAGGCAGTCATCAAGGGTAGCCGAAACGAGTTGTGTTGGGAAAGACCAACATACTTGGGCTACATCCCCGAAGGATTTGGGTTGACTGCAAGGGCATGTAGTCGCCGAAGAGTTACTTCATGAGCGAATAACAGTCTTGGATTACGTGGCTGCCACAAGACTACGTCGAGGGACAGTCTCGGAGCTACATTGCCAGTATTATAGAGCGACGAAGGGAGGTCGCGTCTATTTCAGCACAGGAGCGTATAAATCAACACCAGTGTTGTGCAGCATTGCATACGACGAGGACAGCGAAGTCTGCGTCAACAAAGATGACTAGTGACAAGCATCCGCGTTCCTGTAGACAATGTGCTGTACTAAAACAGTCTAGAAAGGTGCAGCACAGTCAAGAACTTTCCAGAAAAGTATCAAGATGGCTGACTTCTGGCGGAAAGGATTGAACTGAATCTAAAAGGCAAGCAGCTGACAGAGTACGTCAAGTCTCAAGAGAGAATACAAAAAAGAGTATTAGAAGAGCAATTTCGAGAAAGAGAAGAGCAGCGTCAGTTGAAGAAAGAGAAATTGAACAGCAAATTCAAAAAAGAGAAGAGCAGCGCAGGTGGGAAGAAAGAAAACTAGAAGAGCAGCACAGCGCAGGCATGAAGAAAGGGAACTAGAAGAGCATCGTCGGCGTGAAGAAAAAGAACTAGAAACGCAGTGTTGTTAAGAAGAAAGAGAGGAAAGAGAAGCTGGGCGTTGGTTCGAGTTAGAAATGGTGTGCATCCAACATGAGCAGAACGCGCCACACGTTGTCAGCGACCGAAGGCTCCAAAATTGCGAGTGTTTGTTGAGAGGAAAGACCAGATCCACAGTTACCTGGCGAGGTTCGAAAGGTTCGCTGGAAGTATTAAATGGCGGTGTTAAGACTGGGCGATTTGACTTAGTGCACTCCTGATGGGGCAAGCACTCAACGTTTACACCAGACTGTTGAACACCAAGGCCAAAAACTAGGACGTCTTGAAAGAGGCCCTATTGCAGTGCTACAGCTTTACAGAGAAGGGTTACCGTAAATGCTTCCATGAATGCTGGCCTCTATCAGACGAGACGCCAAAGCAGTTTGTTGAGCGCCTGTCATCATACTTACAGAAATAGGTGGAATTGTCAGGCCAAGGGGAGATTTATGATAATCTGTGTGGCCTGATCATGAAGGAGCAATTCCTTAATGCCTGCCCTAAGAATCTGAGCGACCTACTTAGAAATTCAAAAGCTGCAGATGCTGAAAGAGGTTGTTGATTCTGCTGAAAGATATCTCTTCGCTCATGGGACGACCATGAGGCCACCCAAAGCGACGAAACATTTTCAGAAGACTGGAAGTCATGGGAATCAGAATCAGGGGAACCAGACGAGTCAGGGACAGACGAACTCCATGCCACTTCCAAGGAAGGGCAATCAAGAGGCTGTTTCACCTGCAAAGCCACAGACCACAAAGCTGCTAACTGTTTTCAAAACAAAGGGAGTGGACAGCAGGGCAATACGGACAAAGCAGCAGCAGGCAGCCGGCCGATGGAGGCGCTTCTTCATCTGACGGTGTCATGTACAGAGCCTACTAGTACATGTAATGGAAAGAAGATCAGTCAGTCAGCATAATGGGTATAAAGGAAGTAACCTTTGATTAATGATGTTGAATTGATTAGTTTTGAACAAGAGTTGTATCTCTTGGAGTAAACGGTGACATATGAGGACTGGAATAAAAGATGGCTTCAAGGTAACACAAACAACCCACTGCCTTTGTTCTAATAAAGTGTTTGCTAGAGAAACAAACATACAAGAAGAACAACACATGTTGTCAGAAGTGGGATGATGGAGTCTGCAAGCAGTCACGTACCTAAATTTGACTGGTCAGCCCGGGATCTCGCACAAGAATCAAAAAGCTTACATAGCCACGTGGTGTTCACCTTCAAAGGACCGTTAAAGTCAAAGTCAGAGGAGGAGAAGTGCTCATACCTTATGCTGTGGGTGGGAGAAAGAGGACGCAAAACCTTTTCGACATGGAATCTCATGGATGATCAACAGAAGTCTCTACAAGGGTACTACACACATTTCCAACAGTACGTGGAACCGAAGTCGAACCCCATCTTCGCAAGATACAAGTTCCAGGGTAAAGTACAGTCAAATGATGAAACATGTGAACAATTTGTAACAGAACTGAAGCTGTTAGCGAAAGATTGTGACTATGGAGAACAAGAAGATGCTGTGGTCAGAGACAGAATAGTTTTTGGCACTAAGTCAGAAAACGTGCGAGAGAAACTGATAGATGTAGGTAGAGAACTTATACTAGAGAAAGCAATAGAAATTGCTAGGGTTGAAGAAATTTATAGCTCACAATTACTTCAACAAATGAAATTGTCTCAGGCAGCAGCTATCAATGCAGTCCATCACAAACATGCAGACAAAGGTTCAGGCTACAAGAAAGAAAGCCAACACAAACAGAAAGATGACAGATCTGCACAATACAAATGTGGTCGGTGTGGAAGAAAGCACACAAGCAAAGCAGAATGCCCTGCAATAGGACAAAAATGCACAAATTGCAAAAAGCCCAATCATTTTGCAAAGATGTGTCAAACAAAGAACACATACAGAAGAAAGATAAATGCACTAGATGATAGTGATACAAACACAGATGATGATGATAATGACACAACCATGACATACACGCTAGGTGCAATCGGGAACACATACATCAACAAAGTTGGTAGTGCATGGTATGAAACACTAGATGTTAAAGAAAAGCAAATAAAGTTTTAGCTTGACACTGGTGCAAAATGCAACGTCATCTCGCAGCAAACATTCAAGATGTTTAAAGTCAAAATGCTGAGAAAGTCCAAAATTACACTGAAATCATAGTCAGGTCACTGCATCAAGACACTAGGGACAACAAAACTTACATGCAGATGTAAAGACAAAGAGCATGAAGTAGAATTCTTTGTCACAGAGGTAGACAATGCAGCAATACTAGGTCTTGAGGCATGTCAGACGTTAGGACTGATACAAAGAGTTGACATGGTGCATGCAAGCATTCCTCAAGATGTCAAATCTGGATACCCAGATTCATTTGAAGGGTTAGGATGCCTACCTGGAGAGGTTAAAATCAAAATTGACCCAAACGTTGAGCCTGTAGTTCATCCACCACGCAAACTACCAGTTGCACTTCATAATAAAGTCAAAGCTGAACTCCAGCGCATGGAGAAAGAAAAATGTCAAACAAATAGAACCGACAGAATGGGTAAACAGTATGGTTGTTGTAGAGACCTCAACAAAACTCAGAATTTGCATTGACCCTAGAGACCTAAACAAAGCTGTAAAACGCGAACATTACCCCCTGAAAAAAATTGAAGAAATTGTTCAAAACATGCCTGATGCAAAAATATTCTCAAAGCTAGATGCAACTTCAGAATATTGGCAGCTCAAGCTAAATGAAAAAAGCTCAAAACTTTGCACTTTCAACACTCCTTTTGGTCGTTTCAGATTCCTCCGTCTTCCTTTTGGGATGGTATCAGCAAGCGAAATTTTCCAAAGAGTGATGTCTGAGATGGTAGAGGACATAGAGGGTGCTGAAGCTGTTCATGATGATATCGTAGTGTGTGGAAAAGATGAGAAACAGCATGACAAACGCCTGAAAAAGGTGATGGAAAAAGCTAGGGAGTCAGGTCTGAAGTTCAATGAGTCCAAATGCGCAATTCGAAAGCCAGAGATTAAGTATGTAGGTCACATACTGACAGGTTAAGGTCTGAAAGCAGATCTGGGGAAAATCCGAGCAGTTCAAAATATGAACATTCCTGAAAACAAGAAAGAACTGATGACTTTCTTGGGTTTCATTCAGTACTTAGGCAAGTTTCTACCAAACTTAGCTGAAGTAGCTACACCTCTCGGAAAGCTCACACAGAAGGAAGCAGTCGAGAAATGGTCAAAGAAAGAAGAAGCTATAGTTTCCAAAAAGCTAAAAAAAATTAGTGACAGAATCTCCTGTTCTGAGGTACTATGACCCAAATAAACCTCTTACACTCTCTGTAGACGCATCTGCAACAGGTCTTGGCCGGATGTTGTTTAATGCAAGGTCAGCCGATTGCCTATTGTTCACGCGCTTTCACCAAATTGCATCAGAACTATGCGCAAATAGAAAAAGAAACACTAGCTGTAGTGTTTGAATATATGAGAAGTTTCACACTTATGTGTATGGCAGACAAGTTGATATAGAAACAGATCACAAACCTCTGCAAGCAATCTTCACAAAACCTCTACACAATGCACTTGTCAGATTACAAAGATTCATGCTTCAATTGCAAAAGTATGATTTGAGAGTCACATACAAACCAGGCAAAGAAATGTTTGTAGCGGATACACTGAGCAGGCCATACCTAAAAGAAACAAAAGAGCAACTTGTACCAGACAAAGAGATAAATGCAATCAACCCGAAGTCCAGAATTTCTATTTCAGACAAAAAATTTGAAGAATTTCAGAGGGAAACTGAAAAAGATGCCGAATTGCAAAAGTTGAAAACAGTTATTCTGGAAGGATTTCCAGAAAACCGGTCCGAAGTGCCTGAAGAAATCAGAGCGTACTGGTCATTCCGTGATGAGTTAGTTTTCACTGATGGTTTGATATATAGTGGATTTAGGATTGTCATTCCGAAATCACTTAAAAAAGAAATGGTGAACAAAGTACATGAATCACATCTAGGAATTGTTATTCGAGCTAGAGAATCTATGTATTGGCCAGGAATGTCATCTCAGGTTAATGCAGAACTTGTGCTGAAAACTCCAAATCAAATCCCAAAGAACCAATAATACTCGTAGAAATTCCACACAGACCGTGGAAAAAGATAGGGGCAGATTTGTTTGAATTGAACCAAATACACTATCTATTGGTAGTAGATTACTACTCAAAATGGCCAGAAGTTATTCAGCTGAACAAACTGAAAAGCAAACAAGTCATTGATCACATGATGGAATTCCAGGTTACTGTTACAGAGCTTTGCTTAGTGGACATTGTTAATATATACAAATGAAAAATGTTTACATTTGGAAATATACATTGGTTCTGTTACAGAGCCTTGATTGAGTGCCATCTGGATGCTAACAGAAGGAGTGATGCATCTCACATTGCAGCAGCAGCTGCCACATTTATCAAGCAGAATGTTCCCCAGCTTTACAAACAAGTATTTGGTCTCATGGTTAGTAAAATTTTATTGGTAATTATTTGTTTTCATAATATTTTGTTTGGTTTAAACAGGATTTGAAATGACATTTTTGTCTTTGGTTTTCCTATTTTATAATACTCTCATTTGATATGCCTTGAAAAATTACCAGCCACCCTTTTCCTCATCAGGTCTTGTTTGGCTGAGGGTTTACATTGTGGTTTATGAAACTTGATAAAATCTGTTGTTGCTTTACATTAATGTAGTTGTTTTTATTTACTTGATAACAACAGGTATTTGAAGTAGCGATTTAACTTTATTATTTTCTTTTGGTTGTATAGGTCCGTAACCAATTGGTGGAATCAAACAAACTTCACAAAGATGTAAAGACATCGCCTGAACTATCTGTTTACTACAAAATCTGCAAACTGAAGAAGTAAGTCCAACTAAATGTATTGACTAATTAACTTTTTAAGATGATATTTACTTGTCTTCTTTGTGAGAGAGACTGTTACATTTGCCCTTGCTGGCTTGTCATGATCGAGTGATGAATGCCGTTTTTTGCTTGAGAGAATGTTCTGTTTGCACTTGCTGGATCATAAAAGTTATATTGTCTGTGTCAGCTCCATTGACGTAGAAGAGAACAGAGAGTATTACATGGACCTCTCCAACCTCCTGACACAGATAGGCGTGATCAGACAAACAGATCAAGCATCTCTTCAGTCAAACTCCTCACAAGAGCGCTTTTCACGCAAGGACTCAAAAACCACCACTGGACGTCGATCCCCAAGTGCTCAGAGTGTATCGCCTACTGGTGAAGAGGAGAAAGTTTTAGCAAGGTGGCATTTATAAAGAAGTTACTATTTTTAATATGTCGTAATGTCTTTATTTTATGTACTTGATTTTTGCCAAGGAGTTGTGTTTGGTATTGTTTGCTGTTTTGATGTCTGAACGTAATCCTGTTGGCTGAATTGGTGTCTTAATAACTCTTATTAAAAATTTTTTAAAGAGTCCTGTTACCTAGTTTGTTGTCTAATGAAATTGATGTTAGGTCTTTTCAGCTATTTTTGGTTTTTAATGAAATTTGTTTTGGGTTCTTTTAGCTGGCTTGGTGTCAAATTAAGTTTGTTTTGGGGTCCTGTTTCATGTTTCTGCTTCTAACTAAATTTGGTGTGTGATGTCGGATCTAGCAATAGCTGTAGCAGTAACGGAAAATTGCTGAACCTGATAGTTTGGTGTGCTTATTTAGCTCCAGTGTGTACTTTAGACTTACAAAAACAAAACTGTCTCATTTACTTCTGCATAAAATAGGAATAATAGCATTTTATGCTGAAATTTAGCATGCCTCCATTTATGAAACAGGAAAAGCTCTTCAAAGGCTGGTGGAAGAAGGACCCCAACTCCAACCACAACAAAGAAACTTACACAAGAAAGTGCAGACAGGTAAGCTGCTATAATATTTATTGGATATATTCCAGACAGTTTTTCCTGTCTGACAAAGCAGTACAAATACCATTTTCTTCTCTGTACTAAAATGGTATATAAGGATGGTATATAATTTTCCAATCAATAATATTTATACTTAGTAGTAAGGATATTTTTGGCCACCCATAAGCAAGTCAGGAAAAGTCGACTGTACTGGACTTTATTTTTTATTGTAAATATAGACCAACAGAATCCCCAGAAAATAGCCTTTTGTTTTCTTTGACCTGAATATCAAGGTCATTGAAGATTGTCATCTCAAGGGCACTGTTTAGCATAATACAACATTTGGTATAGTTTATGTGATCATACATGAGTTTCCATTTTGATCCAGAGGTCAAGGTCATTTTGAAAGTCAAGATCATTGCAAGTATTTGCATTTTGATGCCAAAGTTTTGTTTAAGTTTTTCTGGGCACTTGTTTTCATGTAAAATAGTGCAAGTTTCATAAGGAGCGTGTGAGTCATATGGGCTTTGCCTTTCTAGTTTGTGAATGAAATATATTGCGTCTTTAGAAAGAAACTTTTATGTTTCTATGCAGTTCCTGAACCATTATAAATATAAATACATGCCATTTTGCTTCAGTGTAAAGTAATTTCAAAATCATTTGCTGTATCCTAAATTAGATTTTTATTTCAGGCTGCTTTGGTTAGTTCAGTTGCATAATTAGCCATATTACTATTAATATATATTTTGCAGTTTCGTGGTGTCAAAATGTGTTGTTTTTTTTAATCTGTGGGCTTTAATAAGAAATGGAGTTGGTATTGATGCAATGTGTTGTGCAATTTCAGACCATACCTGCTTCTAGAATTGGCTCACATGTGCTTGGACCTCGGCTTTGCTGATCTGGCCTCTGACTGTGCAGAAAACATGAAGACATGCAATGTCAAGGTATTGCTTGCACACACTTTTAACAATAGTAATTAGATGGAACAATGACGGAAAATTGTTGCTCGTTCATAATATTTGTAAGGATTATTTGCGATATTTTACACTCTTAACGAATTTTATGAGGAAATCATGGGTTCCTGGATTGTTTTTGATTGCAATTAAAAGAGGAAGGTTATGAGGGGAAACTATTGCACACAAACCTGACTTAAATTTGTTTTGAACTTTTTCTTCAGTGGACATTGACCCAAATTATATTTGCAGGATCAAGGGTTTTTCCTGCAGTTGGAGTTCTTGCATTGTCTGCTTATGGTGAAGACTCTGGGGGAGAAGCAAGAATCATATCAAAGGCCTGTGGTAGAGGTAAATAAACGTAGTCAGTTTGATGGTATTAGCTTTCTGATTAATACTTTTGGAATACTTACATCTAGCTAATAGTGTGCAATTTGTGTTTAATATTAATGTGAAATTGACTTTTTTCAATGTGTTTTTGAAGGTATTTGTGTTATTTTTGCTTTGGTAACAGCTTCGTCTGCAAGCTATCAAACGCTGTGAAGAAGCCATCATGAATGCTATACGCAGTGGAGACCCTAACGTGATCCAGGCTGGTTGTATGACACAATGGAACCTGTGCCTGCCCCTCACTCAGCCCAACCTTCGCAAGCACGTTCGCAAACCTCTCACCATTATTGCTGAGGCACTAGAGAACATTCAAAGGTTGGTTTGTATGACTGCTTCTAAAACCACCATTGACTGGGGAAAGTGTAGTTCTTTGAGAAGACTTTCAAAATGTATAAATATAAAAATATAACAGAAATGTAGTTTTGTTCTTACCAGAAAATATTTGATAACTTTGACTGTTCTTGTTTTTATTTGGTAAACTTGAATGAAAGAATATTACATAACAATAAATATAACACTATGGGATAACATGCATCACAGCTTCACAAAGCATCAAGGGTGCAGACTGGTGCATGAGCCGAGGGCACACGTAAAATGCTGCAAATGTTTATTGTTATAATTGTGAATATTATGTTTCCACTTCTACGTTTTTTTGCAGTTTGTTGATTCAACTGAGATGCCAGATCCATACAGAGCTGGCCAAGTGTGAAGAGGATCTGGAACAAATCCAAGTCGCTATGGAACACCTGAAGAAGGTAGTTGTCCCAAAGATTTCAATTTTCAAGATTACCCAAAAACTTAATTATGTCGCATGAATATTTTCTTAAATGCTTTGTGTTTAGGATTTTAGAAACAGTATTTCAGTAGTGAGATAATTATTTGTATAGAGTGCTCAAGACAATTTTGGAAAGTAATGAACTATTTATACAGGCCTTGATGCTTGATGATGGCCATGTCTACCAAGAGCGCCTTCAAGTGATGTTGAGACGCTTGGAACTTCGCTCACAGTTGTACCGCCAGCCTGAGAGACCAGAGGACCAGGCTGCTATGATCATTGAACAGGTATTTGCATTGAATTTGTAATCTCTTTGTATCCATCCTCTCTGTATCGCACTCTTTTGTGATATATGTTTTTCTAACCATCTGGAATTATATGGTCAGGTTTCGGGTGAAGGTTACGTTTTTTAAGGCACTTTCTTTTTCTAGACCCTGTCTGAAAAGTAAATATACATAAAACAATCTTCAAAGCATTAGATGTAGTTAGGGAGGTGGAAAGTAAGCAGAATATAAACTGTGATAATGCACTCACTCCAGTATCTTGACTGGGTTTACTTTCTTTCAAGTTCAAAGATGCCTATAGTATATATTATGTAAGTACAAAATTAATCTGTAATGTTTATTCTTTGTTTGATTGTTAACTTTGAAATAAATTGGCATAGCATGAAACACTCACAGCATTCACTGAATGTATGCATGTCAATAATATTTGGCTTGTAGTGAGTATCACAAGATTTGAATCTTTGAGTTTAGTTAGCTTAAATAGTGAGTTAGTGACCCTGATTGTATGTACCTTTGTTTAACCTCTTCTTCTTCTTCTTCTCTTCCTTAAAACATGAAGTTTACAATTGTGAGATAATTGCTTTTGAATACACTTTGATCATACAAGTTTTGTTGGCGCACCATTTTAAACCTATCTGTTCATGATGTACACTGGAAGTGCTTGCTTGTGTGTGTATTATTTTGTAAATTTCAGTGATTATTTGTACATCAGTTCATTTGGATACCTTCTGTATGTCTATTGCGTCTATGTAAATATGTTTTGATGTAAACATGGATTCCTACAAGAAAATGGTAATTGCAAAATATATCTTAAGCATGTATAGTTCTGAAAATTTTGCAAGTCTACTCACAGTTGATTCAGACATTATTTCATGAACTGTTTTGGTTTCTTGTATAAGAGAAAACCTTACATTATTTTATATTATTATTATTATTAAAGGATAACACCTGATTAGGTTTCCTTCTTTGCTTGAAATTTTTTTAATATTTATTGTCTGGTGCCGTTTTCTCAGGCTGGCAAGGCAGATTCAGGCACAGTTCGTATGAAGCGCTCACTTCTTGTGAAAGTAGGAGAGGCTTTGGCCCCTGATGTTTTTCTGCTGGTCTTGGACAGTGAGAGCGACACCAAAGGTAGGATTTCAACAATGGAGTTAACCTCTAATTTGTATTTTCTTGTTTACTCGAAGATTCAAAAGCCAACTATGCAGTGTTGTTGACGTTTAGAAATATTTGTATTTCTGCAGTGTAAATTTGAATGATTTTGACTATGATAACAGTATTTATATATAGATCTATCTGAAGGTTGTAAAAGTTCTTATTTAGCTTATTCAAAGTGTAAATTGAACATTCCCTTTTAACAGTATTGTTTTGTTATTTTTTGAGTTCTTTGTAACTGGAAAAGTGTACATGGAAATGAGAGGCAAGTGAATAAATGGAAATGCAATTTTGACTCACATTCATAAAAATGTGATTCTATGTACTCTCCCCCCCCCCCCACCCCCACAACCCCACACATTTCCCCCATGCACAACCAAACTTGGTAAGATGGTGTATACCCACGAAACTTCGAAAATGATCAGTGAATTAATGACTTCACTTCAAGATCAAAATCACTAGGTCATCAAATGTTAGTAAACAAATGGCCATTGTTCACAATATTTCACTTTTTTCCTTTGTTATCAATATTGAACTTATGATTCTTTGATGCATAATAGATATCAACGAGACACACATAGTTTGCAAATTTGGTCAACCTCACTCCAAGGTCAAGGTCCCTGGAGCTGTCCAAAGTCGATTTGTATAGGTACTTTGAAGTGACCTTGACCATAAACTAGGAGAGATATAAAGTCCAAACTTGTTGTATTTAAAGATGATAGATTGATCTTTTAAATTTGTTCTGTTTTTGCATTGATCTTGAATTTCAAGGTCATTTTAGGCTTTGCAAAACATAAAAAATAGGTCATCATGCAGTGGAATGGCTGTTTATTTAATCCATAGTATGCAACAACATTGGCTTATTTGATCAGACATGCATGAGAGGTCACATGAAGGTCATGGTCATCCCAAGCTCACCGTGGGTTTTTTTGGGCATAATACACGTTTTGCTGTAGTTTTTTTTTTAATAGTACATGTGTATTTGGAGCCAGAGGTCAAGGTTAAGAGCATAGAAAGATCGGTATTACTGTGCATTTTGTTTTTCATTTTGTTTTTTCTTGGCCCTCATTTTCATGTTCCTATCCTATCCTATCCTGTCCCATGACTCGAAATTCAGTGGGGCACTACAGATGATTGTTTAACCAGTGTACTATTCTGAGGTTGAAAATCTGCTCAGTGGTACTTTGCCCTGCCCTGAGCTGAATCCTGCTTGTTCTTCAGCTATGATTTGTTCAGCTTGTGGTTTCAATCTGTGCAATTTCTCTCCAATAGTGGCTAGGAATATTTCTGCCACCTCTGAGTCTTGCAGTTTGTCCAGGTCGAACTTCAGTCTAGTGCACTTTGCTGTGTTTACTTTCTTCAAGTGGAGCCAGAAAGACATCATCACGAGATCGTGGTCACTTCCGATGTCTGCTCCTGGAAAAGTGCATGTCCTGCCTATATTGACATTTGATCTGAAGTGTTCCTTGACCATGATGTAGTCAATCTGGTTGTGATGCTCCCCGCTGGGACTGTGCCAGGTCCATCGTCTGGATTTTTTGTGGGACCAAGCTTGTTTGTCATTATCAGATTGTTATATCTGGCAAATTCCAGGAGTCTCAGACCTCTGTCATTTTTCTCGTTGTTGCAGTGGGGTCCACATGTGTCACGCCAGTTGTGGTACGCATCTTGGTCCAAACTTGGCATTCCAGTCACTTTGCACTATGACTATGTCCTTCCTCGGCACTTGGTCAAGGACAGCCTGCAGATGTTCATAGAAATCCTTGACTTTGTTGTCATCATAGTCTGTTGTTGGGGCATAGGCCTGGATGATGGTGATGTTGAAAGGGACTGCTCTCAGACAGATGGTAATGAGTCTACTGGATACTGGGCGGCAACCGATGACAGTGACTAGAATGTTTTTGTGGACCAAGAATCCAACGCCTTGTTCGTCCTGTCATCTCTCTAGCTGAAATAAAACTTGTGTTCTTTGTCAGTTGTTGTTTCACCTAGGCGTTTCCAGCACAGTTTGCTGATACCTAAAATGTCCCATCGATAGTGGTACAGCTCATGGGCCAGTTCTTCTCATTTTCGCTCCACAGTTAGGGTCCTGACATTCCAGGTTCCTATGACGATGTTGTCTCTCAGCCGATCTTGCTAAGTTTTCCATCAGTAACCCACTTATCACCTCCGTCCTGGTGGCCAACGGAAGGCGCGGTCTTTGGTGACCTGGGTGACGACCGCTCCGGTATGGAGTGAGTGGTTCTTTTTATCATATTGTGTGTATTCAAGAAAGCATTTGACCAAGTCTGGCATGCATCTCTGTGGGCAACCATGAAACAACATCAGCCCTAACATTATTGAAGTGATCAAAAACCTGTATGACAAGGCTATTAGTGCAGTCCTCCACAACAGCGCCATCGGAAAATGGTTCAGAACAACAATCAGTGTGCTTCTACTCTCTCCAACACTCTTCAACATCTTCCTAGAGTGCATCAAGTCAGATGCCTTTGCAGATCATGATGGCACAGTCAGCGTATTGGGTAAAGCTATCTCTAACCTCCGTTTTGTGATGACATTGATGGATTGGCTGGAGAGGAACAAAAACTTGAACAGCTGGTACAGAGGCTTGACACCACATCCAGAGTCGTTGGAAGGGAAATAAGTGCAGAGAAGACTAAAATGATGACAAACAACACCAAAGGCATCAACATGAACATCAAAGTCCAAGGCCAATCCCTCAACACAGTGCATAGCTTCAAATATTTAGGAGACATTGTATCAGACAATGGGTCCCGACAGGAAGTCCTCTCCAGGATCGCACAAACAACTGCTGCACTAACAAGGTTGAAGCCCATTTGGAATGATGGGACCATCAGTCTACATTCCAAGGTAAGGCTGCTGTGCTCCCTTGTCATCTCCATCTTCCTGTACACTTGCGAAACATGGATCCTCACAGCAGATCTACAACAAAGACTACAAAGCATGGAGATGAGGTGCTACAGAAGACTTCTAGGCATTTTCTGTACCCAGCACATCTCCAACAACAAAGTCCGACAGATTATCACATAAGCCATTGGACAACACGATAACATGCTCACAGTGGTGAAGAAACTAAAACTCCGATGGTATGGCCACGTCACCAGAGCATCAGACCTTTCAAAAATCACCCTGCAAGGCACGGTGCAAGGAGGCAGAAGAAGAGGGAGACCGAAAAAGAAGTGGGAGGAAAACATTCAAGAATGCTGGCTTGACACTGAGCGAAGCCATGAGCTAGGGTTGCTAAGGACAGAGAAAGATGAAGTACACTGGTTAAATGATCATCTGTGATCTCAATGACCTTCGAGTTACGGGATAGGATAGGATAGTCTTGGGCAAGAAAAACTTGGTTGGGCCCAATCCTCTTCAGGCTGTTGGCCACAGCTGAAATCCACGACTGCAGTGTGGCTCACCTTGGCCCCGAGCACCTGGTCGTTGAACCTATAGAAAAGTGAGGTTCCTCCGTCCTGGCCAGTGACATCTGTGTAGAAGACTTTCGCCTAGTGATGTCGTGCTAACATCACCTCTGTTAGTCGCCGTGTTGTTTCTCCGTCCTGGCCAGTGACATCTGTGTAGAAGACTTTTGCCTAGTGATGTCGTGCTAACATCACCTCTGTTAGTCACCTTTTACGACATGCTGGGAAATGTTGGGTCTATTTTGTTTAGTGCCCGAACCCACAGGACATGTTTTCATATTAAATATTTCAAGTTCCATAAGGAGCATGTGAGTCATATAGGGTTTCCCTTCTAGTTACCTGTTTTTATTATCTCTTTTCACTGCCATACAACATTATAAGGACGAGCTTGTCCATCTGCTATTGTAAATTTGAGTTCTCCAAACATTTCCTGGCTACATCCAAGATTTTATTTGTTAATCCTGTTATCAGTTTCAATAATGGGAGAATTAGCATTAGCATTCATGTGATTTGCAGTGGTTTATGGCAGAAAGAAAGAGTACTTTAAATTATGCTTAACATTACTAGGAATGTATAAATTGGCCTGAAAATGTGTTGATTTTTTTTTATTGTGCATTCCAGCATTGCTGATGTGATTGTATATTGTGCCAACTAACCATAGTTATGTTATAAATAAAGATTTCATAAACTTTTTAATGTGCTTTTAATGTAGCAAAACAACAAGATGCATAATTTTTTTAGGATGGCCATGCATTGTGTGCTTATAATTTTTGTTTAAACTACAGGATGCATGTTTTAGTTAGTTTACAGGGAAAACAGTTTTTTTCTCTATAACAAGATTCAATAGTTCTAAAATTCAGCATGGCTAGCTTTCAACTTAATGCTGACTTTACTTGCAGTTATTTTTAGTTTGATAGTCCAACATCAAATTGTGATTTCTTGCAGCTAAGGAGTTTGTGCAAAATGATGAAGGTATTAATTCGTACTTTCACACAATAATCTGAATATTCTGTTTTGCTACCAGGGACGCACAGCTGCTTTTGCTTAATTTGTGTATTTTGTAGTAGGTGTGATCTTTATGATTTGGACTTATTCATTCATTTAGTTTTTAGAATAGATTTTTGACTCAAATGTATAGCAATGTGAGTCTAGTCTCTGTACTCACCCACCCCCCCACCCCCCACCCCCCACCCCCCACCCCCAAATTTTTTTTTCCAGATTTTTGCATATCTGTGTGAAATGATTCATAAATAGTCCAAAAATAATATAGAAAAAAGTCTGTCCCTCCATCTTTCTGTGCACTGTCCTTTGTCTGTCTGTGCAAAAAAACCTGTAAAGTGGCTAAGTACTATTTCTAAGCCTATTTCAACTATCGCAACCAAATTTGGTAAGATGATGTATACCCATAGGACCTCATAAATGATCAGTGAATGAATGACTTCACTTCGAGGTCAAGGTCACAGGGTCATCAAATGTTAGTCAAAAACTGACAATTGTTAACAAAATTTTACTTTTCTTCTAGGTTATTAATATTGAACTCATGATTCTTTGATGCATGATAGATATCAATGAGACAAAAATACTTTGCAAATTTGGTCAACCTCCCTCCAAAGTCAAGGTAACTGGAGCTACCCAAAGTTGGTTTCTATAGGTACTTTGAAGTGACATTGACCCTAAACTATGAGCGATATAAATCCTATCCTATCCTATCCTGTCCCATAACCCGAAGGTCGTAGGGGCACCACAGATGATCGCTTAACCAGCATACTCCATCTTTCTCTGTCCTCAGCAGCCCTCATGGCTTCGCTCAGTGTCAAACCAGTCCATTCTCGAATGTTGTCCTCCCACCTCTTTTTCGGTCTCCCCCTTCTTCTACCTCCTTGCACTGTGCCTTGCAGAATGGTCTTTGCAAGGCCTGATGATCTGGTGACGTGGCCATACCATCGGAGTTTCCGTTTCTTCACCACTGTGAGCAGGTCATCGTATTGTCCAATGGCTTGTGTGATGGTCTGTCGGACTTCAACGTTGGTGATATGTTGGGTATAGGAAATGCACAGAAGTCTTCTGTAGCACCTCATCTCCATGCTTTGTATTCTTCGTTGGAGATCTGCTGTGAGGGTCCATGCTTCGCAAGCATATAGGAAGATGGAGATGACCAGAGAGCGCAGCAGTCTTACTTTGGAATGTAGACTGATGGTTCTGTCTTTCCAAATGGGCTTCAACCTTGTCAGGGCAGCAGTTGTTTGTGCGATCCTGGAGAGGACTTCCTGTCGAGACCCATTGTCTGACACAATGGCTCCTAAATATTTGAAGCTGTGCACTGTGTTGAGGGATTGGCCTTGTACTTTGATGTCCGTGTTGATGCCATTGGTGTTGTTGGTCATCATTTTGGTCTTCTCTGCACTTATTTCCATTCCATAAGCTCTGGAGGTGGTGTCAAGCCTCTGTACAAGCTGTTCAAGTTCTTGTTCCTCTCCAGCCAATCCATCAATATCATCCGCAAAACGAAGATTGGAGATTGCTCTGCCCCCTATGCTGACTGTGCCTTCGTGATCTGCAAGAGCATCTGACATGATGCGCTCTAGGAAGATGTTGAAGAGTGTTGGAGAGAGTAGGCATCCTTGACGCACACCGATTGTTGTTCTGAACCAGTTCCCGATGACGCTGTTATGGAGGACTGCACTGGTAGCCTTGTCATACAGGCTTTTGATGACTTCTATAATTTTAGGGCTGATGTACACTTTCATGGTTGCCCATAGAGCTGCATGCCAGACTCGGTCAAATGCCTTCTTGAAGTCTATGAACACATGATATAGATGTTGTTGGTGCTGTAGGTATTTCTCACAGATTATTCTGAGGTTGAAAATCTGTTCAGTGGTACTTCGCCCTGCCATGAATCCTGCTTGTTCTTCAGCTATGATTTGTTCAGCTTGTGGTTTCAACCTGTTGAGTATTATTTTCAGGAGGACCTTGCTGGGATGGCTGATGAGGCTGATGGTGCGGTAATTTTCACACTCCTGAAGGTTACCTTTTTTGGGAAGAGTGATGACAAGCGACTGGGTCCATGGTGTAGGCCATTCCCCACTCTGCCAGATCTTGTTGCAGATAATGGTGAGAGCATCAGTCATCGCTTCTCCTCCTGCTTGTAGCAGTTCCGCTGGTATGTTGTCCACTCCCGCTGACTTCCCTTTCTTCAGCGATTGCACTGCTGCATCAACTTCTTCCCGGAGAATTGGGAGGATTTCTTCTTGTTCTCTGCTCTCGGGACATGCTAGGACTGATGGGTCTCCATTTGGTGTATGGTTGTAAAGGTCAGAGCAGTACTCTGTCCATCTGTCCAAGACTTCTTGTTCTTCTGTAAGGCAAATGCCAGACTTGCTTTGGATAGTGGAGACTTTGGGCTGTTTAACACTTGTCAGCCGCTTCACAGTCTGGTAGGCCTTCTTGCTGTTGTTCTTGTTCAGATTGTTCTCTATTTCCTGGCATTGATCTTCTATCCAGTTCTCCTTTGCTGTGCGCATGCCTTTTCGGATGTCATTGTTGATTTTTCGGTAGACATCAGCTCCCTGTGAGGTGTTCTTTTTCTTTTTTAACTCTCTTCGTTTATCACACAGATCCAAAAGTTCAGGTGTGATCCATGGCTTCTTCTTTGGTCGGTGCGATATAAAGTCCAAACTTAATTGTTGTATTTAGATGATAGATTGATCTTTCATATTTTTTCTTATTTGCATTGAATGGTCAATGTAATTTCAAGGTCAAGAGCTTAGAAAGATCAAAGTCAGTATTACTTTGCATTTTAATGCCACCATTTTTTTCCTTTCTTTTTTCTTGCACTCATTTGTATGTTAAATGTTGCAAGTTCTATAATGTGCATGTGAGTCATATACGTTTTTCCCTTTAAGTTTGTTAATAAAAACCATTTGTATCTTATGACATTTCATTTATAGTAACGTGTTATTTTTTTGGTGTGGATTAACTAATTTTATTTTCTTTCCGTTTTTTTAAATTACCCAAATAGACTCGATTGTTAAATCTAAAATAGACTCAATTGTAAAATATGAAAGCATAATTTAGGAGTCAATCAGGCAGAAGTGTATGTTTTCAATATGAATTAAAATTAAATATCTACATTTCTGCCTGCCTGACTCCTAAATTATGCTTTCATATTTTACAGCTGAGTCTATTTCAGATTTTATAATTGAGTCTATTTCAGATTTTACCATTGAGTCTATATAATTATTTAATTGAGTTTAGAAATGGACATTGTTTTCTGTGTACATGTTATTTGTATTAACACAGACCAGTTGTCTATTAGATAGTAGGATTGTTTAGATAGCTTTAAGTAATTAGTTAGCCTGTACTGAAATAGACATTTTGTTTTATGTTTTTAACAGATAACTGTTTATGGTGTAGGCTATTATTAGTCTTGCAGCCAGGATGTGGGGTTTTGACTCACGTGCATAGCTATATGTGACTCTGTCACCCTCCTCAAAAAAAAAAAAATCCAGATTTTTGCAAATCTGTGCAAGATGAGTCCTAAATATTCCAAAAATGAAATTGAAAAAAAAAAGTCAGTCCATTTGTGCGATTTGCCGTCCACCCTCTGCATATGGCTAAGTACTCAGAATCTATTTTAACTATCACAACCAAACTTGGTAAGTTGGTGTATACCCAAGATCAAGATCACTGAAGGTTAAGGTCACCCCAGGGTCATTTGTGTGTGTGTGTAATTCCTCTTTTGCTGTAGTTTATTTGGAGCCAGAGTTCAATGTCATCTCAAGATCAAGAGCATAGAAAGATCAAAGCCGGTTTTGCTTTGCATTTTAATGCCAAAGTTTTTTTTTCTTCTGGGCACTCATTTTCATTTTAAATATTGAGTTCCATAAGGAGCATGTGAGCCATATGGGCTTTGCCCTTCTAGTCAAATGTTAGTCTTTTTATGAAGGAAGACAGGATAGCATTAAAAATAAGTTTAGATGAACAATTTGCACACTATGAGGTGTTTTTTCCCCCCATATTTTCCTTTATATTTATAAAGAAGATGGCTATATTTGCACTGCTGTTCTTTTTCTATGATCCCTTCACATGAGCATCTTCATAGGTCTGCACTATTTATTATCTATTATTTTGTTATTCACTTCATTGTGCATTTGTATATCATCTCCAGTTTTACACTCTCGCCTCTCTCCTGCCATCCACTCTTATCAATTGTATTCTCCACCTCACCTCTGTCTCCACATCCCGCCCCCAAATTCAAAATCATAATAGGCAGAAAATATTATTTTAACCCTTTTTTACAGGTATACGGTAATTATTGCAATTACGCAGCTTGCTTTCTTTTATGTCAAATAGTCTGGGGCTCAGGTAATCATGCATTCACAATCAAAAGCTTTTGTTGGCAATTTGACAAGTAGTGAAATGGTGTGGTGGTGGTGGATTTTGTTTGTTTCTGAGCTTTAGAATGCTGATATGAAGAACAGAAGCAAAGGCTGTACGTTTTTTTTATTCATGGTCTTAAATCATGGAATAATAATTAAAGGCACCTATCATTCAGTGTATTTTATTGTCATGATCTGTTACAGCATTTCATGTTGTGTATTCATCTCCATGATGTCCAGTTCATTTAGATAATCATGTTTGGAAATTGTGTCCAGGTTTTACTTCATCAAGTACGACATCAATGTTTTAAACAAATTTGGCTTGGAACCATGTGCTTATTGCGGAGACGTTATAAAGGGTATTTAAAATACAAGTTTGAATGTATAATATGGACTAGATAATCATATTATTTTCATTGATAGTTATTAACTTAGTATTGCATATTGTTGGTAAGTATGACTGACTATGATTAGTTTAGTTTGTTATAGTGATGAAGTAGGAAATTTACATGTTGCTGCCATTTCAAAGATATTTTTATATGCTCAAATAGCTGTAGGAGTTGTCTTAGAGATGAGACTGGTAGTTTAAACCCATTGGAATAACATGTAGTGATTTGTTAACTAATGTTTTAGAATTGTTTACTTATACTAGAGTGTAAAAATGCACACATTGTGTAGTTTTGTTTGGAGTATCTCTAATTAGTTGAGACTGGTAGACCATATTATGCAAAAATTAATAAGTAAAAAAAATAGATGATGTAGTAAGTTCTGCTGTTTGTACTTCTACTAGGGTGTTTTTATAGTCTTTTAGTTTTAGCACAATTTTTTGGGCTTGTTCATGATTGTACTGCATTTGTGTAATAGTATTGGGGTTTTGTTGTATTCCAGATGAGGCAAACAGCAAAGGTCCATTGACAGTGATCAAGCAGCTTGGTGGCAAGGCCAGAGTGTTCACACGTTGTGTCCGCAAGGCAGAAGGCCACCTCAAGCGTCTTGGAAATGAAAATGACAGAGAGAGGTAATGGGGATACATTGATTTTGATTTTAATTTTGTGAGTATAACTTGAAAATGGCAAGCATAACAGATACATATAGAGAGGAAGAGGAAATCTCACCAGATTGTCTGAATTTATATTTTGGATAATATTTGTCAGCGATGCAGATCAAATTTGATTTACTTTGTCAGTGGCAGGGATTTGCATTTCTGTTTTTGCTTTAGGCAGAGCCCAACATAAAGTTGCGAGCATGAAGATTCATATCATACATGGAATAGAAGAACATTCTGGTTACTGTCTCCCAGCCAGAATAGTTGTGTATAATTTCAGTTGTAGCTGTTTATAAATTGTGTTATGTGCAGAGCTCGACTGTGGGCGGACTTGGCAAAAACAGCACGCAAGCAAGAAGTGTGGGATGTGTGTCGTGTGGCAGCACGATTTTGCCTTCTGTATGATGACGGGAGGTGGAAAATGCCCATCCCAAAAGCTGAAACGTAAGTTTTGGGATGCTGATGTTGTAGTTGTGGATTTTTTAATTATTGCTTTTAATGTGATGAACATTTTCCTTGTATGTAAATGAGAAAATGAAATCAACTTAGTTGAGAGACTAGATAGATATTTGTCTTTAGTCCACATATTCTTTGTTCATCTTTGATAGATAGACTAAAAGTTTCAAGGACATATATTCCTTGTTCATCTTAGATAGATAGATCATGTTTTTAGTACACATGTTCCTTGTTCCTTGTTCATCTTAGATAGTTATAAGTGTTTTTAGTATATATGTATTCCTTGTTCATTGCCATTTTCTTGACATCTCCAATGTATGTGATAGGCCATTACTCTCCCCCCCTAATGTTTTTTTGTTCTTTTTCATTTTGAAGAGGACAGCCAGCACTGATGTTTGTGGCATGGAACCCTTTATAGTGTTCGCAATGATAGTGGAAGTGGAGATTGTTTTGTTTGTTATGTCACTCTTTGTAAAATGTTACAAGATGCTTCTGTGAATATAATAAACAATTCCATATTTACAGTACCTCGCTCTTGCGTGCATGTGTCTAGATCTCAAATAGAAGAAGAATTTGATAGAAAGAAAATGGGCCAGAAAATTAATAAGTGAGTCTAATATATTAATTATTATCTTTTTGTTTAGCATGTTGAAAAGTGCTTTTGGATTACATTTTGGAAAGTGTGTTTGAATTAAATGTTGAAACATTTGATTTTACATGCATATGAGGCATGCAATCTCTGCATGGAGTTGGCTATAGGTTTCCATCCATGTCTCAGTGTTACAACAAAGGCTTGAGATATTTCCTGTTAGGGTTGCTTCGGTCAGAATTAAAAGTGACATGTTTCCTTGTTTCTGCGGGTCTTGGATTTAAATATTCTGATGATTTTAGTTTTGCAATGCAAACTTTTTTTTTCTCCAAAATTATTACATTTTGTGTTGTTTATTCTTTCATTAACACCTGTTTTAGTGGGTTTTTTTAAAAATAGTTTAGTTTAGCTCATGTATATAATGACAGTCCAGTTATTTCTACTCCCTAACCTCTTGGTCTTACTGCACCACACAGTGTTCCTGCTTATGTTTCTGTATTGACAATTATGAATTTACTATAAGAAAATCAATTCATGGAAAGCAGTGAATTTAGAAAATGCTGAAAACTTTCCCCCCAAAATTGTTGTTATTTTCATTTTTATGAATCCAAAAGTTAAAGATCATAATTTCATAGGCCAGTAATCTGCATTAATGCACATGAGGTCAATTGATGGAGATGTTCATATACAAATATTATAAAGAGATTTTATTGTTTTATTTACACACACAGACCTAAGGAGCGTAGCCGTACAGAAATGAAGGAAGAAGGAGATGACAAGAAGGCAAGCAGCCGTTTTGGCAGTCGGCCAATGACCCCCACAGAGACTGCGATTTTGTACGACAGGGACCTGATCCGTATGCTGGCAGAAGTCAATTTCATCAATGGAGAGGCCAGATTTTGTTTTTGTCATTATCATGTTATATCTTGTAGTTGGGTACAAAATATATTTTCAAAATTTTTGTTGTTGCTTTTTTATTATGCTGATGTGAAATTGACAAATATTCATTTTCAAAGTATTGCAATTTACCACCAGTAATGTCTAACATCCTGTTGAGTTTATTGCATTTTATCTTACTGACTGTATGTGTTCTAATTCACACTTTTCTGCTATCCTATGCACCAACGGGAATCCCCTCAATGAAACATACTTCCGGTTTTTTTCTCCGCGTGTTTTAGTGAGTTATTTCCAAATATTCAAGAATAATAACATGTGTCACTGGCCACCAGTATCGTACCCTCACATATTTTTATTTTTTTTTGCTGCAGTTTATTATCCCTTTCTATCGCCAGTGGCGCGCCTAAACCCTACCTACCTAACATTATTTGTGAATTTTTGAAAAATATTCGGAAAAACATAACGCCCAGATGCTGGCTCGAACCCACACCTGTCAGGCGCCATTGGTTTCTGGCTTGTAGACAAGGCAAGTTAGTCCCGCCTTAGCCCACTTGGCCACAACGCTCGCATAACATAGTCAGTTACTTCGTGTTTTGTGAAGGTGGCGACGGCGAAGCTATGGAAAACTACAAGAGTCTTCAGGTCCTGTTTCACTTTCTGTCGATGATCGACGCACCTCCGAAGTCGCCACAAATACAGGCCTCTACGATTGTTTTTTGCATCCTTTCACTGAGCATGTACTTCCTCCACCGTTTTTATACTTATCCCACTCGTTTTCTGGCTCTAACAATCGTCGTTTTCGGCAATTTGCCATATTTAAAAGTCACGCATCAAGCTTTGATAAAAGCAAAACAAGGTAGACCGGAACTTGGTTTCATGCTAACCTCGTTTTAATTTATAATGGCGATACCCACGAGTTTTTATGAGAGGTGCCGGAAAGTTGTGAATAGTCTCATAATAATATGTGTACATTTGGCGTTGTGGGTGTTTTGAGTTAGATCCTTTTGTGGCCACTACTTTGAGCAGCTCTTGAGCTGGTAAGGTGCTATTTAAAAATGATGGTGATGATGATGATGATGATGATGATGATGATGATGATGATGATGATGATGATGATGATGATGATGATGATGATGATGATTTGATTGATTGAGTGAATAATCGGTTGGTTGATTTGTTGGTTAATTGAATGATTGAATGATTGATTGATTGCTGCTGCTGCTGATGATGAGGATGATGATTACGACGATGTGTTATTGGTGAATTAGGATGCACTATATTTTTAAAGTATTCATGATAAAGTTATACAGACAGAACACATACCTTAATTGTTTTTCCTAACGTTTTTTTACAGTAAGCATATTTGTCTCAACTTATTGTTTTGTATTTAAGCAGAATGACCAAGATTGTAAGTATGGAAAGTCAAAGGGGATCCAACTTATTTTTACTGTTCCAGGCGTTGGTGCACCTGCTGAGGTCAGAAGGTGTGCAACTGAACGACAAGCCAATCCCCCCAGAGGACAAGAGCAAACGACCTAAAGGTTACATTGCCAAAAGGCCTGAGGATGACCCTGACTGGCAAGAATACTGGTATATCATGTGTTTTGCTGCTTTCATTGTCCCTGTTCTCTTTTAGTGAGTTTTTGCTTTTCACTTTCGCTGGTTTACTGTCTATTAGTCAAATGTTTAATGGTGCAATTTGTGTTTCAGTGACTGGATTTCTGAGCTATCAGAAACCAGCACCAAGGCCTTCCTGAGAGGGATGGAACTGGGTGTGGAGATAAACGAGTCCTGGCTGGTCTGCAGTGCTGCTGCCTACATCTGGAACTACAACAATCACATCCTCAGCAATAACCGCCATCGCGAGATTGTTCCAGCACTCAGCAGTCTTTTGGTTGGACTCAAGAAAGTGGGCCATGCAGGGTATGCATTTATAGTTATAGATAATTTGCTATGTGTATGTTATTTCATTAGCCTAATACTGTATTTTGATTAAGCTACCAATAAAAATAAAAATAATTTTAAAAAAGATTTTGAGTTGTCAAGAACTGTTCATTCTGCATTTCGTGTTATTTTAGTGTAGTTATAGCTGAAAGTTAAATCAAGTTAACATAAATCTGTTGCTTCCTGTGTTTTTGCAGGGAAACTGTGATGCTAGTGAACATCTGCAGAGCACTAGCTCATGGGCTGGTGTTGCCATGGATACCAAAACCAGCTCCCAAAGAGGAGAAGAGTGAATCAACTCCTTCTTTTGATGACAAAGGAGGCAAAGCCAAGGCCATACTGGCAGCTGGCAAAGCCAAAACCACTGGCATCAGTATCAGCCCTGATGCTGGACCGGACATCAAAAAAGCAGTTGAGGTCAGTAAACAATAATTTTTTTTTAATGAATAAAAAGAGTTTGCTACCCACATTGGAGAACTATAAGAAAGAGTAACAATATCAGCTTCCACTAAAGGTTTGTAGATAAGCAGCAGAATGTGCCTGGGAAGGTGATGAACTTTGCAATGCCAGAATGTACTATATTTTTGTAATCTACTCAAACACATGTAGGTTTTAGTCTGTGTGTGGTTTATTCTGATCCAGTTATGATCCGGTTACAGGTGTGTGAGTTTGCCATGGGTGTAACATCAGGAGACAACCCACAAGATGTGGTGCCGATTGCTGTCCGTCTCCCCCTGTTGCGCTCATGGGTCTTGGCCAAACAGATGACTCAGCAGCAGATCACCAAGACTTTGGGAACAGATGAGGATGTGAGTTTTGTAGTTACAGTGTTACAATGTGTCTGTTTTGGGGAAGGAACATGCAGAGTGTGATATTGACATTTTTGTAACCATCGACAGTCATTTTGTTATTTGTCTATTTGCTGGATTATGTATGGGCAGTTTTCGTTTCAGATAACATGATCATAGTCATAGTTTCTTTCTTTTGTGTATGTGTATTTGTGTGCTTTTGCATGCATGTGTGAATGGGCAGAGGTGCCTACTTCAAGAAACTTTATCTCAGAACATGTCCTGCTTTATTTCAGTCAAGCTTGGAAGGCCAGAAACCTCTGACAAGAGCTATTGTGGCTGTGGAGATGCTGTCAATGACAAAGAATGGCATTATGGAGTTTAAAGAAACTCCTTTCATTGGGGATGTAAGTAATTGTATACTGCTCTATCTTTCCTGTGTTTGTAAACCAGCCAGTGTTCCATTAATTAAAATGAGCAGATGATTTTTTTCTTACATGCATGCAGCAATGTGAGTCCATGTCTTTACCCCAAAATTACAACATTATCAGATATCTGTGTGAGATGAGTCCTAAGTAGTCCAAAAATGATATCCAAACAAATGTCTGTCTGTCTGTTTGTCTGTCCGTCCATCAATTCATCACAGACCACAATATTGTTGAGACTGCCGGAATTATTTTAAAAATCTGTGACCTTTTATTTGAACAGCATGTTTCCGCAGTAGTGAAATCCTGTTTCTTTCATTTAAGAGCTCTTGGTAAAATCCATTCTTCTTTGACATGTACTGCAGCAAACACTGTTTTTGTCTCGATCTTTGGTCTTGTCAAGACTAGACAATTGCAACAGCCTTCTTGCCAATCTACCTCAAACACAGATCAAACGCCTCCAATCTGCGCAGAATTCTGCAGCTCGATTGGTGACAAAAAGTCGTAAATCACCCCCATTCTTGAGCAACTCCATTGCCTTCCTGTCCACAAATGCATTAAACACAAAGTGCACAAAGTGCTTTCAGTGGCCTATCGTGCAGGTAAAGAGTCCACTCCTGAATACCTGTTCGAACTTCTAATTGTGTACGAACCATCTCACAACCTCAGCTCAGCTTCCAAGTCTCTATTATTCCTGGGCACAAGCAGTGTAGGACTAAGAGCTATGGCCAGAGGTTTTTCAGATACACTGCACCGGTCTGGTGGAATGCTCTTCCAGAAGGCATAAAGAGAGCAGATTCTGTCGATGCTTTTCGCAGAAACTAAAAACACATTTTTTCTCTTCTTGCTAAGCTGGATGTATAACTATCGGATCTCATCCCAATTTAATAAGTCACTGCGTTCAAGTATTGCATAAATGTTAATTGTCTGGTCTGCCTGCTAGAATGTGTTGAGCGATAGTGAAGAAGTTAAAATGTTAAGTTATGATCTATGCACCCTTCCCGCCACTGTGTGTGTGTGTGTGTGTGTGTGTGTGTGTGTGTGTGTGTGTGTTTATTTACCTCCCTGCCACCAGTGCTGCAATCATGCCTGTCGGCATGGAGATATTTATGCACTTTATAAATTATTCATTCATTCAAATTATTTTTACCCTACAGTGTTATCATTGATTAAAGGATCATCAAAATGATTTGGACTATTTCAACGACATGCTTTGAACTTTATATTGAAAATACACCTTATGGAAAGTTTTTGACTGACAGCTCTGCTTTGCTGTGACCTCCCTGTTGACCCCATATAGGTGACTTTATTTGTTTACTTGTTTATGCAGATTGCTACAATGGTGGAGAAGAGCATGTGGCCAGATCCTTTCATTGAGCTGCAATTGTGGACTCGGCTGGCTTATCTGGCTTTTGAGAATGGCACACTGCACAATTTGGTCATGAGGTGCAGCAGTAAAGCATTGCACTTTGCCAAACATGGTACCCAGCCCAAGGCCCGGCACAAGGACAAGTAAGTCATATAGTGCATTTAAAAGTTATTAGATTTCCATCTGCCTTTATCATTTTGAAAGTAATTGAATAATTTGTTTATATGACTTGTGTAAAATTCTTTAGTGGCATGTGAAATTTGTAATTCATTAAAAACTTGTGGTGTTTGCAATAATGAAGTGGATTTTGCACTTTCGATATAAACTGGCAGTCTTGCTTTTTTTAAAATCAGAAGCATTTTTGCTTTTAACCCCTTGAGTACTCATGTACTGTACATACTTAGGTAATGTCAGATGCTCATGCATGTAGGGAGTTAATACTGCTGTTTTACCATATTTTAGGGATGTCAATAGGTATAGTTTCCTCCCTTTAGTTGTTTAGGCTATGGGGTTTATTCACTTTTTATATGAGGAAGTGAGCGATATTTCTGCACATGTCAAAACTTTGATAATAAATTTCTTAGCTTTGACATAATTTGTGTATGCTAAGGTGTGTTGATTCTGTTGAATTACAATTCTTATTATTCTGTTCTGTTTATTCTGAAAAGAAGTTTTGTACTTTTTTTACAGTGATTTAGTTTCGGCATTGTGTATCAATATATTTGTAATGTATCTTCTTTTTTTAAGATTAATAAAGCATCCTCATCACAACAGCTACTAACAAAATAAAACAGACGATAGTGCCAAATAATAGGCAAGTGTAATAGGGGAAAATGTGCAAAATATACTATAGATATCCCAAGAAATTGAATGAGACGTATACAGTTTAGTGAGCATATCAGAGAGATTAAAATGTTATCCCGTTACGCAGCATTACCAAAGGGGCCATTTCTTTGGTACTCAAGGAGTTAAATATAACAATGTAAAGAAGAACAGTTGGTGATTTTTGCCACTCATGCATTATATCCCATACCTATTAGTAAGGCATGTGTGCACAGCATCACAGATAGAGAAATTAGAGTGCACGATTTCTGGAACTGTATACAAGCTTCCCTTTGTATTTTAGGTTTTGGTGGGTTTTTTTTTTTTTACAGCTGTACCTATTTCTGTGAAGTTCATCTGAATCTCACTACTTTGCAGTTTCTCATTGTGGTGTTTCAGGCATCAGCACATGGTGGAGCGAGAGATGCTGAGCTATGCCAGTGTTCTACAAGGACAAAGTCTCATCAACAACATGGCTGGCAAGAACTCTATGCGGCGAGAAGCCATGGAGGCCTTCCTTCTCAGCTGCAGGTTTCTAGTGTTCACATTTCTATTGGTCAAAAGACAATGGAATGTTGGCTTGTGCTTTGACAATGGCCAAAGAAAAACAAAACATGTGATGGATCACATCATTTTCTTGGAAATGTAGAGGGTGATAAACATGAATGTATATTATGTATGTATGTTTCCTCCGTTATATCCGCCCAACTTTTTTCTCCAAAGTGAGAGTTTGTAAAGCTTTCCTTTTTCCTCAGATACGCTAAGGAGGCAAAGAACTATGAGCTAGTGATGATAGCAGCCAGGCACTACTGGAATGCAGCAGTTCCTTTGGTCAGTCAGCCCATAGAGCGAGAACTGTTGAAAGAGCCAATAAAGATTATCCTTCAATGTATTACTGCCACTGCCGACAAGAAAGTGAAAAAGGAGGTATGTGCAATACAGTTCTACAAGATTTTTAAAATGTCTGGAAATACAGAACGATTTTACTTTGCCACGTCACCAGATCATCAGGCCTTGCAAAGACTATTCTGCAAGGCACAGTGCAAGGAGGTAGAAGAAGAGGGAGACCGAAAAAGAGGTGGGAGGACAACATTCGAGAATGGACTGGTTTGACACTGAGCGAAGCCATCAGGGCTGCTGAGGACAGAGAAAGATGGAGTATGCTGGTTCAGACCTGTGCACTCTTACGATTTTGGCGTAAATTTTACGCGAAAATTTTATTTTACGCCAATTACGACTTTGAGCACAATTTTACACCTACCACTTTTTTTTTTTTTTAATCTTGTAATTTTGACTTTGGCAGTTTTGCGCTGTAAGCATTTCTATGGAATATGCGCCTTATAAATTGCCATCATCATCATCATCATCATCATCATCATCATCATCATCATCATCATCATCATCATCATCATCATCATTACCAAAAATTCCGACTTTCTAAAATTAATTACACCTCTACTAGTGTACTTTCACTTTTGTTAATCCTTGTTTTGAGACATGTCATTGTGAGTACTTTCCCCTTGCGTGAATCTCCGTGGCTTGGATTTAGTTAACGAGATTTTACTCCATTTCATTAATTGACATCGTGCTTTGAATCATATTTGAGTGTAAAGTTAAAAAGGCGTGACAAAATATTTATGTTGGTGAATTACACCAAAGTTTTGTAAATTACACTTTTTGGCCTGGGAAATACACCAGCTCATTTTTCGGGGTGCACAGGTCTGCTGGTTAAACGATCATCTGTGGTGCCCCTACGACCTTCGGGTTACGGGACAGGATAGGATAGGATTACTTTGTTATTTGTTCATTGACGTTTGGAGTAGTGGTCACCTTAAAGGTTGAAGATTAAGTATTGAACTATGCTTACAGGAGCCCCCTCCAGAGGAGCAACCACCACCACCAGCAGATGAAAGCAGAGAGGAGGAGGAAAAGGTGAAGGCAGAAGATCACAAGATGCCAGCCAAACCCAAACAGTCAGCAGGCATGATAGGGAAACCGGAAGAAGACCTGACTCTGCGTGCAGCCTTGTACGGCGTTCTTTTCCAATCCTATGCTGACCAGGTATGTTTTGTGGTTTGTTGTAATTACGACTATCATGCCTGCAAAAAATGATTTAATGTTCTGTAATAAAGTCAGTCATTGCTGTTTATTTTTTAAAAAATGTGCCTATCCTATCCTATCCTATCCTATCCTATCCTATCCCATAACTCGGAGGTTGTAGGGGCACCACAGATGATCATTTAACCAGCGTACTCCATCTTTCCCTGTCCTCATCAACCCTGATTGTTTTGCTCAGTGTCAAACCAGTCCATTCTCGAATGTTGTCCTCCCATCTCTTTTTCATCGTGTTGTCCAATGGCTTGTGTGATGGTCTGTCGGACTTTGTCGTTGGTGATGTGCTGGGTATAGGAAATGCCCAGAAGTCTTCTGTAGCACCTCATCTCCATGCTTTGTATTCTTCGTTGGAGATCTGCTGTGAGGGTCCATGGTTCGCAAGCATATAGGAAGATGGAGATGACAAGAGAGCGCAGCAGTCTTACCTTGGAATGTAGACTGATGGTCCTGTCTTTCCAAATTGGCTTTAACCTCGCCAGGGCAGCAGTTGTTTGTGCGATCCTGGAGAGGACTTCCTGTCGGGACGCATTGTCTGATACAATGGCTCCTAAATATTTGAAGCTATGCACTGTGTTGAGGGATTGGTCTTGGACTTTGATGTCCGTGTTGATGCCATTGGTGTTGTTGGTCATCATTTCGGTCTTCTGTGCACTTATTTCCATTCCATAGGCTCTGGAGGTGGTGTCAAGCCTCTGTACCAGCTGTTCAAGTTCTTGTTCCTCTCCAGCCAATCCATCAATGTCATCCGCAAAACGAAGGTTGGAGATTGCTCTTCCCCCTATGCTGACTGGCCTTCGTGGTCTGCAAGGGCATCTGACATGATGCGCTCTAGGAAGATGTTGAAGAGTGTTGGAGAGAGTAGGCATCCCTGACGCACACCGATTGTTGTTCTGAACCAGTTTCCAATGGCGCTGTTGTGGAGGACTGACTGGTAGCCTTGTCATACAGGCTTTTGATGACTTCAATAATTTTAGGGCTGATGTTGTACACTCTCATGGTTGCCCACAGAGCTGCATGCCAGACTAGGTCAAACGCCTTTTTGAAGTCTACAAACACATGATATAGATGTTGTTGGTGCTGTAGGTGTTTCTCGCAGATTATTCTGAGGTTGAAAATCTGTTCTGAAACCAGAAGAAGACCTGACTCTGCGTGCAGCCATGTACGGCGTTCTTTTCCAATCCTATGCTGACCAGGTACGTTTTGTGGTTTGTTGTAATTACGACTATCATGCCTGCAAAATATGATTTAATGTTCTGTAGTAAAGTCAATCATTGCTGTTTATAAAAAAAAAAAGTGCATTAAATCAAAATAAAATGTGATCTGGTTGACTGGTTTTGACCTTGTTTTACTTTACCGCATGCATGATAGCATTTGTTTAGGTAAATACTAATTCTGTATTGTGTATGCATGATCTATAGGGAGAATGGGAGCAGGCTTTGCAAGCTATGGACCAAGCTGTGGCAGACATGCCTAGGACAAAGCACCGACTGTAAGTTATTTTTATTATGGGTGTTCTTATATAGTTCTTTTCCAGCTCAAAAGCTGGTCAAGGTGCTGGCAGCCACATGACGTGCCAATTTGCAGTCTTAGGTGCATGGCTCTAGTGCCCCAGGCAACTGAGCACAATCCTGGGCGACTGGAGATGAGGGAGAAGGGATCTAGTAACTGCTGGGTATTTTTATGTAACTGGCACTTGCCTGCTTAGGAAATGAGTACAGTGGAACCTCAGGTATACGACCATCCAAAAGCTGAGAAAAAACGGTCTTATAATAGAGGTGGTCTTATACCGGAAACAAGGGGTGGTGTGGGGGGGGAGGGGGGAGTCAGGCTCGGAGGGGTATGTAGTCATAATTTTCACACTCACCAGCATGTATTCTCTGACAAAGGAAACTGTAAAACATGTTTCCTTTTTAGATTTGTCTTTTATTCACAACTTCAAAAATAGAAAACAGTCGAACCACTGCCAGACGCGTTCATCCAAGTCTGTCAGTGCAGAAGCTCTCAGTTTCGATGTTTCCATTTTCGCCACTTTCTCCACTCTCCCATCGTAGTTTCACAGATTCGTTATCCTTTATGATGAGCTGAATTTGGGTCTTCCCAACGTCTAAACTTCTTGCAATAGACAAACAACTCTCCCCATTTTCACTTCTTTCAATCACTTTCATTCTCTCTGCCAAACTCAAAACGTTTCTCTTGCGCGACGCCATTTTGACAGCCAGTGTAGGCGAGTAATGTCCCTTATTTGCATACCGGAAATAGCAGACAACAGCAGGCGTACACTAACATGAGAGAAAAAACGAAAGGTACAGACAGCAAATTAACTGATATCTCTTTTAAATTGCCCTAAGACGGTCGTATAAAAGGGCTTAAGACACGGTCGCTGGTCGCATAAAGGAGGTTGTCGCATACCAGAGGTCATTTATTATTGGAAGTAAATCCGTCAGAAGTTTTCAGATCACATAACGGAGGGAGTCGTATAACAGAGAGCCGGATACCGGAGGTTCCACTGTATTAGTATTAGGATCTTTAAAGTCTGTGCGATGGACTGCATTACTTCTCATCTGAAAGAGTAGTTGCCGATTACTTATGGATCAGTGTTAAGTTAATTTTTGCTTGTCCAGGCCATCAATCTCGACATTTCTACCCACTTCCTGCAGTATTATTGCTTAACATTCAATGTTTCAATTGTTTTGCCACCGATTTGTTCAAAGTGTTCTACTTTTAGCTGTGACATATTGGCGTGAATAACGTAGCACAAGGGATCTTTTGACTGCGGGTGAAATTAATTATGATTGTGGTTCTGGACTACTTTTCCTTCAGTGAAATCAGCATTTTATGCAGCTCATTAGTATGCAAAGGTTAAAGGTCATGAACTTTGTTGAGCTGATTGACCTAGTTTTGTGATAAAAAGGCATTTCCACGATGTGGACTATGGGTGTATTCTAAAAATTTAAAAAAATGTCAGTGTATAAATGTATTGTAGCTGTTATTGTTTATCAGGCTTGTCTTCAAGCATCGTGTCATGGTCAAGGCAAAACTGGGACGCAGCGTTCACATGGACATCCAGAAGTTCAAGGTAAATTGATTCAATATGGTAAAACTGTTGCAATACTACATTCCTTTGCTTTATTTCATCTACAAAGGCCAATGTCTCTTTAAGGGCAGTGGAGGCCAATGCGACTCTCATTTTCCTAGTGGTATGCTGTTATTTGCTGTGTTAGTTGGACAAATCATTTTCTGAACACACAAAATAACCTCTACAACTTTGTGGCCAAGTTTGATATCCAAATTAACCTCTGCATTGATATCTGGTTTCTCCTTTGAATTGGTTTGTTTATATGAGTGTTGTCTAACTAATATTTATGAAAACATTGCTTATCTGAACTTGAAAGTATTATGTGCCTGTTAATAGTTCGTTGCTTTTGTAAAGACAACATTTCTAACCTGCTTTGTATACGTATACACTTGTCCATGTGCTGCTTTTTTATAACTACACATGGCTTTTGTATTATATATAGAAATGTGAGCTAACAATCTGTACTAATGTCTATATTCCATTACAAATATTATAAGCATATATTTTTTAATAATGTATTAATGGATGCCACCAAAAATGGTCAATCTTATTTTTAAAAATACCAAAACTAACTTCCTTTTTGTCTCCTTAATAATCATCTTTATGATATTACATCACATTTGCGAGTGATGACTGTGTGTTTGTAATTTCCATTTTATGGATTATTAAAGATTATGACTTATGACTTATGACTTGCTGGGTGCGTAAGAGTGTGTGTAACATGTGAGAATGTATGTTGGTTACAAATCACTGAGTACATACAGAGCATCCATTATTATTATTATTATTATTATTATTATTATTATTGACTCACATGCATAGCAGCGTGAGTCTATGTATTCAACCCCCTCACCCCCTCCCCCCACCAAAAAAAATCCAAGTTTTTGCAAATCGGTGCGAGAAGAGTCCTAAATAGTCCAAAAATTATACAGAAAAATATGTCCATCCGTCTGTCTGCCGACTGCAAAAAAACTTTAAAGCGGTTAAGTACTCAGAACCGATTCCAACTATCGTAAATGATCAGTGAATGAATTACTTCACTTTAAGGTCAAGGTCACATGGTCATCAAATGTTATTCAAAAAATGACAAATTTTCCCAAAATTTCCCTTTTTTCAAGGTTATTAATATTGAACTTATGAATCTTTGGCACATGATAAATATCAATGAGACAAACATACATTGCACATTTGGTCAACCTCACTCCAAGGTCAAGGTCACTGGAGCTGTCCAAAGTTGGTTTGTATAGGTACTTTGAAGTGACCTTGACCTTGAATCATAAGAGATATTAAGTCCAAACTTTTATTTACAGATGATAGACTGGTTTTTCATATTTGTTCTGTTTTTGCATTGATCTTGAAGGTCAATGTCAGTTTAGGCCTTGCAAAAAAATACTAAAAGTATGTTATCATACAGTGGAATGGCTGTTTATTTATTCTATGGTTTGCAACAATATTGGGTTATTTGATAAGACACGAATGAGAGATCACGTGAAGGTCAAGGTCATCCCATGGTCAAGATAACTGAAAGCCAAGGTCATCCAAGGTCACCATTCTTTTTGCATAATACAACTTTTGCTGTAGTTGTTTGATAGTACGTGAGTGTATATGTAAAGCCGGATGTCAATGTCATCTCAAGGTCAAGAGCCTAAAGAGATCAAAAGTCGGTATTACTTTGCATTTTAATGCCACCATTTCATTTAGGTTTTTTTTCTGGGCACTTATTTTCATGTTAAATATTGCAAGTTCTATTAGGAGCATGTGAGTCATATGGGCTTTGCCCTTTTAGTTATTATTATTATTATTATTATTATTATTATTATTATTATTATTATTGTGAAGGAGATGCATGACATATTGTAATTGTTCAAATCACTGTACTAACATTTTTAATGTTGACTCTCTCTTTCTGAAGACCAGCTGCGGAGACTACTTGATACCTTTGGTACTAAGCTGTCATTTGTACCGCCTTTTCATTGCCAGAAATGTCAAATAGTCCTTTGTCTATATGGCTTGGCATGTTTAGAATTTTGTTTTAATAGTGCAGGAATGTCTTCGGTTCTTTTCACTGTTCACTTAGTACGCTTACTCGTAGGTTCTTGCAGTATGACACAGCTTATATGAAAATAAGTCACATTCTTCCATTAACTCTTTATTTTAACTGCTTTTGTCAATGTTTAACTATAATATAGTTTTAACAGTTTTACGTCAAAGTGACATTTCACCCTCTGCATCGATTCTGTTTCTGATTTGATAATGATTAGGCAGAATTTTCTTTTCATTATTTCTGCATGTTGATGTATGTTAGCAACGCTTGGTGCACTTGGTTCAGTTAGTATTCTTGAAATAAGTCCAAAAATGTCTTTTGAATGAAAAAGGTGAAATTCAGAGCGACTGACTGAACGACCGTCTGACCGACAACTGAACTGCTTCTGAAGGATGGCCCATGATATGAAGTACCTGTATACCAAAACTCAAAATCTTTTTTTCAAGTTCGAAATATTGAGCAATATGTGTTTATCAAAATTATCAATACAGTGACCTTGACCTTTGCAGTAGAGCAAATGTGATGGCCTGGGAGGCAGGCCTCTAACATAGGTGATGTTCCTATGATGTTTGGTCAAAGTCGGTTCAGTGGTTCATGAGATAGGGTGTCCAATGGATCGAATGACAAACATTTGGCTTATTCTGATTTCTCTCACCTTCCCCCGTTGGGGTGCTGGGGGTTTCAGTATAAATAGTATCCCCACTTTCTGGAAATTTAGTGCTTTAAATTCCCACTGTCGCTGTCTTCCTCATTTACTCTTTCCCATTCTTGCTCTGTCCTATCACTCTGCTATACTATCTTCTTCTTCGCTAGATCAATGACCTACCTTTTTTCTTGAAAACTCTTCCTGGACGAGACTCCTTGTTTGTGTATGAGGTCTGTTGGATCAGCTTGGGAGTGTTGGACGCTTTCTGCCGGGTGGTCACTAGGGCTTCCTATGATGTTATTATTTAGCAATATAGGCATTTTATATGTATATGTTTTGTTGATAATTTATAATGATGTTTGTATTCTATTTTGTTTTTGTAACCTGGGGTTCGAGTAGTTGGGGTAAAGCCTCAGCCGTCCCCTGGGTGGGATGTCTTTATTGTAAAGTGACTGGCTGGTGGAGGGCATTCAATTTTCCCACTAGGTTTGTTTCAGCAGATCTTTTATGCGGATCGGGGGTTGTCCGGTCCTGATTTGGCTCGGAAGAGTCCGCTGGACCTAAAGCAACAATCAATCAATCAATAAAAAAAAAACACACTCACCTCATCCCTTACCCTTTCCCCCCCTTCCCCCACCTCCTCCCTTAATTGTTTTGACAAAAATCATGACATTACCACATTTCTGTAAACTTTATTTTTTGCTTTTCTTATGTACTATATATTTTTATTTTATGCCACTGCCTTAATGTATGATTTAATATAAATTGTATTATTATAGATGAGGTTGTACACTTGTTATAAAGTCGTCGTTTATCTTTCATGTTTCTAGCGTATATTTTTTCTTGCAGTACGAGAAAACAGTACAAAATAAGAAATTCATTTGTGGGACATAGGACCATAGAACTATTATATGACCTTTTGGAAGTTTTGAAAATATGGAACATCTTAGCAATGATGACAATAATACTAATTAATAATAATAATAATAATAATAATAATAATAATAATAATAATAATAATAATAATAATAATTGATACTTGCTAAGTTGTAAGGTACATGTAAGGCTTTCAGAAGTGGTGTTGGCATTTTTTTCAAGGTTATCATTAGGCCTGGCATTACATTCTTGTACAATGCTTTATCTTTGATCATATCACTTTTTATAAACCTAAGAAATGGCCTTGGCTACAAGGATAGTGTAGTAAAAGATGAGAAGTAGTAACTTACACGTTTAAACTGAAGCCAGTCTATAACTATTTGCAAGAGTAGATTTATTATCTAGGGTAATAGGCTGAAGGGATTGACCCACACTTACATTTCTTCTTACTAGTTTTTCACTTGCATTCATAACAATGTGAGTCTATGTGTTCAACTCCCCCCAACAAATTTTATTTCATTTTTTGGGGGGTGGGGGGGGGGGGGTGGGAGGTGGGAAGAGATGGGGATGGAGGGGGCAAATCTTTGCGAAATGAGTCCCAAATAGTAACAAAAAACAAAAACATTTAAGGACATTTATTTTGTTTGTCTATCCGCCATCTGGATGTGCAATACTTGCAAGTTGATTAATATCTCAGAACCTATTTCAACTATCACAACCAAACTTGGTAAGATGGTGTATACCCACGAGACTTAATAAATGATCAGTGAATAAATGACTCCACTTCAAGTTCAAGGTCACATGGCTAAGAAATGTTAGTCAAAAAATGAAATTTTTTCACAAAAGTTCAAATTTTTTCTGTTATTGATATTGAACTTATGATTCTTTGATGCATGATAGATATCAATGAGGCACACATACTTTGCATATTTGGTCAACCTCACTCCATGGTCAGAGTCATTGGAACTGTCGAAAGTTGGTTTGTATAAGTATTTTGAAGTGACCTTGACCCTAAACTGTGAGAGATATAAAGTCCAAAAGTTTTGTAGTTAGAGGTGATATATTGATCTTTCAAATATGTTCTGTTCTTGCGTTGATTTTGAAGGTCAAAGTAATTTTAGGTCTTGCAAAAACCTACACAAAATAGTTCATCGTACAGTAGAATAGATAACCCATGTTAGGCAACAACATTGGGTTATTTGATCATACAGGGGCATGAGACGTCATGTGAAGGTCAAGATCATCCCAAGGTCAAGGTTACTGAAGGTCAGTGTCATCCCAAGGTCAGTTTTTTGCCATAATTCAACTTTTGCTATAGTTTATTTGATAGTACATCAGTGTATTTGGAGCAGGAGGTCAGTATATCATCTCAAGGTCAAGAGCATAGAAAGATGAAAGTCAGTATTACTTTGCATTTTAATTCCACTATTTCCATGAGGAGCATGTGAGTCCTATGGACTTTGCCCTTCTAGTTAAATAAATACAACGCCCTTCTCCCTTGAAATATTTGAGTGTTTGAAATGTAATTGCATGTGTTTCTGTTGTTTTTCAGGGTGAGAGTGAGGACTATGTGGCACATATGTGGCGACAAGTGGCCCTGAATTCTAAAGAACTGTGTGAGCAGCTGTCATCATACCAAAACGCCATTGAGGCACTGAATGTGAGTTTAAAGCCCCTTTTATGTTGTGTTCTCCAATCTACCATTTGTGCTTTTATAGATAGGGTGTATGAGGGTTAGAGAAAGGTCTGTAACGTTGCATTTTGGATGTACACCTTGTCTTTTGTTGTTCCCCAGAGCCCAAGCAATGAGTTCCAGAAGGTGGAGTACCTGATGGAGCTTGGTCAGTGGCTGTATGCCAATGAGTTTCCACTGCAGGATGTGCTGGATCAGGTGGAGTGGGCCATCGATATTCTCCTCAACATGCAGGATGAGGATGCTGGTTTGAAGAAAGAGCGTGAGTGAATGAAATGTCTCCTTGCTGTTGTTAAGTATTATATCCTTAGTAATTCTATGTCTAGTATCACCTGAATATGTGAATAGACTATAAATTAAGTATTGATTGATTGATTTTCATATTATTTATATCCTTTGTAATTATTCTCATAAGTATTATTTATTTCCTGAGTAATTAGTCTCATCACACTGCTTAGCTGAGACTGGCTGAAGCTTATGTTCATCTCTCAGCCATCTCTGCCGCTGGTTACGAACAGATTGCATTTTTTTTTTTAAAGTATTATGCCATTGCATAATAATAATAATAATAACGGATTTTTATATAGCGGGTACTCCAGCCTATGACCAGACTCGCCACGCTTTACATAGTCATTACATATAAATACATGCACTCGATAAAACATCGCTTTTGCTACAATACACCAAAAGACGGAACAGTAAAGGTACAAACTATTTACAACTATGTACACAAATTAAAAAAAAAAAAGACAGAAATAGGCTATTTACAACTATGTACACAAATGACAAAAAAAGACAGAAATAGAATAGCAAAAACCCCATCCATACTCCCCATCCTGAACTAAAAAAAGAAGGGGAGACTTAATGGTTCAAATATGTTACGTCACTTAGCACAATAGGTAGGCTTTGTGGAAAGGTGAACGTAAATCTTAGCCAGTCTTTGCTACACTGTGTGTATTCTCATGTTATTTATTCTATTAGTATCTTGTTTGTACATATTTATATCTATATTTATTGTGTTTAGGCGTTCATAGCTATATCTATACATGTACTTGTTTATTTATAATTATATATATATTCTTTAAACATCTCTGTTGATGGGTTGTTGATAGGTGTTTGTTCTTTTTATCTCAGTCATAGGTGTGTTTTTATTGAATTTGTATTGCCAGATTTTATCGACGATAGTATTATTATTAGAGTGTGAGGTTGTTGTGTACATGTGAATAGAGTGATTCTGTATTTTTGACTCATATGCATAGCAATGCACCTAAGTCTATGTATTAACATCTTTAAAAAAAAAATTGTTATAAGGTTTAATCTGTGTTTTTGAGCGTGGATGACTTGTGTAGTGGTGGATGCATTGGTGTATGTGGTATGTGTATAAAACAGTTGAGGTGACAAAAATATAAGTCAAAAAGGAGTTTTCTCGGTAGCATAATCAGGCCTGTTTAAAATTGATGATTTCTATGTTCATGAAAGTCACAAAAATAGCTGACTGAAGCATTCATTGGTGTTTGTTGCAGTGGCGTCAATGAAGGGAAGCACAACATCTGTTGACAGCAAGAAAGGTGGCAAAGGTAACAGAGGTTGTTTTTTTAAAAAAATCTTTTGACCTTATGGTATGATTAAATAATTTTTATTGTTCATTGTTTGTTGTTGTTGTGTTTTTTTTTTAAAGTAAATAACACATGCATGCAGCTGTGTGAGTCTGTTCTCACCCAAAAATCAAAACAATTAAGATTTTAGCAAATTTGCGCAAAATACATAAAGTGGGCCAAAATGATATCCCCAAAATGTCTGTCTGTCTTGTGCAAAACTTTAATGTGTCTAATTATTCGGAAACTATCTAATCTGTCACCATAAAACCTGGTAAGATAGTGTATATATCCTTGAACTAAATTATTATCAGTGATTGTTTGCCGTCACTTTAAGGTCATGGTCAAAGGGTCAACAAATTTTAATTACAGAACTGTAAATTTAATGCATATTGAGCACTCATTTTCATTTGGAATATTGGGAATGGGCATGTGAATCATGTGGGTCTGCCCTTCTAGTTCTTTGTTAGATAAGTTTTATTGGGCTTTGTTTGTTTGTTGTTGTTGTGTTTGTTTTTTAAATTGTTGTTTCTTGCATGTAGTTTTAATTTGTGCATGTTCAGGAGGGAAGCGGGTGGAGAAGAAGCGCAGTAAAGGTTCAGCACGCAACAAAGGCTCCAGTGGCCATAAGTCTCCAGCACCAGATGGTGGTAAGACCAAGAAACCTGGTGCTGCAGACTCCAAGTCAGAGATGCTCAGTGACCAGGAGAGTGAGCTCAATGCTGCTGACTATGTGCCTGTGGTCAAAGAAGCAGTTATAGGTACGCCACACATCTAGCCATCTTCAGTTCTCCTCATATGATACTTTGTTACTAACACGAAAGCTCTTATATTATAAAAAGAGAACGACAGAAGGGAAACTATTCTCATCTTCAACAATTTTGTTATTCTCATTTCAAGTTTTGATTCTGATGTTCCTCCAGTATGAAGAATTGATATAGTACTACACAAGGCATCATGATCATCACTATTCTGATATTTGTTTTTCATAGAATATAAACCTCATGCAAATTCTTTTTCTCACCTCAATTCTATTCTGCAGCTGAAATTTGTTATGGGTGTTTTTCGTAAAACAGGAGTTCAAATCGTCTTTGCCTTTCTTGAAAACCGATGCTCTAGTTTAACGTAAGTGTACTTGATAGCATTTTTTAATCTTTGAAATACAATTCGCAGTTTTTTTGCATTGTTGTTTGTTTATTTTTTTTAAATCAAAATAGGGTGTTGTTTGTACACTTTGGACAATAATGGATGCAATTATTTCACAACTGTGATGATATAATATTAATATGTTGAAATTAATATATGTTCAGGAGTAAGACTCAGCGTTTGGGTCCTATGTTTTTTTTTTTAACCTTTTGATTTAGCAAAGAATAATACATCTCTGTGTGTGTATGACTGTATGAATGTGGGTGTGCTTGTGTATGTATGTGTGTGTAGTACCTGTGTCTGTAGTACCCCATGCTAGCATTTCACTGGTGTCTACATCAGACTCTAGTCTGTTTGGTACTGATTTGGATTCATCAATGAAATTTTCAATAGGTAATCTTTTTCAAAATCTCTCACGAGTTACATTACACAGAACAGTTTCATTATTTTTGTTGGTACACTGAGAATTGTTTGTGCTTGGTTTTAAAAGGCTGAAGTTCCTGCATGGTTACCATTACAATTTATTTACTTCAGTAAGAGGTGTCAATTTGATTAGCCCTCAAACTGAATTATTGTTTTCTTTTCTTTTTGTTACTATGGCCGGTGGTGTTGTTTGAAATTCTTGTCTGACAGAATTAATGTTCTTGAGTGTGTTTGTGTTAAAGAGCTTGTATAGACACTACAGTCTCAATTTGATTTAATATTTATGATAGGGAGATGGTGCTTTTTCACACCACTGTTAAAGACTTGTTGAATTGCATAGCTGTTCACATGCTCAAGGTATTAACTAATAGCAATGTCAGTCTATATACTCCTCCCCCCCCCTCCCACCTCTCTCCCCTCCCTTCCAACAACAAAAAAAAAGAGTTAGATTTTTGCAAATCTGTGCAAGTTGAGTCCTAAATTTGTGCAAATATGTGCAAGATGAGTCCTAAATAGTCCCCCCAAAAATTGGAAAAAAAAATGTCCGTCCGTTCATCTGTCTGTTCAAGTATCGCTGTGCCCCGGGTGTCAGTGCAAAATCTTTAAAGTGGTTAAGTACTCATAACTTATTTCAGCTATCACAACCAAATTTGGTAAGATGTTGTATACCCATGAGACCTCGAAAATGATCATTGAATGAATGACTTTACTTCAAGGTCAAGATTATAGAGTCGTCAAATGTTCGTCAAAAAATTTGTTTTCTAGGTTATTCATATTGAACTTATGATGACTCTTTGATGCATGATAGAAACAATGAGTCACACATACTTTGTAAATTTGGTCAATCTCACTCCAATGTCAAGGTCACTGGAGCTGTCCAAAATAGGTTTGGTTTGTTACTTTGAAATGACCTTGACCCTAAACTATGAGTGATATAAAGTTTAAAATTGTTGTATTTATAGATGATAGATTGGACTTTCATATAAGTTCCGTTTTTGGGTTGATCTTGAAGGTCGTCATTTTAGGTCTTGTAAAAACATTTAAAAAATAGGTCATCATACAGCAGAGTGGCTGTTTATTTAACCCATAGTATGCAACAACATTGGGTTATTTGATCAGACATGCATGAGAGATCACATGAGGGTCAAGGTCATTCCAAGGTCAAGGTCCCTGAATGTCAAGGTCATCCCAAGGTAACCGTTTATTTGTAATAATACAACGTTTGCTGTACTTTATTTGATAGTACATTAGTATATTTGGAGCCGGGGGTCAATGTCATCTCAAGGTCAAGAGCATAAAAAGATGAAAGTCGATATTACTTTGCATTTTAATGCCACCATTTCATTTTGGTTTTTTTCTGGGCACTCATTTTTTAGTTTTATAAGGGTCAAGTGAGTCATATGGGATTGGGATTTGCCCTTCTAATTTATAATATAATTGGCTTATCTTAGATTGATGCAGCATTCCAGCTGAGTACTGGAAACGTAACTACACCTGGTAATAGACAAATCATATCAAATTATTAGCAAATAAAGAGAGGAAAGAAAAAATGATTTTCATGCCAAAAATTCAGCATTCATTGCAGCACAAAGAGACACAAAGCTTGTATGTATCTGTCCAATTGTTTTCCTGGCTAACTAACAATGATCTGTAAAATGTATTAAGTGTTATTATTATGTAAAATGTATTATTATCAAGGAAATATAGTTTGAGCTATTTAGTATCAAAAACAGGCAGTGTGAATGAATGTAGAGTTTAATGTTTATTATTATATAAACCAGCATGAAAACTATTTTTGTAAACAGACAAATAAATCTAGAACATGTTCTACAGTTATTTTGCTTAATTGTTGCACTTCTAATGACCTATATTTGCACTCCTGAAAGGCATCTTCATTGTAGTTTCTTGAGGGATTAGTAATCTATTTTTAACTGTAGAAGAGGGCTACTGTCTACATAATGAGACGTACTGTTTATATCTGCAGGTTGTTTGCCCCAAAATGCCAATCTGTCAGTGAATGACCTGACTGGCGTCCGACAGCTGGATGCCTTGGTGCGAGCACACGTCCTGCTGGCAGAACTGACAGGGCGAGAGGGAGCCTGCTATGCTGATATTGTCCTTCAGTCCTATGGATATCTGCTAAGGCTGTGGAAGGTGCAAGTCCCTCATTAATAAGTGTAAACTATGGTTTTAATAAGTTAGGAGCACAGGCAATGGGCACTTGAACATCATTTATACTTTGGGTAAAGCAAAGCAGTATGTGTGACTTTTATTAATGATTCCTGATGTTTCGAATTTGAAAATGTGGCAAAGTTTCTGGTTATTTACTTGGTCTCCTGCTTAGCATTATAGTTTGAAAACTTTTGAACTTCGATGCAACAATATTTTTTTCATAAACTGCTTCAAGAGCGTGGGATGCTGTATTATTTGCAGGTCCTGATGAGCGAAGCGGGGCCTGCGATGAAAGAGATTGCCAAACAGCAAGCAGCATCAGCAGAAAACCAATCCAAAGCTAATAAAGGACCTGTCAAAGGTGCTGGCAGCAAGGGAGGAAAAGAAAAAGAGGTGGATAAACTACCCAAGAGATAATAATAATAATAATAATAATAATAATAATAATAATAATAATAATAATAATAATAATAATAATAATAATATCTACCTATATATACACTGATGATCAAAATGCATGCATAGCAATCACAATCACTTTGTTTCTTTTTCTTTTTTCAGTTACATACACAGGAGAAAAAGAAAACAGAATTAAAGAATTGAGAATAAGAGAATATTAACAATGCTACCAAAGGATTGTTTTCCTATTAAAGCAAGCAATGATGAATGTTGGATTAGAACTATTTACACATTAAAAACTGATGTATCCTTTTTTGACTCAATGCATAGCATTCAAAGCGAGCGAGCGTTGTGGCCAAGTGGGCTAAGGCGGGACTAACTTGCCTTGTCCACAGGCCAGAAACCAATTGCGCCTGACAGGTTTGGGTTCGATCCTGCATCGGGGCGTTATGTTTCTCCGAATATTATTTACTTTCGACTCGGGCAACGTCTCGGGGGTTTTCTCCGGGTACTCCGGTTTGCTCCCCCAGAAAAATTTCAAAAATTTAAAGAATTTCTAAATTTCAAAAATTACAACTAATGTTAGGTAGGTTGGGTTTGGGCGCGCCACAGGCTGCGACTACGCCTTCCGCAGGGGAGGGGCCCAAAATTTCCCGATAAAAAGGGACAATAAAGCATTAAAATCTAAAAAAAAAAAAAAATCAAAGTGAGTCTATGTACTATCCTACCCTATCCTATCCTGTGAAAAAAAAAGTCTATCCGTCCGTATGTCTGCCGTCTGTATGAGCAAAAACTATAGCTATAAGTACTCAGAGCCTATTTCAACTATCACCACCAAATAGATATAAGTGAGACACACATACCTTGCAAATTTTGTCAACTTCACTCCAAGGTCAAGGCCACTGAACTTGTCCAAAGTCGGTTTGTTTAGGTACTTTGAAGTGACCTTGACCCTAAACTATGAGAAATACAAAGTCCAAACTTGTTGTATTTAGAGATGATAGATTGATCTTTTATTTATTTTCCATTTTTGCGTTGATCTTGGAGGTCAAGGTCTTTTTAGACCTTGCGAAAATAAAAAAAAAATAGGTCATCGTACAGTGGATTAGCTTTTTTTTTTTTACCCATAGTATGCAACAACATTGAGTTATTTGATCAGACATGCATGAGAGATCATGTGAAGGCCAATGTCATCCCAACGTCAAGGTCACTGAAGATCAAGATCATCCCAAGGTCACTGTTTTGGAGGGAGGAGGGGAAGTGGGGTATAATACAACTTTTACTATACTTTATTTGATAATACATGAGTATTTGGAACCAGAGGTCAATGTCATCTCAAGGTCAAGTGCATAGAAAGATCAAAGTCGATATTTCTTTAATTGCATTTGAATGCCACCGTTTCATTTTATTTTTCCTGGGCACTCATTTTCATGTTAAATTTTGAGTTCCATTAGGAGCATGTGAGTCATATGGGCTTTGCCCTTCTAGTTTTCTCACGGTCATGATGCACTGTAAGCATTGTAGATTTTACTTGTGCTTTCAGGGGGCAGGGGGTAAAGAGAAAGAAAAACCGAAGAGAAAAGGACCAGTTGATGCTTTGCCAGAGGCACTGGAGGACTGGGCTGTCTATGATGCCCCAGATGAGGTTGGTACTGATTTGAATGAAAACTTTGATGATATGTGCAATACTAATAAATAAGGATATTGTACACGCATTATTCCTAAATGAAACTCAAAGCGTGTTAATTTGTAACCAACATACACATTCATGTGTTACACACACAGCTACACACAGCTACACATGCAACACACACTCAAACATGTGGTATAAAGGCAATTCACTGTTATAAGGTAGAAAGGAAATCAAAGTTCTATTTCTGAATTTTTTTTAGATTGACTACCTCCAATACCATTATTAAAGGTAGGGAGGAAACCAGAGTACTCTGAGAAAACCCTCAGTGACTTGAAAAATCTGGTCAGTTAAGTTTGTCACAGAGTTCAAACCCAAAACCTCGGGCATAGCAGACCTGGGCCTTAACCAACTGCCCATACCAGGAACTAAGACAGACACATGAACAGACAGAAAAAGAGTGATGGAGAGAAGACATTTGTCAAAGAACAATGAATGAATGTTGTGAAGAAAAATGGATAAAAAACATAGTTCAAAAGATCTGATGGCTCAGAAGAGCTTGATTGAGTGATTTAACAAATTAACCTTTTTTTGTTGTTGTTGTAATTGTCGTTTATTTGCAGATCATTGAAGCTTTCATAAATGATGAGTTCATGAAGAAGACTGGCCTGAATGAAAACACAATCCCCAAACCTGTAAGTAGCACAGTTTATTGTGGATAGTTTTGCAGCAGCACAATGTGCATGTTTTATGTTTTGTACACTTACATTAGTTTTGTTAATTCCGATACTGTACTGTGCACAGAGCCCAATGAGTGATGAACCCTCTCCTGTATTATTATTGTATCTCTTTGTGTGTTGTCAGATGTTGACTCTGTACAACCTCGACAGTCTTATCCAGCAGCTGAGACAGCTAGGCTACACACATCTGGCCTTGCCTGTGCTGGCCTTTGAAGACCTGCTTTCTCGCTCCATCCTCAAGAACCACTCTCTCAACATGCTGGTGCATGCCAAGTCAGTTCTGTGGGATTTTGATGTGTATTATTTGTAGCAATATATTATTATATTTGTATCTATATAGTTTTTACCTTAAACTTATACTTGAACAAACTATTTGTCTCTGTGGTGCTAATAAAAGATACAAGATTTTATTTGTTCAAAGGCGTTAGACTGGGAAAATCTAATGTAAAGAATTTATATCTGAATGTTCTCTTTTATTCAGGTCATTGGAGGTGTGCATAGAATTGGACCTGAAACCGGGTAGTGATTTCCATGAAATTATCATTGGACCCATGCGTATTCGTGAGGAGGACCAGTCCCTGTAAGTTATTTAATGGTTTTTTTATATCTCCAATATGTTGTGTGTTTTTTGTATACTGTGAACTCACTGTTTTTTGCTACCGGCAGTAATTAATTAATATAGTCTGTAACTTGAAGAAATGTGATTGTTTGTGTCCTGGAATCCCCCCGTGGGGGTGCCAGGGGTTTCAGTATAAATAGTATCCCACTTTCTGGAAATTTAGTGCTTTAAATTCCCATTCCTTTGTTCTTTCTCATTCCTACTCTGTTCTATCAATCTACTATACTATCTTCTTCTTTGCCAGACCAGTCACCTACCTTTTTTCTTGAAAACTCTTCCGTGACAAAACTCCTCATTTGTATGTGAGGTCTGTTGGATCAGCTTGGGAATATTGGACACTTTCTGCAAGGTGGTCACTGGGGCTTCCTGTGATGTTATTATTTAGCAATGTAGGCATTTTCTATGTATGTGTTTTGTTGATATATTATAATGATGTTTGTATTCTATTTTGTTTTTGTAAACGGGGGTTCGATAAATTACGAGTATAGCCTCAGCGTCCCCTGCGTGGGATGTCTTTATTGTAAAGTGACCGGCTGGTGGAGTGCCTTCAGTGTTACCACTAGGGTTGTTTCGGCAGATCTTTTATGCGGATCAGGGGTGAGTCCTCTTTCAGCAAAGTTGTGGTCTTGATTTTATGGTCCTGATTTGGCTCGGAAGAGTCCGCTGGACCTAAAGCTTTAACCATGTAATGTAATGTGTCCTGGAAGACCTGTCAATGTAAATTGCATCAAATGCATTTTTCTCCACACTTTTGCATTAATTTTATAATTCTGTATTTGTTTTTACATTTTTGTTGACCCACATGCATAGCAATGTGAGTCTGTGTAACTGACTCCCCTTCACTCCTTCTCCCTCCCGTTCCTTCTCTCACCTAAAAAAAAAAATCCAGATTTTTGCAAATCTGTGCAAGATGAGTCCTAAATAGTCCAAAAGTTACATTTTTTAACAAATGTTGGCCCTCCGTTTATCTGTCAGTCCACTGCCAACCGTCTGTGCAAAATTTTAAAGTGGCTAATTAATCGGAACCGATTTTATGTATTGCAACCAAACTTGGTCCACAAGACCTCAAAAATTATCATTGAATAAATGACTTCACTTCAAGGTCAAGGTCACAAAGTAAATAAATGTTAGTCAAAATATTACAATTTTTCACAAATTTTTACTTTCTTCCTAAGTTATTGATATTGAACTTATGATTCTTTTATGAATGATAGCTATCAATGTGACATACATACTATGCACACTTGGTCAACTTTGCTTTGAGGTCAAGGTCAAGCTGTCCAAAGTCAGTTTGTATAGGTACTTTGAAGTGACCTTTTTTTGTTTTTTTGTGTGCATAATACAACTTTTGCTGCAGTTTATTTGATCGCACATGAGGATATTTATAGATGGAAATCAAGGTCATCTCAAGGTCAAAAACATTAATAGATCAAAGCCAGTATTGCTTTGCATTTTAATGCCATCATTTCATTTTGTTTTTTTCTCTCATATTCATGTTAAATATTGCAAGTTCCATAAAAACTCAGTGCATCTGAGTCATATGATCTTTGCCATTTGTCATGTGGAGAGTTTTTGTGATGTGACTCTCCTACGTCTCATTCCATTATTCCAAGCACAAGTTAAATCTAGACCAAAGTATTGAAAGAAAAGGAAAACCCGAAACACAACGAAGTTAAATTTTCCTTCAATTATTATTTACATTAGTATGCCTTGATAAAAAAATTCCACCAAACAGTGTTTTCAGTTAATGCTGTATAAAATTTCCGAACTATTTTATAATGAAATTAGTTTAGTTTTCACCCCCATTCCTTAAAATTCAAATCAGATTCAATGTTTTCATCATCTGGTGTAGGACCGGAATTACTGCTGGCTTCAGCAGTGTTCGTAACCACTTAACTCTGTATGGTGAAGCGAAGTGTTTGTCCCTAGTGATAATGATGGTGAAGAAGGTGCTGTGATGGAAGCTGTCAGGCACGTGTCCTGTACTGCAAAGCTCACACTTAATCTCGCAGTGCCCCTCCAGATGGTAGGTTGAAATGAAGATTGGAATGTTGGCTGGTCTGTTGAGGTGATGGTGACAGATGTATGGATGGATGGATAGATGTAGAACCCCTAGAAGCTCAGATGGTTGCGTTGTCTCACCTCCTTAGGCAGTGGAACCCAGGAATCTGCAACATGCTGAATAACCATGCAGCAACCCGAATCCCACAGCTTTCCCTAGCTAGGTAAAGTTTGCAGCATCAGATAAGGCAGTGCATCATTTATTATCGATAATAAATGACCCTGCGTCAAGCACTGCTTTCTCATCTTGCTCTCTCAGGAATAAAGGGGATTAAACAAACACATTTATTTACATTATCAATGATAAAAGATAATATTAATTTTTCACCTCCAAAGATTATGTAGAACTATAAAAGGTATCCAAAGGAACACATGTTAAACTGTTAGTCCAGGACTACTGTATTTTACACTGACACAACTGTCACTTCACACTGACATGACCCTGCCGTTACTGTCCACAGGTTCACAAACAACACTTTGCTTGGTTTTAGAAAAACTGTGACGGTTTGCTGTTAAGCCCTAGAGTATTTCTGCCACATAAATAATTCAGTTATCTTCTTTAACTGCCCTGACACTTAGTTATTTATGCATAAACAACTAGCATATTCTACACAAAATTTCACAGACTCTGTCCTCCACAGAGAAGTTCGCTACGCCTAGCAAAAACCACCAGCGTATTGCTATGTCTTTCTACAATACAATATAACTTTATTGATCTCAAACTGAGAAATTCAATACATGGTCTGCAATCCGACATAAACATTAAGAGTACATGGACAAGAACTAAGAAACGTATTAGCATATTATGCATACATAATTATATAACACAACATATTTATTTCTACTTTACATTACATGATTATTGCTTTAGGTCCAACGTACTCTTCCGAGCCAAATCAGGACCAGTCTTTCTACTTTAGTAGATGGCAAAGACGTGACATCTCTTATTGCACTTGCAAATAATATTGCTCACCTCTCTTTCAAAACTCATGTTCCCGCATGGACTACACGGATAAACGTTTATACCTTGACAGTAGCCACGCTAGGCAAAATTCTACAGTTAGGACCCTAGTGAGATCATTCTGCCTGTTAGTGACACAAATTGCAAACAACCACATGTGTATTAAACAAGCATAATTTATTTCCCAGACTTTACATTACATATTACATTGTCGTTTTATAGGTGAAACCTTTCTAGTTTATTTTGTATTCCTGTATTCAGGACATGCTTACCTTTACTGACTACCTATAACTGTCTCTTGCAGGTCACGACAGGAGATAGAGTTGTGGAAAGAAAAGCAGGTTCAGGTGGCCAGGGAGGAAATGAGAGTGAAGGAAATGCTGGATCGCATGATGTCCCAGGTCGGCACACACGCTAAGTCGGCTGTCACTGAGTCATCCAATAAAAGTGCCAAGGTATCAGTGGCCTTTACTTCCAGATTTTTTGACTCACATGCATATCCTATTCTATCCTATCCTATCCTGTAACTTGAAAGTGGTTGGGGCACCACAGACGATCGTTTAACCAGCGTACTCATCTTTCTCTGTCCGCATAGCATATGTACTCACCTAAAAAAAGTTAAAAGAAAGAGATTTCTCTTATATTGCGCACTTACAAGCTCAGAGAGCTTCTCAAGGCGCTGGCCAGTAATATCCAGCAATCACACAATAGTTTGCTAAAGTCAGGATTCGAACCCACGTCGCCCAAGACGCACTCGCACAAGTCGTGCGCTCTGACCAGATATTTGCAAACCTGTGCAAAATGAGTCCTAAAGAGTCCAAAAATGATTTTTTTTTTGGTTTGTTTTTTGTGTGGTTCATATGTCAGTATACCTTCTGCATTTGGATGTGCAAAACTTGCAAATGGATTAATATCTCAGAACCTATTTCAACTTTCGCAACCAAACTTGATAAGATGGTTTATATCCTTGAGGCCTCATATATGATCAGTGAATGAATGACTTCACTTCAAGGTCAAAGTCACAGGGTCAATCAATATTAATCAAAACAAGACTATTTTTCACAAAATTTCACATTTTTTCTAGATTATTAATATTGAACTTATATGATTCTTTGATGCATGATACATATCAATGAGACACACATCTTTTTGCACATTTGGTCAACCTCACTCTAAGGTCTAAGTCACTTTAGCTGTCCTAAGTCAGTTAGTATAGGTACATTGAAGTGACCTTGACCCTAAACTATGATAGTTATCAAGTTTAACCTTGTTGTATTTAGAGATAATATATTGATCTCTTACATATGTTTTGTTTTTGCGTTATCTTGAAAAAAACAATCGTGCAGCGGAATGGCTCTATTTAACCGATAGTATGCAACATTGAGTTATTTGACAGTACATGAGCATGAGAGGTCACATGAAGGTCAAGGCCATCCCAAGGTCAAGGTCATCCCAAGGTACTGTTTTTTTTGGGAGGGCTTAATACAATTTTATTGTTGTTAATTTGATATTACATGAATGTATTTGGAGATAGGTCATTGTCATCTCAAGGTCAAGAGCATAGAAAAATCAAAATCTGTATTTGCATTTTAATGCCACTGTTTCATTTTGTGTGTTTTTTTTTTCTGGGCAGTCATTTTCATGTTAAATATTGAAAGTTCCATAAGGAGCATGTGATTCATATGGACTTTGCCCATCTAGTTTGTGGAGTATCTTCAGTCATGATACTTGTTAGAATTCTTATTAGGAATAATTGTGAACAAAATGTTTATAGTTGTGGTCTATTTAAAATTTGATTTGAATGTTGTGCAAATTAATTTTTTTTAAAACAAGAAATGGTTCATATCTCGTTCATTCTCTATGTCTTTAGATAAAACTTAAATCTGCGATCTGGGGCAACACTGACTTTGGCTTCTGCATCTGTTTCTTGCCTTTTAGGTGGCAGAAGAGGTGCCGACAGTGGCTCACTTAGGGCAGGTGCTGGGAGCTATAAGCCTGCGCGTTGTCTGGACAGATACTGCTGAGGTTCTTATCAGGTTGGGCTACGTTCAGAGAGCCAGGGAGTTCCTCAACGAAGCCAACATTGCTGCTAAGGTACATTTCTCTGAAATCTCTCAAACCTTTTCTCTGTTCTTTAAAAAATATTGTGTGTGTTAGTTGATTGTATTTCTGTAGTTTATTTGATATATAATTATTGGATTATAATTATTGTACAATTTGAATGTACATTAATTTTTTAATGTGAAGTTGCCCATGCTGTAATATATAGCATGCCTGGTGTTCTTGGTTGGTTGCAGATATCTAGGAGGATTGCATTATATGGAATTTTGTTTTACACAGCTAGTTAATTACATTGTTTTCATTGTAGTGATTGCAGTAGTAGTGCCATATTTTTATGCTTGTTTCAGGCATTTTCTGACAATTCTCTGCAAGCACGCATTATGCTGCTGTTGGGTAAACTGTCATTCGAAGAGGCCCAGTATGGACAAGCCATCAACTTTTGCAAGAAAGCGCAGGTACAGTAGCTTGGTTGTAATTGTCGTAATAATATTATGCGTAAACCATATTGCAATATTTGTTGCACGTTATTGTATGTTACATGCAAAGAAGACTAAACCTCCTCTTCTTTCCTTGGGTATTTGGGTACTATGACTATCTCCAATATAACTGTGGATTGAATCATTATTGTTTGCTTTAGTGTAACCATAGCATTCATTTTGTGTTGCCTTATTTTTCAGGAGCTTTACGATGGCGATGAGATGGGCTGGTTTGAGATCACGCAGCTTCTGGTTGATGCTACTCTACATGACAGCAGCAACAGAAAGCGGAAAAATGCTGTAGGTTTTTACAAATGACTGTTGTGACTGTATTTCTCAGTCTTTGCTCGTTACTATCCGTCATTACATCTTTTTTGTATTTACAAGACCTGGACATCATTGTGGAAAATGTATGTAAGAATATAATTTTGTTGCTTTGTATTAACTAGTTATAGGATTAAAAAAAAGAAAAAAAAAGTAAGGTCTGTACACATATATGTTACATTGTTTTAAGTGCTGACAGTTGCTCACCTGGGACAGGTGCAAGGAGCTGTAAGCCTGTTTGTCTGTACATATACAGAAATGGGATATGATTAACCCTTAGCCTGCTGACATGTTTTTCCTGCTCTGTGCTAAAGAAAATTTTGACTTACGATTAAAAACGCACATGCCTTATTATATATGCCATTGTTGCTAAACTATTACACCTAGATATATAAAAGTATATATCAAATGAAAGGAAATTGAATAAAGATTCCAAAGAACAGACACAAAAAAGTGTCAGATTGTTGGTTAGTACAATTATGGGATGGACAGTTAGGGGCATGAGCAAACAAATTCACTCTCACTCAACTGCACACCCATTCTTGAAGTCATACGCAAAGAATTGCAAAATAGAAATAAGATTTATTACCAAAAAGTATGTGAACCAAAATGGACTGTAACGAAAGTCTGATAAATACAGAAATAGTCTGTGTAAAAGGCAAATAATATTATTATAGATCTAGTGACAATAACGAAGTTTTTTTTCACCTACCATCGTCTGCTAAAGATTGTAGGCGGCGATCTTCTTCTTCGTCCGAATCGTAATCACTCCCTCCAGCCTCCGTCAAATAAACATCATCACCCGCATCAAAATATTTATCCTCACTATCATCATCAAAGTTTTCTTCCTGAAACATTTGCACCACCTCTTCTGCCGTGTATGTTTTGCATGCCATGATGGCGATGAACGAGGCGGAAAATTTCGCCAGGAACAAGTGCTTCGACACGTGCTTTTTGTTTGAAAATTACCTCTAAACCAAAAGATTTTTCTTTCCAAAACATTACAGTTGAAGGGAAACAACTTTTGTTTCATTATCATGACCAAGGATTTATTTTATAAACGCTTTTACCTCCCTTCACTATCACTCGTACATTGTACGTAGACATCGCATTAGGCCGGCGTTAGACACCTCGTACTACGTACGTAGACAGCGCAGCCTAAAGGTTAATAAATAAAGAAAGAAAAGAAAAGAAAGAGATTTCTCTTATATAGCGCACTTACAAGCTCAGAGAGCTTCTCAAGGTGCTGGCCCGTAATATCCAGCAATCACACAATAGTTTGCTGAAGTCAGGATTCGAACCCACGTCACCCAAGATGCACTCACACAAGTCTTGCGCTCTGACCACTGAGCTATCTCGTATATAATGGAAACCTAAATTGTCCACCCACACAAAAATAATATAGGAAAGGTTAAAAAAAAAAGGTTGGGTAATGAAAATCTGACATTCTCTATTTACTCGATGATATTAATAATCGTTTTTTGTTTGTTTGTTTCTTTATATTGAAAACAGGCAAAGAAGCTGGTGGTGCAAGCACTCAATGAGTTTGTACAGGTCTCCAACGATCGTCCAAATCGTGCTGCAACTATTGGCTTCATTGTGACTGTACTAGAAGCTAAGTAAGTACACAAGATATGGTGATGATTTGCTGTTTCTTTCTATTTAAGGTTGATTAATGCTTCATTTTGTGGGGCTGGAATAGAAGATAGTACGTGTATGTGTGTACTCTAACCTAAACCCATGAACAGTTCTTTAAAGTCTATTACATCGATATCATCATGTAAGTTAGATTGGGGTATGTTGGGTGGTCATAATTATCTGCCATTATGCAGACCTGCCTACTGCTACGATTTTGCCGTAGCAGCTACGAAAAATCAAGCTCTGCTACGATGCTACGGCAATTATAAAATTGATACGGGAATTTAAAAAAATCCGACTTTTTTTTTTTAAAACTCTTTACCGGGCGTAGCGGCCGAAGGTCTAAACAGGCAAAACGCCCCAAAGCGTCCGTATCAACCACTGTTATATTCTCGCGTTGTTTGAAAGATTGCGAGACTTCCGGCAATTGACTTTCGGTTCATTCTGTTGTGAAAACAATCGACTGCATTTCCACAAGTTTTCTCTTTGATGCATTCGTTTTTTCGATTTTTTTTTCTCCAATTTTTTGAGTGCAAGTGTCTAGAATGGATGGTTTGGATTCTTCGACTGATGAAGGAGAGTTTACAGGCTTCCATTTATTAGACATTGCAGTGAGAGAAATGGACTTGGAGGAAGAGATCTGTACTGACATTAGTGTCAGTAGCATGCATGCATCAGATCTTTCAGATGGGCAGGGAAGTGAAGATGAGGAGGAGGCTTGTTTGGACTTTTTAAAACTTTTTTTTTTCAATTTTTGTAAACACATGGAGTAATAAAAAAACAAGACATGACCAGAGAAGAATAAAAAGGTATATAATCAAAAGAGAATTTATTTCTGTTCATTTTGCATTTTATTTCATTTAAATCTATGCACTAATACCTAAGATGTGGTTTTTCTACTAACGTACTCCGAAATATCTATACAATTATAAGATTTGTTGCCTGTTTAGAGCTAAAAAAAAAAAAAAAAAAAAGATAAACGTGTGCCCAGTAAAGGGTTAATTTTGTTTAAATTTGGGGTTTGTCTCAGCCAATTGGGCGCGTAGAAAGTAGAACTTCTGCTATTTCTAAAGTGTGACCAATCAGACGGCTCCGTTTCTATTTCCCTTTGTTAAAACGTGGTGTCCATCCTCACAATTCCACACTCAAGCGCTCACCGCGAAAGAGTTTTCTCATGTGTGAGGAAGAACAGAACTGACCAAAGAGCAAGCTTGGGAGAGGACACTATGGAGGCTCTGATGGTGGTGAAGAGTCAGCCAGATGGCATTTTAAACAGGCATCTGACCAAAGAAGACCTTGTTAAACTCAATATAAGTACACAATTAACTTGTCGTGGCGTTCTACATCGACGGTTGTGCATGCTACTGAAAACCTGGCTTTGCTACTGAAAACTAAACCTTTTGCTACTGATTTAAAGAATTGTAGGTAGGCAGGTCTGCATTATGCCATGGTGTATGTGATCCATTCTGTAGAGAATGGGAATTTTTCCAGTTTTCAATAATATTTCTATTTTTAGAAGGTGAGTATTTTTTTTCCAAAATAAATATGTCTTGTGTTGTTATTTTCATTGGCTGAATATGTTTAGATAATAGAATATTGAATAGCTGGCAGTCAGGGCAATTAAAACTCACTTGACTAGTGTGTTCCAAGGAGTGAGGTTGTGTCAAATCATTGTGTCAGGATAGGAAAGAGAAAAAAAGAAAGAAAGACAAAATTAAATTATGTGGAAACATTTGAGAGGTAGAGAGCATCGAGAACTTACTAAGGAGTATTCACACTTTTCTGCTATCCTATGCACCAAAGGGAATCCCCTCAATGAAACATACTTCCGGTTTCTTTCTCCACGTGTTTTAGTGAGTTATTTCCAAATATTCAAGAATAATAACATGTGTCACTGGCCACCAGTATCGTACCCTCACATATATTTTTTTTTTTGTGCTGCAGTTTATTATCCCTTTCTATCACCAGTGGCGCGCCTAAACCCTACCTACCTAACATTATTTGTGAATTTTTGAAAAATATTCGGAAAAACATAACGCCCAGATGCTGGCTCGAACCCACACCTGTCAGGCGCCATTGGTTTCTGGCTTGTGGACACGGCAAGTTAGTCCCGCCTTAGCCCACTTGGCCACAACGCTCGCCTAACATAGTCAACTACTTCGTGTTTTGTGAAGGTTGCGACGGCGAAGCTATGGAAAACTACGAGAGTCTTCAGGTCCTGTTTCACTTTCTGTCGATGAACGACGCACCTCCGAAGTCGCCACAAATACAGGCCTCTACGATTGTTTTTTGCATCCTTTCACTGAGCATGTACTTCCTCCACCGTTTTTATACTTATCCCACTCGTTTTCTGGCTCTAACAATCGTCGTTTTCGGCAATTTGACATATTTAAAAGTCACGCATCAAGCTTTGATAAAAGCAAAACAAGCCAGACCGGAACTTGGTTTCATTCTAACCTCGTTTTGATTTATAATGGCGATACCCACGAGTTTTTATGAGAGGTGCCGGAAAGTTGTGAATAGGTTTAGTGGGTTTTCTCTCTGAAATTGGATGTGCAAATTGTGCTGTAAAGATTACAGCTGCCTACGGGAGGCTGGTAGCTTCAAACACCTAGACACACGGCGTTGTCTCGGATAACGGAGAAAGGGCGACTCAAGAAACATCGGCGGTCAGCCGTACTTCTTATACCTGACCAAGACACGATTTCTACCTCAGACAGATAGGGCAGGTGAGCCCATCTGCCTGTCTACAACATCAACTGCTCGTCTTTCTGCCTGTCTACAACATCAACTGTTCATCCAGGCTTACTCGTGCACAAACTCCCTGCGTTACGCCAGGTAACGAGTTTTCTTTTGATTTGGCTCAGGACATGCGAATGCCGGCCATTTGAGTTTCGCAGACATTTAAACTGGACAGTGAGGTGTGAGAGATTAGTTTAAAAAGATTGGTGTAATAAGATTGGTGTAAAATAGTATTGTTTATTTATATAAAGTATTGAGAGTGTGGAACTTATATTTGTGTTGGTGTTTGCCTGTGTTAGTGAGAATCTGTGAAGTTGTGGGTGTGATAGTTAACAGAGAGACTTGCACGCACACTTTATTTCAATCTAGGAGTCAATTATATTTTGCATTCACTTAGCTATTGTAAACAGGCATCCATCCAAATATCCATATGTTACACATTCCAACAATTTGAATTTGAGATGATAGTTGATTACTCAGTCTAAAATTCCAAAAATATCATACTGGTTCAAATGTAATCATCGTTACATCATTTATTTGAGTGTTTCTTTCTGCAGACTAGCACAAGTGCAGATGGCTAGTGTTTTGGAACATCACAGTGATATCAATTTGCCTAAAGTGATGAAGGCTGTCTTGGCTGTCTGTGAGGTAAATTGATTTTTTTCTTTCTAATATTCATAAAGATTCCTCTCTCTCTTTCTCTCTCTCTCTCCCTCTCTCTCTCTCTCTCTCCCTCTCCCTCTCTCTCTCTCCCTCTCCCTCTCTCTCTCCCTCTCTCTCTCTCTCTCTCTCTCTCTCTCTCTCTCTCTCTCTCACTCTCTCTCTCTCAATTGATTTTTTTCTTTCTAACATAAATATTCCTCTCTCTCTCTCTTGCTCTCTCTCTCTCTCTCTCTCTCTCTCTCTCTCTCTCTCTCTCTCTCTCTCTCTTTCTCTCTCTCTCTCTTACAGAAATAGAGCGTAATTGTTTTTTTAAATATTTTTTGATGTAGGATATGTAGAATATAAGTTTGCAGAATGTTAATCACTGTGATGAATCGGCAGTCAACAGAAAGAGGAAGAGGAATTGTAGCTTCTTCATATAAAACCGAATCAGAGTCATGTTTTTCTTCTATTTTTAATTGCTTTGTTTCAGAAAGTGGACGATGCAGCTGAGCGACTTGTGCGTCTTGGACATCGTAGAGAGGCCATACCACTGATCACCAAACACGCTTTTCATCTGACCGAACTTGCTCGAGCTGCCACTGAAGCAAGCATTCAGCATGCCTATTACCTAGAGGTTTGCGGTCTACTTGTTTTAAGTTATACCATTTCCAACAAGTACTAGAGGATAATATTACAAAAGTATTATGCATAACACTTCTGTTGCTGTGACTGAGTTTTGTAGAAGTGTTACACAGCAATAGTCGATTCAGCCCCGAGGCTTGATATTTGTGTAACCCAAATTACTTATCCACTTAACCCGTTCACTCAGCAACATGGCAAGAGTCATCGTTTTTGAGGTTTTCCAACTGTATTGAGCAAACAACATCAACAATTGCATACAAGCTCTTTCCAAAACTCACTGCACTACAAGCAGACAGTGTGCTATTTATATAGAGTCTATCAACAAGCTAGAAAAATGCAGAATGTCACTGAATGACATAATCAGCCAATCAAAATGAAACTCGTCGCCGGAGTTATGTCATAGTACTTTCTATATTCATCTCGAAGATTCAAATAAATAATTACAATATTTTGATCAACAGAAACAAAAAGACATTACATAAGCCCCCTCTAGCAATGGCATAGATCGAAGAGAAGTAAACGCCATAATAGCACGCCTCGTGCCTGGATACAATAGCTACTTGAAATCAAAGAGGACGTCTAAATTGTAACAAGAAGAATGGCCTTTTGGATAGCTTATTTTCCTTTTAATTAATGTAACTTATCTTCATTTTAATTAAGGTAACTTATTTTCATTTTAATTAAGGTAACTTATTTTCATTTTAATTAATTTGTTGTTTGTGTACCCTTTTTCAGTATTACACTATAACAACATAACATCTATAAAACTCGTTTTGATTTAATGCTTTGTGCAGGGAATTTTTATTTTACGTTTATATCAGGATAATAGTGAAGGTTTTTCATAACCAATACAGATCCTTTCCCCACCAATGTACCTATTGATTTCTTGTATTTTAGAAAACGCACTGATTTAACGTTAGATGTATTTTAAAAAAATTTAATGAATTGATTGGTTGTTGTTGCAGGCATTAAGTGTGCTGGGAGAAGCACAGTCTTTGGCTGAGCAAGTGTACTTTGATGTCCAGACACTTACATCCTTGCCAGAGGTATTGTAAACATTGCCTTTATTTCGCAGGTAAACATATAATAATAATAATAATAATAATAATGAATGGTACTTATATCGCGCAAATCTCACATCGTGACTTGTATAGTGACAAGTGATTCACAAACCAGATTACACTTGTGCATCACATTTGTTTTTCACTTCATTTGGAGAAGGGCACATGGAGTTTAATTAGTTCTTGCACATAAAAAGCAAGAAGTAAAAACAATACTTCACTTTGCAGACTCGCAACATGAACCTGCCAGTACAACGAGAGCTGTGTAATGTTCTACTGTGCCAAGGGGAATTGCTGGTTGAGGTGTCTGCAGTGCAGGTGAAGGAGATGAGGTCGCTGCAGCTGACAGATCAACGCAAGGGCTCCATACAGAGGATGGTGGAGGACTACATCAGGCAGACCCCGGTCTACACTCCTGTCCAGCGTGTTTGGCTCAACAACAGAGCGTAAGACTGTTGCTCTGCTCCATTTCCTATTGTGACACTACTACTTAGAGCATTAGTCTGTCTGGTTTCCAAGACCTCTTTTTTTTATAAGACTAATAATGTTTTAATTTTGCAGTATTACGATGCAGTAAATTCAGAGTTCTAAGGTGCATTAGCCCATCTTTTTTACAGTGCTTTCAGCTTCTAGTACATTTCAATGGCTCTTTGGAATTTTCTTTTCTAATATATACAATATTATGTTTTGTGTGCATGCGTGCAGGACTGTGTTTGAGGAAATTAGTTCAGCTTGTCTCAGTGCACATAATCTCGCTGGCAACATGACTGAGCTGAGAAGCAGGGTAAGGTTTTCTGTGTGTCAACTTTTCCTGTTCTTTTGTAAGACCCTTCATTGCAACCCCGGTGATGATCGATTCATTCCAATTTAGAATTAGTTTGTATAGCTTACAAACCCATTTGATGGAGACACATTTATGGTGCTGTTGTTCACATCCATCATTATTTTTGGTAGAATCTTGCTGACATTTAACTCTTTCTGTATATTGCAGGCACTATTGTGTTTAGGCAAAGGTTTGCGCATCCTGGCAGAACATAAAGGCCCTGATCCTCCTCCACAGTGGTTGGTCCATGAAATGGTACAGAACTTTTCTTGCCGATCTCTCTCTTTTCCTTCTTGTTCACAAATCATTCTTTTCATAAACTGTATGTTTCATGCTAAGTCTGAGACAGCACTTTATGTTGGCGTGGTTGTACGGTTATGTTTCTCTGTACAGAAAAAAGCTTGTTCACTTTAGAACAGTGCTAGATTTGGGAATACAGATCTTTTTTTGTGTTTTGCACCGGGTTTATAAGGGAAAGTACATTTTACTTTCTTTTCTATTGCAGGAAATGCTGCGGATGCAGGCAGATGTAGAGGAAGCAGAAGCAGAAGAGATAGAGAAGGACAAAGTCAAAGGGAAGGAAGTATCACCAGAGGAAGGTGAAGGAGAGGAGGAGGCAGCTCCAGAGGAGGAAATGAGTGAAGAGGAGCAGAGATTGTTTGCTAAGCATGCTGCCATTATCAACAAGAAGGCGGTTAGTGTTTATGATGTTTAGCTTTATTTAATTTAAGCGATTTTATCGGATCATCAGCGAAAAGGTTTCATTTGTCATTTTACTGAGATTTATTTTATCCAAAGGTACTGGCATATATATATATATATATATATATATATATATATATATATATATATATTTTTATATATATATATATATATATAGAGAGAGAGAGAGAGAGAGAGAGAGAGAGAGAGAGAGAGAGAGAGAGAGAGAGAGAGAGAGAGAGAGAGAGAGAGAGAGTTGAAATGTAGACAGATGTGCAGAAGATATAATCTTGTGTTTGAGCACTCATCAGCTCACCATAATACATTTAGTTGGTGGTTCTTTGTACTTGTATGGAGTTTTAAAGGTTGGAAATATATTTTCTTGTTCAATGTTTTATATAGTATATATATATAGAGAGAGAGATGTAATATATAGAGAGAGAGAGATGTAATATAATGTTTTATATAGTGTATATATATATATATATATATATATATATATATATATATATATATATATATATATATATATATATATATATATATATATATATATATATATATATACACTATAGAGAGAGAGAGAGAGAGAGAGAGAGAGAGAGAGAGAGAGAGAGAGAGAGAGAGAGAGAGAGAGTTGAAATGTAGACAGATGTGCAGAAGATATAATCTTGTGTTTGAGCACTCATCAGCTCACCATAATACATTTTGTTGGTGGTTCTTTGTACTTGTATGGAGTTTTAAAGGTTGGAAATATATTTTCTTGTTCAATGTTTTTTTTTCTTGTTCATTTTTTTTTTGCAGGGGAGGAGGTGGGGGGCGAGGCTTTTAAAATATTACTTTTTATAATACTGTACACGCGGCATTGTTTTGTCCTATATTGTTGTAAATGTAATGTTTAACATATTTCTTCCATTTTGCCTCCACAGGATGAGCTAGATGCATCAAAGTTGTACTTCACCTATGCTACTGAGTGTCTGACTCAGGCAATGAATCTCTCTTTGGCAAACAAACACACAGTATGTATTCTTCTAAGTTTATATGTTCAGCTGATTACAATTTACAAATTACCTTTATGCAGATTCTAGTGAGTCAAATTAACCCAATGCCACTCGGGCCAGTTTTGAGCTTCCCTTTATTCAGTTTTTTAACACAAGGGAAGCGACTCCGCAAAAATGTTCACACCACACTCAGGAAAAAACAATTACGAAAACCAAATGAGGATTTATGTATGTTTTATTGTGATGAAGAATACCACCAGATGTTGAATACTCACAGTTTGTGTATAAAAGGTGTAAGGTTGTTACAGAAAATGCACATTAAAAAAAAACAACAAAAAAAAAAAACAAACAAAGACAGTGTAGTTTCATGTTTTTATTATGTCAGGATCAGAACTCCTTTTTTTCCAGGGCTATTGTTCTCCACAGAGTTCACAAAACAAGCTTTTATTAAAAGCACAAGGTATGTTGATCTTAAAGGAAATACCATTACCAAAATGGAAGAAAACAAAAATTGAGAAGAAAAAGTGTAATAATGAGAAATGGTGTAAGAATGAGGAGTTTGCCAATAGAGGAATAGAGATCAAGAAAGGGTTCAAACTGTTTGTCAAACATGACAGATAGTTTGTTTTTGTCACTGGGGGAATGTGGTAGATAAGAATGAAGATGATGGTTTGACCGTGAAGGGTGAGATCGAGTGGCTTCCACAAACTCAAAAGAATCATGGACAGGTGCTGAGAGAATGAAATGCAGAAAGAATCCCTATGGATAATACCAACGTCTCCACTCTTTAAGGGCCGGGGGAACGAAGAAAACAAATATCCAGGGGGTGTGATGGACTGAATGTAGGTTCGTCACCTACAGGCTTCAACCATATTTCAGTAAGAAATATAATGTTTAACTTTTTATCCAAAATATAGTGACAAATTTCATCGGTACTTGAGTTAGTAATGATCAAGTTACAACATCTGTCTTCTTTGAGCTTCATTTGCCTTTTCATCTTTCTTTTCCTGGGACCAGAAACATTTGGCAATTCCTGATCTGAATCAATCTCTACTTAACTCATTGATCTGTCGGTCAGATCTTTGAGTTCTGCTGATTGTCAAATTTGTCAAAATCTCGTGATTTGGGGTTACTACTAAATCCAAGTCAGCATCAGACACCTCTCCTTTCGCTATTTCTTCTAGTGTAAAGCTCTTAAAGTCACTGTCATCGTCGGTTTCACTGATAATCGAACACCATATTTTCCTCTTCCATCTTTGCGACAGCGAAAATTGGACCAAAAACTTTCTGATTTAAGAAATATCACCATGAAAAGACTATCAGCTGTAAAGATTTGTCGATCATATACACAGGAAATGGAAGTATTTCCGGTATAAATGTTAAAGCGATAAATTGTGGTTCACCATTATTAGAAATTTACGATGCGGTAGGCTTGTAAGCGGGACTGAATGAGCCTTGCGAGGAAGCAAAGACACCGAGCTCGAGGGACTGAATGAGCCTTATGAGTGGCAAAGGGTTAAGACTGGACATATCAGGCAGATTATGAAGATTGTGAGTAGACTTTGCATTGTATGTATTATTATAGAATCATTAATTATCACAGTAATTGTGGATTTGGATATAGGAAGCATGTGCTGCCGCTTACCTCACTGGATCAACTGCACCCCCTGACCAATTGGAGAAGACAGTGGGGTTTGTTACTGTCACACTGATGTAAAATGTTTTGACCGTGCATATATGTGTTGTCAGGAACAAACAGGCCTTGCTGCATTGGAGTTGGTGAAGTGTTGTGGCCAGTTCGATCCTCCAGCTGCCACTCAGCTTCTTGCACTCTACCAGGTGAGTTTGGCTGTCATTTCTTTTTGGTCTGATCTGTCTCTGTGCAGCATGTTTGGGTGTTACAAAGAGAGGAATAGAACCATGAGAACATATGCTTACAGATATAAACTCTAAAACCATTACAAGGTAAGATGATACAACTGGCCTTCACTTAGATCCTGCATCGAACAGCACCTTGAGCAGCTGTTGAGCTGGAAAGGTGCTGTATAAGAACTATTTAATAAATAAATAAATAAATAAGAAGCAATATTTGAGTCAATTTGTTTTTCCAGTTCCACTTAAAAATATAAGGTAATTTGTATGTGTTGAACCACTTTCTTGTGCCTTTGTGTCTGGAACCTTCTGAAACTGCTTTTGAAGGGTTTTTAGAACACAAAGTATATGTTTTGTATGTATACGAATAGAAGGATCTGTAATTTGCATTGCTATGAGACATTTTCTGAAGAGTGTCAATTGTGGTGGTGGGTTTGTCAATTTGGTAGGTGTGAGTCAAGCTGTACCTCTTGTGAGCATTTGACAGATGCAGAGAAGGGGCTTATGTTGTAAACAGTACATACTTTACACAGTGTTTGCTAATTATTTATTTTACTTATTTATTTTATCTTCATTTTCATGCATATGTTTGCTGTGTCATTTGCAGAGTTGCCAGACATCACAGCACCTCCAGAAGCTGCTGTTGCAAGCCCAAAAAGATCCGATGACTTCGCGTCTGGCTGCACTGCTGCACCAAAGGCAGTGGCTGCTGCGTGACAACCTTACCTCCAACCTACAGCACAGCAACCTCTTCCACAGCATCACACAGGTATAGCCAGTCTGACAGTGATCTACTTTCGTACCTCAAAATGATTACAGTTGACTCCTGTTCACTTGGGCTAAGATCAGGGATCGTCGGGCTACCCGAACAGTAGCCCGATTTTCGGTAAAGATCGGGCGATCGTCGGGGTACCCAAAACTTACCCGACCGTAACCCAACCTTTGACGAACGGTAACTTGATTCCGGTAAAGATCGGGCATACGTCAGGATATCCAAAACCAACCCTATTGTAACCCATCTTAAACCAGAAACAACCCTGATAATGCCCCATCCCTGGCCAATGCTGATTTACCCTAAAATCATATCCCACATATTGTTTATGATATGTGATTGCATGAAGAAAGAATTGAGATGTCTGGTGTTAATAAGGACTGTCAGCACAGGCGTTTTTGTTTTCAGAAGTCCTTGGTGTGTCCCCACTGAAGTATTTACACACCATTTCGATAAAGATTTATATTAAAGGGATCTTCATTGCTATCGAAATCATTTGTAAATACATAAACGAAAGGCAAAGCCCCAAAAAACAACCACAGCGGAATAGGTTTTCGCAGGCAACAAAAATATCCTAGCACAATCAACTGTAGAAGAAGACAACTGTAGTAGATTGGCGCCTTAGGCAAAGGACAACTAGAAAAGAACACTTTTTGCAGACCAGCAGTAATGGGCACGGAAGTTTACCCTTGGCTTATAATGTTTAAGTAAATACAATAGTTAAAAGAAACACTTTAACAATATTTTACATATTGTATGATAAAAATTAAGAATTATAAGCACACTTTAATAATGATATCTTGCTGAATTGATTTTGTATAAATATTTTTTACATACGTACGCCGCAGCAAATGTGAAGCAGACGGAACAGTCCGCAGACAGTTTAGCCAATGAGAAGCGAGAGTAGGCCTATGTTAGCTTGTGCGCAGCGTGCCTTTGTGGTGTGCAGAATCGGGCGACACGCGGGAGCGCGAATCGTTACGCATCCACATTTCTGGACTACGATACGCATCGGGTTTTTGTAAGGCTCTATCGGTCCCTACTCTAGTCAGACAAAAGTCGAGATAAGTACTGTGCCCTATTCGCCGCGAGTGGGGCCCAGATCGTGCTGGTTTGCTGGGACTGGTGTTATGGTAGCGACTGGTGGTGTATCTAGCTGCCCGTCTCTGCGCCATCTCAAGCTTAGGAATTTGGGCTTTTTGGTGTGGGCTCCATACTGAGCAACAGTATTTCAAGTAGGGACGCACTAAGGTGTTGTAGACGTTTGCTTGTGTCTCTTTGCTGCGGGTTCTTACATTTCTACGCAGGAAGCTAAGCGTGCTACTAGCCTTCTTTGCTGTTGCATCTATATGATGTTTTTAATTCAGATCTGAGGAAATGTTGATTCCCAGATACTTGGATGCAGATGTCAGTTCTAACACATGGCCTTTGAGTTTGTATTTGTGGGTCTTAGGTGATCTTGACCTGGTGACACTGATGATGTTGCACTTTTTGGGATGAAGTCTTTTCCCATTTGGCTAACTGGTTTAGATCTTTTGAAGGATGTTACAATCAAAATAATATGATAGATGGTAGCCATGCATGTTTCCGCCATGCTAATAACAGTTTGTGTTTATCTCCGATTGTGTGATCTGAGCCCTTAATTTAAAACTTGTATTAGCATTGCCTCAACCTCAAACTTTATTATACTTCATTTGCTTTACAAGCTATAACTGTGAAGAAGGTATTATTCATCATATATAGCCTTTGTGAGCACACTTACATTTCCTGTCACAGACATTGGAAAAGGACTGGCAAGCATGGAAACTGTTGGAGATTCTGCCTAATCACTTGGATCTGCTAAAAGAGTTTCCTGGCAACTTCAACTTTGTCATTCTGCAGCATTCACCTGACAAGTTAGTACAGGCAATCTTTTATTTCCAACTGATTGATCCTATCCACTGTTACTCTTTCAATACCAACTCATTGATCTCTCTCTCTCTCTCTCTCTCTCTCTCTCTCTCTCTCTCTCTCTCTCTCTCTCTCTCTCTCTCTCTCTCTCTCTCGCTCTCGCTCTCGAAGTATAGATGTAAATATTGTTAGTTTTGTTTTTTATTTGTATGTGATTTTGTTTTAGGACCAATGTTGATTGTTGCTTTTTGCAGAGACTTCCTGTATGCAGCACTACTAGATAAACCAAGATCAGCAGTTGGGGACAAGGATAAAGGCAAAGGAAAAGCTACAGCTGGGTTAAGTAAGTCCCATTTGTATGTATGCTTGCACATTGCTGATGGTCTGTGGTTTGTGTATGTTAATAAATAACACTCTTTGAGAGAATTGCAAATAGTGAAATACAGTATTCATCTGTAATGAAGTGGACAACAAGTTTTACAGGGCTGTGATATTGGGTTTGGGATGAACTTATATTTGTACATGAAGAGTGCTCCATGTTTTGTGGTTAGCGACTGAAAACCCTTGCATTGGTGCACATTAATACTGTTCTCCCTCCATCTAAATATAGTGGAAACTTAAAGTTCGTACAAATCTTTGTTGCTTTGTACTGATCTCCAAGCTATAACATTATAACAGGACAGGGTGTTTTAATATTTGGCAAAAGAAAACGAGGTGGAGGGAGGGTGAGGGTGGAGGGGGGGGGGGGAGGAAAGCTTTGTAAAGATAATTTTGTAACAAATATTTACAATACAATATTATACAGTACAGTTTTATACAGTACAATTCAGTACAGTGCAGTACAACCTTACTGTCAGATTACAAATAAAAAATGTTTAGAAGAAAATTAGAGAAAAACTTTCAGTATCTCATATGTTCTTGAAATTTGTTTGGTATGGAATTTCTTGATTTATTTGTGCATTTGTCAGGACTTCCAGCAGATCCAGTTGTAATGAGTAAGTTGAGTAAGCATGCGGTGAAGGATAATCTATTACTCAGCCTAAGCTTTCTCCAGTTTATTTTGGTTCAGATTTCATACTTAATGTCATTACATTTCTTCTTTTTTTTTCCCATCTTCTTCTGTTGTCTTTGTTATCTTAACATCTCCCTGTTTCTATCTCAGAGTCAGGGTCCTTGATTCAGATTTCCACATTTGTGTTTCTACAATTATTAGTTCTTACAATAATTTAGTTTTTAGTGTTTATGTTCTGTTAATCACTTTTATTCCTTCACCATTTGTGTTCTTTCCGTCTTTGTTAGGTTCTGTAGAATTAGTTTCATCTTTTGAAATTATTTTCACACATTTCACATTGTCAGATTCTCTCAGCACAGAATTCAAATATGATCACTTCGTTTGCATGGATGTTTCAGGGTGATAACAGTTTTTTACATAATGACAAATTTACTTCCACTGACCATTAAAACTTTAATGTACAATTTTGATGTCAAAAATGAGTGAATATTTCGTTTGCATTTAGCTTCTATTTTACATGTGCATTTAACTCCTAGAATATACATAGGTTTTATGTGTTTCTAGGTTTTATGTGTTTCTCCCCCGTTGGGGTGCTGAGGTTTTATGTATAAATAGTATCCCCACTTTAAAGTGACTGGATAGTAGGGTGCCTTCAGTGTTACCATTAGGATTGTTTCAGCAGATCTTTTATACAGATCAGGGATGAGTCCTCTTGCAACAAAGTTGTGGTCCTGATTTGGCTCTTTGCAGTCCGCTGGACCCTATAAACAATCACTAACCAACTAATTATGTGTTTCTAAACAGTTTAATGTTTCATAATTTACTAAGATGTAATTGTTCTTTTGAAATTTTATCAAACTGCCTTTGGCGTAGGTGATGTAACATTGTTTGCAATGCAGCGTTAGGCGTACTTCACACATAATTAACAAAAAGGACTTAAATACCTTGTCACTTTCCATTCAAAACCACATAGATACTCAAATCTGAACTCATCTGTCACCAGAAAAGGAATTTCACAGGAACAATAACAGGAGAAAACAACTAGCAATAACAGCAAGAAAAAGAAGAGGTCATTTAAATAAAAAAAAAAGAATAATAACGTGTAATTAAAGTGCACACTATTTCAAAAATTTGAGTTTAATTTAATTTTCATTCATTTCATTGATAGGTAATGACATAGGTAATGTCATAAATGGAACAGCTATCTTTTTTACCAAGCCTCACACATTAGTGACATCTTCTTTTTAGCAGCTGATGAATTGGTGTTACAGTGTGATTTCATTGGTATTATTTGTTTTTTAAGCATTTTGTTGACTTTTGCACTGGGTGGTGCAATAGTGTATAGTGATCTGGGCACATATTAGAAATGTTTCATGTAAACCAGTTTTGGAAGGCAACCACCAAAGAATACAAAGAATGAAAGAGGTGCGCAGCACACCGCAGTCAACCTAGCTGTGATCAAATGGGTATCGGGATCAGTTTTGAAGCAAGGAAGGCCAGGCTGCCAGGGAGAAGAGATAGACACCCTCCTCATTAAGCTGGCCGAAAGGAAATGGTGGGGGGTGGGGTCCCAAACACATCCCTCCTTAATGACCGAAAGGTTAACAGGAACACATTCACACCTTTTCATCTATATTTTCTTACTGCAGCCAACCGTGCCAAGATCTTTGGTGCTGAGACCAGCAAGCAACAACTGCAGGAGCTAGTGGGCAAGTTCTCACAGCACAAACACAGTGTGCAGCAGTTCTTGCTCAAACAGGAGTATCAGCGCACACAGGCAGCACAGAGGACTAAGATGTTAGAAAATCTGGATGACAATCTCAAACCTACCAAGGCGAGTGTACAGTTGAATCATCTCTGGTACTGTAGTGAAAATATAAATTTGTTACATGATCTTTCTGATAATCTTTGCAACAGCATGAAGTCCATAATCTCCTGACCAAGGTGAATTAATAGTTGAATTATCTCTGACTAATACAAACAATGCGTCATTTCCCAATGAAAATGGACAATAATGCGTAAAGCGTTACAATTTAGATGAGACATGATTATTACGCAACATAAAACATCAGGCTGCAAGGCCCTTGTTTGATTTTCTTGAATAATTTTTCTTTAAGCCCAGCACAATCTTTTGCTCATTGTGTCTGAAAGAACTTTAATGTGTGACAGTATTAATATAAAAATAAAACAACACACTGGTTCAGTTGTTACCTCTAAATACAAGAAGGTCAAGTAATCATAAGCAGCTGTGGACACAAGATCCACTTTAATGAACGTTTTGCAGAGGCAAAGAACAACTAGGACCATATAGGGCGCTTGAATATAAGTGGTATTTGAATGTAAGCAGACTAGAAAATAGCTGATTATTCACTGTAGCTATGGGACTATGCACCACAACATACAGGTGGCAATGGAAAGCAACACAGGGGATGAGGAGCAGATGCTGGAGGAAGAGTTCAGGGAATTGGTGACTGCTATGGAAGACTACCTCAAGCCTGTCATGAATGCTCTAGACAGCACACTGAGGTTGGTCATTTTATCTTTCTTATCAATTAATACTCCTACAGTAGATTTGTTGTCAATTAATATTCCTATAGTAGATTTGATCGGGTAATGAATCTTGTAGATCAAACAACATAATCACAAATGCATGCAAAATATCTGCATCTGAACACTTGATCACTTAAGCCCAGGTCAGACCTACCGATTCTCATAAGATTTACCCGGTCACACGCTGCAGTAAGTGCTTACAATAAAATCTCAAGTGAATCCATCATAGATTCAGAGGATAGAAAATGTTCAAAATTCCTGCGTTGAAATCATAAGTCCGAACCAATAAGAACATGCTGGGGTGTCCTTGACTTTGAGACTGAAGAAAATGGCTGACACCACCTCACAAAGGTTGTCATCGGATCAAAGAGCAGAATAAACCCAGAGTGACTCTCTCCTCCCGATCCATGGCCATACATGATCCATCGACAGAAGTTTCCGCCTCATCTGCTACTAAAACTGTTAAAATGGCAAACAGTCTTCTCTTTCACTCTCCGAACTGCTCAAATCGAACTGTTGGCCATAGCTTTTATAACATGTAGCCTACGTAGCAACAAGGGAGCACACTACATGAACAAAGAAAGAGGCCTATGAGCGAGCCGCAGCAAAAACCAATTCCAACCTCTGTTGTATGGTATTAATTTTTGCGTGTGACCGATTGCTTCGTGCGATCAGCCCTGTGATCAAATTGCATTCACAAATTGTATGATTTAATTTGTAGGTCTGACCGGGGCGTTAGCATCAGTAAAACAAAACCAACCATTGTCTTTCTTTGTTTTATTTGAGCGCCCAATCTCCTTTCTATATTTTGCTCAAGAATCAGCAATCCTCATGTTACTCATCAGTACTCAATACTCAGATAATATTTCTTCTGATTTTTGTTCACTTGAATAAGATCTGGGGCTAGGAAACCTTTCTCAAGGACTATACTTTCATTTAACTCATTTAAGTTTGTTAACACAGTTTCTAGACTTGTGTACATGTTAGTAGTGAATTCCACTGAGTTTACAGTATCTATATAACTGTATTTGAACTGTATAACCATGCTGGCTGGACAATGTGTTCCAGGCCAAGCCAGTCACAGACGGGCAGTATGGTTAACCTGGCCAAGGACCACAAGGAAGCCAAGGACCACAAGGAAGCCAAGGACAGCCAGGAGGCCTTTATCCTCCTGGCAGATGCAGACCTCATGGAGCTGCCCCTGGAGGCTCTTTCCTATCTGCAGGCGGACTCAGTCTCCTCTATTTCCCGCGACTTCTCTCTGCAGCTGCTCTTCCACCGCATCCACCAAGGACTGGGAACAGGTATGCTGTTTTAACAAGCACATCAACGCTAACACCTATTCCCCATTCAAACATTTGACACATTGCCCTAGTACGCTAAGCCAATTATCCCAACCTGTGCCAACGGGTGAAAGAATTGAAGTTGTATATGGGACACAAGGCTTAATTTCACTACTTCTAGTGGCGTGTTTTGTTGCGCAAAGGTGTGTTTATAGGCGTGTTTGAATTTAATGTGAGCTGTTTGTGATTTTATAATTACCATGCATGTTGTTGTGTGTGTGTGTGGCACATTTGGGCTTGGCCTTTGGTCAGAAACACCCAGATGGCAGGCATAATTTAGACACATTCACATGTGTGGTGTTTTGTGTGTGCATAGTTGTTTGCAGACTCTCTTTGAAGCTCTGCCTTGACATTTTACCAATTTCAAGAAGTTGGGTGAATCTAAAAGTTCAGTTGCACACTGCCAACATGATTTGATTTGAATTTACCCATGGCTATTTCTTCTGTGATTTCAGACGCTCCACCAAAGGGTGAGCTAAAAGTGTAGAAGATCTAGAATATATTAGCTTTTGTTTTATGTCTGGCATTTATTTTGCTGCCTTTTATTGTCTTACATATTTGTAGTTTAAATGTGTTAGATTATATATATAGTGTTGAGCTAGCTAGAAATATATTGAAAACTTGGTTTATCATTTCAACAAAATCATGCCCATTTTTACAGCTTAATTGATGCTCATGCTTTTATTTTTGTTTTAGTAAGAGATTTTACTAAAAGTATTTTCATTGCTTATAATAAGATTAACTATGATTTTTTCAGATGGACAGGAAGGTGACTGCTATGAATTCATTTATCTATTTTTCCCAGTGTTAAAAATAGCTTTTTTTGCTGAAGCCTAGAAGAATCATTTATTTAAACGTGTTTCTTTTGCGAAGTGCTGTTTTTTTTGTTTTTTTTTCAACCACCCTTTACTATGAAGTAACACCAGAGTGGATACAGAAAAGTTATACTTTGCTTATTATCTCTGTTGTTTGTTCTGTGTGTGTTGTGCTGAGTTTTGTCATTTGTTGACATAGTTCTAGAACTGGTTTATCCCGCCTTTTTATCAACATTTAGCATTGCATTATTGTTGGCTTTTTACATTGCTATGCATAGTTTTTAACTGAATATGCTGCACATCCATCCAGAAAATTCTTCTGTGGTCTTTATGATTTGCTGTTGCACTCATATGCTGTTGCCCTCTTAGTATTAGTGTAAATATTAGAATCTCCATGTGTAAACCAGTAGTAAAATTGCAGATTAAATTAATACCGATTTGCTCTCTTTTGCCACTAATTCTAACCCACTGTGTGCCGCTTGCGTTTCTCAGTAGAGTATGCCACAGCTTCTGAGGTACCAAAACAGGCGGCATCGCCAAAAGGGAAAAAAGCTAATGTCAATGCTAATGCAAGTAAGAACATCTTATTGATAAGCTGCTTTCTTGTCTCATCCTTCTACTGTAGAATAGCTGTTGTTATAAATGTGTGTTTATTAACTAACTGTTTAACAGAGACTTTTCTACAGTACTTTTGTATTGTTGATTTTGATTGTCGTGTAAATCATGTAAAGCAACAAAAACAGTTTGTGGTGGAATTGTTTTAGATTTTATTTAGGTTTGCAACTAAACAGATAACTATAATACTAATGAAATTGTTTGGGAATGACATCAAGGTTTAAAACAGAGTACGTGTGAAGAGGTGGTGGGTGAAATGATAACATATATGTTAGTTGGTAATGTTGTCTGGTAATTTCCTTCCCATCAGTGTATATATGTGTTTCTGCTGACTGCTTCATCAAATGTTAGTTGTTGTTTTTTTATTTCACAAAATTTCACGTTTTATTCTAGGTTATTAAGATTGAACTTATGATTCTTTTATGCATGATAGGTATGAATTAGGAACACATACTGTGCAAATTTGGTCAACCTCACTCCAAGGTCAGTTGTCCAAAGTCAGTTTGTATAGGTATTGTGAAGTGACCTTGACCCTAAACTATGAGAGATATGAAGTCCAAGCTTGTTGTAGTAGAAATGATAGATTGATCTTTCATATATTTTCTGTTTTTGCGTTGATCTTGAAGTTCAAGGTCATTTTAGGCCTTGCAAAAAAATACAAAAAATAGGTCATTGTACAGAGGAATGACTGTTTATTTAACCCATAGTATGCAACAACATGGGTTATTTGATCAGACATGCATGAGAGATCATGTGAGGGTCAAAGTCATCCCAAAATCAAGGTCACTGAAGATCAAGGTCATCCCAAGGTCTTGTTTCTTTTTTTTTTTTTTTTTTTTTTTTTTTTTTTTTTGCGTAATACATCTTTTGCAGTACTTTATTTGATAGTACATGAACATATTTGGAGCCAGAGGTCAATATCATCTTAAGGTCAAGAGCATAGAAAGATCAAAGTCAGTATTTCTTTGCATTTTAATGACACCATTTAATTCCGTTTATCCTGGGCACTGCCACTCATTTTCATGTTTAAATATTGAGTTCCATAAGGAGCATGTGAGTCATATGGGCCCAGCCCTTTTAGATGACATTAAGCCCTTCTAGTTGACATTAAGAGGACTTTATTATTGCCATTGTTATTATCATGCATTTTAAAACATATACTTGGGGTGGGAGGTGAGGGGGAATATTTGAATCGTTGAATGCTTGCTTTTGGCTTTTTATTTATTTATTATTTTTTTTTTACACAGAATTGCATTATTAAATGTTTTTTTTAAAATGATTTCATTATTTTCTGTTGTACTGTTAAACAAAACTGCTAAGATGCATCTATTAGATTCTGTCATGTTATTAACTAAGTTCTCAACTATTTTCAAAAACATTATAACTTATTAAAGATGTACATAAATAAATAAATAAATAAAGCAGATTGAAAACGTATCTATGTTTAGATTTAGACCTAGTGCAGTCAATGTTTGCACAGTGGATGTGACTGTAAAACTTTATCTTTCAGAGGAATCCCCTGTTGACAAGAAGAAGGCAAAGGATGCAGCACAAGCCATGTCTCGCATTCCTGGTGCTCGTGACATCAAAGCTAAACAAGGAAAGATTGTGAGTGTTTTTGGGTATTTTTTCAAAGTATGTACTGTTGTTTCCCAAACACTTTTTTTAACAAGTTTTCTTCGACATAGGATGTACTGATTTTTAGTTAAAATTGCATTTGTATGATACTGTACAAAACTAGGCAGTCTTCAGTTGGAAGTGCAACAGCCATCAGTCAGTATAATGACTGGAAGAAGTTAATATACAATTGATACCTGATGTTTGCATGACATGCTATATATGTACTGACCTCGTAAGGTTCTGCCTCTTTGATGTTTGCATGATACGCTATATATGCACTGACCTAGTAAGGTTCTGCCACTTATATGACAAAGGCTGACCATAACAGCAGCTTTGTTTTCTACAACTGTGGTGAATAAATGCTTTATATTGTGTTGTTTCAGGTACCTCTAAATAGGCATCTGCAGTCGGGGCAAGTGGGAGTAGATACAATGAACTTTAAATGTATCCTTTCCATCTGCTATGCATTTGTTCTAGGTGTTTGTTTTCTGATAATCCTGCATTGTCATTTATTTTTATTTTATTTCAATTAAAATTTACAAACAACATACAGTGTATGGTGAATTCTGTTGATAAATGGTAGCTGTTCTCTTAAGTTTATTATTTTAGAGACTTACTGTGCTTCATTTTTAAACTTTTGAGAGTGTATTCAAAGCACTATTCAGTGTTTCATTGCACATATTTTTGATTTATTTTGATTTCCATTGTATATTGAGTTGTTTAAGGGTATTGGTGAAACGTTCAACTTTATGTTTATAGTAACATTTTAGGGAAAAAAAACCTCTTCAAATGTTTAGGTTTGTAATGTTTTACTTCTAACAGGTGAACATTTGTACTATAAAATCTTTAACTTTGTCAGACATTGTGGATCCCAACTTGGACTGTGCGGAAACAGGTGAGACACATTTTATTCTCTATCATACCTTGTTACTTAACCAGCAACTGTGACATGAATACCCTAGTACAGTAGTTGTTGAGTGACCATTAATTGTGATAGTCATGCAAATACATAGGCTAAGCATTAGTTCTTCCTGCTATCGATTTTCATTGAGAGGAGGGCGCATTTTATTGCTAAGTTAACCTTGTAGGGGCTCTGTTTCTATGTTAGAAATTTATGGTTGCAGAGGAGAGACCACCAATACAGCAATTCAACAAGATTTTGGAAGAATATGAACAGCAGTTTACTCCGCGCTGGTTAGGACTGGTGGGTGATGAGCACGTACCAAGGTGAGACGTCCATTCTTTTGGTATTTCATTCCATAGCTCCTGCCCTGAAGTGGGACGACTTACTTCTTCTGTTAAACACACACCTTTGTGTCTCCTCATTTCATTAGTGACTTGTCTTCTATGTTATTTTACTATAAAACAACTGTAACGAAGGGAGGTACATTGAAGAAGGGATGAAGGAGAAAAATAATTGTATTTTTCTAGTCTTGGAAGTTGTTGATAATTAGGGGTGTTTTGTGAGTGTCAGATTTGAAACAGTTTCTTGATAACATCAAGTACTAAAACAGCTGTTACAAGTTTTCTTTCGTTTTGCTCCTAGTGTTGGAGAGTGGGAGATCTACATCACTGAGAGCAGTTCCTTCATTTTCTATGGTTTGGAGCGCATTCTGTCGTACATCCCCCCAGCCAAGATGTCTTCACTCAACATACCTGGTGAGTTACTTCCTCAAATATTCAGTTCATGTAAGGAGAACATTTTGCCAGAAATGATTTTTCAGATTTGCTGACTCGGCAAAGGACATTGACTAAAACATGTCAGATAAGCTGAAAAAAAAGTAGAAAATTCCTTTCAAATACCCCGTATTTTACATTTGCAAGAACATTTACCTGCATGTAGTCAAGTGTCTTGATGTATCTTTATACAGAACAGAACGTGCGTGTGTGTGTGTGTGTGGGTGTGTGTGTGTGTCTGGAGGGTAAACCAGTTGTGCTGATAAGATGTTGACTGAGGAATGTGTGTTTATTATATCTTTCTTTTTGCTGCCCAATAAATGACCCTAGTTTAACAAATTGTGTACCTCTGTAATGCATTTTGGCAAGAACTAAATCATCACTTTAGAAACGTTTTGTGTATTACAATAACTGTTTTGACTTTTGTTTTTAGATTGTACAATATTGTGATCTACATACTAAAATTATTTTGGTTTGGCTTTCACACGGTGATATTGTTGGCTTGGTTTTCAGATTGTATGATACTGTATATGCTGGATCTGGCTCAGACAAGCAGGAGCTTCATGCGACAGTCTAAAGTAGACGTCTTCAAGTAGTGAGTAACTAGCTGTGTTTACCTGTTATTGTTTTCACTGTAACTAAGGTGCTGTACTCGTGTGAGGTGTTTGTATGATTTATTCTGCCAAACTGATGACAAAATTGTGTGTTTTACCATTTGAATTTTACCTGCCGAAAGAAAGTTTTAAAAAGCTGCTGTTGTGCAAAACCAAAAGGAAAAACCGGTTTGCTTCGAGCTCACAAGTTTTCACAGGTTATAAATTCAAAGTCAATAGCATAGGGTGTTAGTGGATATAGTGATGATGATGACCTCCATTTGTGATGTGCATGTCTCCATCCATTGTAAAGTGTTCAGGTGCATGAAGAGCCACAACAGACTGCACTGTCTGTTAGCTGTTTGTGTTAACAAAGTCATGCTTACTGTTTCAGTCGTGAAGACTTGACCCTTGAGAAACCGTTGGAGACAGCCATGCTGACCAGCTTGACCGGTGTACGCTGTGTGATGGCTAACCAGTGGTATTGCACTCTAGCTGAGAACACTGATAAGCTCAATGCTACCATAAAAGGTATGAAAGTTTGAAAGAAACCGATTATGCACCATCCCACCCCTCTTTTAAAAAACAAAACAAACATAAATCATCCAAGTAATTTATTATTTTTTTAAAGCACGTTTCCTCCCTGATCTGAAGATTTTCAAAATATCAAGTGCTTAGAAATCCTTTCCTCATAACAGAGCCACAAACGGCTCATAGTAAAATTAACAGTGAAATTAAAAGTCTGAGAATTTGTATAATATTGGTATGAGTAATCACCTATTTTGAATTGCTTTGTACAAAGAGTGCAGTAAAATAGCTAGATGACTTCTGTACTTACTATTTGTATAGATCTGCTGGAGAAAGGCAAGACAACAGGACAAGCCACACGTCTGCTGATGAGCCCTCGCAAGCGCCGTGACGAAGAGAGGGCTGCCGAGGCAGAGGCGGAAGAGCAGGCCAGAGCAAAGGAAGCAGGAACTGCCAAGGGGAAGAAGGAAGATGCAGCTAGCGAGAAGGGGGGCAAGAAAGACAAGGGAGAAAGAGCTAGCAAGTCGGCCGAAGCCAGGAAAACAGAATCTGGCAGCAAGAGGAACAGCATAGCGGGAGAGAGCACAGGAGGTGACATAGCCACCTCAGAAATGGGAGACCCTGACAGAGACTTGGAAGTGATGAAGGAAGATGACTTCAGTGTCATGCGACGATCATGGTTCAACATGGTCTGCTATGGCATGCCAAATTTAGTCGTTATACAGTGAGCTAGATCGGCAATAGAAAACTGGGATGTTCTGTTTTGATAGTAGAGAAACTGAAGGAAACGGCAGGGTTCATTAAGAACTAAAAATGAAAACAAATATAGAAAGAAAGAGATGTAGCTCATACACATAAATTATGGAAGCGAAAGTTTTATTATGTATAGGAATTAATTAAAATATTATATAATATTAATAGCTACAGATTTGATCATTTGAACTGGGTGTGTATTTGACACATTTTAGAATAAGCATTCAGGTACATCATGGACATTCTGACATGACATAAATATTGGTTAACTTATCCCACAGAAACTCATTGACAATGGGACCAAAACATTGACAATGGGATAAGAATTGTTTTATTGATTAAAGTTGGTAATAAAATATGGCTCGTTGACCATAACTTCGTCTACAATTTGTGCATTACACTTGGGTTTAAAGCACAATTGTTATCGTGTTTGTATTGAAAGAATTTGTGGTAATCTGTGGACATTTATTTTCTGCCGCATCATACATATGTGTTTAAGTGGGTTATGTGCATAATTTGGTTTAAGTGTTGACAAAGAATAAAATCTTGGTTGTGTTAACTTGACATTAATTGATTTTATATATTTACTTTAGTGCTTTAAATTACCACAGTTTCTGTCATTCTCATTTGTTCTTTCTTGTTTCTACTATGTGCCATCAATCTACGATTTTCTTTGCAAAATCAGTCACCCACCTTTTTTCTTACAAACTCTCCCAAAACTCCTGATTTGTATATGGGGTTTGTTGGGTCAGGTTTGGGATATTGGATGCTTTGTGCCAAATGGTCACTAGGGTTTTCTATGGTATTATAATTTAGTAATATAGACATTTTATAGGTATATGTTTCGTTAATATTTTATGATGATGTTGATATTATATTTTGTTTATGTAAACAGGGGTTCAATATATTAGAATAAAACCTCAGCGTCCCCTACATGGGATGCTTTATTGTAAAGTGACCCGCTGGTGGAGTGTCTTTAGTGTTACCATTAGGGTTGTTTCAGCAGATCTTTTATTCAGATTGGGGCGAGTTCTCTTTCAATGAAGTTTTTGGTCCTGATTCAGCTCTTTGCAATCCGCTGGACCCTATAAACAATGACTAATTAACTAACTAACTAATTTACTTTTATACTGTGATGCAAATACATCTCTGGTATTTTAAGTATAAAAATGCATCTCTGGTTACATTACATTACATGATTATTGCTTTAGGTCCAGTGGACTCTTCTGAGCCAAATCAGGACTAAACAATCCTGATCTGCATAAAAGATCTGCTGAAACAACCCTAGCGGTAAAACCGAAGGCTCTCTGTTAAGTTGAAGCGCGCACGATAGATCTAATCGTTTCGATTTGCAAAGTATTCAATGATGGAGTTTATTTACCTTTGATTTGAGTTTGCATGGTTGTTAGGAGACGCTTTGTATAACGTTGATAATTTTCGTTGGTCGATATTGTTGGAGAATTCTCTGGACCCGCTTGTTTACTATCGATCGAAGTTTCGGGATAATTGTCGAAGTTTGAAGGAACGTTCCCTGAATGAGAAGAAATATGTATGACGTAAGACAGTGATGACGAAGTTTAAAGCGATTAGTCAATTGCGTCAAACGAGATCGTTCCACCTTGTTCCGGACTAGAGAAAAAAATTATATATTCGATGATCCGTGTGTTGTTTGTAGTTGTTGTTGATAGTGAGTTGGAAAGTAAAAATTTGAGAGTGGAAAGGCGATTGAGCGATTGTATGCAGTTGTTGATGTGTGCTGAATAAAAGTGGAAAACTTCATACAAAGACTCAGGGACTTGTATGCTGATTGAGCAGGCTGCGTGGATAAACGAATCTGAGTTACACACGCCTATCAGGAATTCAAGCATCAGGGCTGAATCAGATACTGATAGAAAAACACCATCATATCGAGTGTAACACTCTCCACCAGCCAGTCACTTTACAATTAAGACATCCCACGCAGGGGACGCTGAGGCTACACTCTAATTTATCGAACCCCCGTTTACAAAAACAAAATAGAATACAAACATTATAAATTAGCAACAAAACACATACATATAAAATGCCTACATTGCTAAATAATAACGTCATTGGAAGCCCTAGTGACCCCCTGGAAGAAAGCGTCCAATATTCCCAAGCTGATCCAACAGACCTCACACACAAATAAGGAGTCTTGTCCCGGAAGAGTTTTCAAGAAAAAAGGTAGGTGACTGGTCTAGTACAGTGAAGAAGAAGATAGTATAGCAGATTGATAGAACAGAGCAGGAATGATAAAGAACAAATGAAAAAGTGACAGTGGGAATTTAAAGCACTAAATTTCCAGAAAGCGAATATACTATTTATACTGAAACCCCTGGCACCCCAACGGGCATGCTTCTCTGGTATTTTAAGTATAAAAAGATATTCTCTGTGATAAAATTGTCTGGTACACTAAAATGATTTTATTTTGATCAAAAACATTTATGGTTACAAAATAATATTACTGTCCCAATTATAATATTACTGTCCAAATATCCACGTAAGATCAGAAAATGATGTCCGATCTTATGTATTTTGCTGATTCTCGTTCTATTGTTTGTCGGTTCTTCAAATAAAAAAAATGTTTCAAGTGGTCTTATTCCATTTTATTGAGACCATAGTTTTGTTGATTATGCAGAACCGCATTTTAAATACTTTGTGTATACTCTTGCTATCTTGCTTTGTTTAATGAAAGTGATTAACAAAAACAATAAAGAGTTTTAAAGGTTTATTTTGTTGAGGATTATAGGGCAAGAGTTCTGTTGAATATTTTTGGTTGATTGTCATGTCCAGTGTGGACTATTGTAACAGCACTTTTTGGGGTCTCCCTACCATTCTGTTGGACAAACTACAAAAGATCCAAAACTGTTACGTTTGTGCATGATCGTACGTGTGAAACGCGCACGATAGATCCATCCAATCATTTTGTTTTGCAAAGCATTCAATAACAGATTGTATTTACCTTTGATTTGATTTTGCGTTGTTGTTAGAAGAAGCTTGGTATAATGTTGATAATTTTCGTTGGTCGATATTATTGGAGAATTTTCTAGGATTGCTCGTTTATTATCGATTGAAGCGTCTAGATAAATCTACTGGTAGCTGAAAAGTTCTTGGACCCTAAAGAAAGTTGTATGACGTAAGACAGTGATGACAAATTTCATCCTGATTGGTTATAATTGCGTCACGCTGGAATATTTGAACGTTCTCTAGAGTATAGAGAAACTATATATGTGCCGCACTGTTTCAGAGTTGTGAAAGTGGAGAAAGTGAAAAGCTATTGAGCGATTGTATGCAGTTGTTGATGTACGCTGAATAAAGTTGGAAAACTTCATACAACGACTCCTGCCTTGTTGCCGAGTGAACAGGTTGCGTGGATAAACGAATCCGAGTTTATCAGGATTCAAGCATTGGGGCTGAACTACTGATTAAAAAATCCAACAACGAGTGTAACAAAAACGCGGCCACTTCACACAACACATTCCAAAGAATGCACCATAACAAAGTAGTTCATGCATTGGACAAGTTTGCAGCACATTTTAATTCTCAACAAAGGTTCAAGTTTTACATTACATTACATTACATCGTTATTGCTTTAGATCCAGCGGACTCTTCCGAGCCAAATCAGGACCAGTGAAAGACTCATCCCTGATCCGCGTAAAAGATCTGCTGAAACAACCCTAGTGGTAACACTGAAGGCAATCTACCAGCTGGTCACTTTACAATAAAGACATCCCACGCAGGGGACGCTGAGGCTGTACTCTTAATTTATCGAAACCCCGTTTACAAAAATAAAATAGAATACAAACATCATTATACAATGTCAACAAAACACATACATATAAAATGCCTACATTGCCAAATAATAACATCATACTGTAGGAAGCCCCAGTGACCATTTGGCAGAAAGCATCCAATATTCCCAAGCTGATCCAACAGACCTCGCACACAAATGAGTAGTTTTGTCCCAGAAGAGTTTTCAAGAAAAAAGGTGGGTGACTGGTCTAGCGAAGAAGAAGATAGTATAGTAGATTGATAGAACAGAAAAGGAATGAGAAAGAACAAAGGAGAAAGACAGCGACAGTGGGAATTTAAAGCACTAAATTTCCAGAAAGTGGGGATACTATTTATACAGAAACCCCCGGCAACCGCAGGGGGGTCAAGTTTCACACCTTTGCTCTTGTCATTATATAAATACTAAAATATTTTTGGCAGATGCAATCAATTTGACGAAAAGCAGCATTATTGTTATGGCTGCTGCAAGACCGATCTGTCCTGCACAATAACCATAGAATTTATTAACTGAATCGAAGGAAGGCTCATGTTGACATGCAGTTCGAACAACGCCTTGCACTGTGGTCGTGCACTCTTGCATTCGTTTGACAAAGAAACAGATATATTACATTTTTTGTGTGCTATTATCTCCTTCTAGTAAGCCTTGTTGGGAATTAAAAATGCATCCTCGCCAATGGTTTAGTAAGGTTTATAGTCTAGATTTATAAGCTCATCTTCAGCACGTAGGTCGACAGAATGTTTTCTCTTTTACATGGACAACAGTCGTAAGTAGTCTGTGTAAGACAAGTACACTTACAACTTTCATAGTCCATGCTTTGCTAGAAACATTGCCATCTGTGATTGGTCAATTACCATGTGATATCAGTTTTAGTCGCACGCTACCTGGCCCATGAAACTATAAGACACTCGTGGAAATTGGTACATATAATTATATGTGTGTGTTCTTCAATAAATCTGACATTGAGAATACACACGTATACATCAATAGGAAAAATACATCAATTAGACTATAAGACTATAAATATACTGGTCAATAATCTGTTTAAAAATATTTACCAGAAGGCAACATTAAAAAATATACATATCATACATAGCAAAGTTTTAATATAGTGCAACTCAGTCGATATGTCTTAAAGCAGCACCCATATTAAGGAAAACACAACTTTTGTGCTTTTCCAGAAAACCTGTTTTCTGCAACTGGCCTACACATATTTCCTGAGGATTAACAAAATACACTTTGACACCTATAGCTGTGTACTTAGCGACTAGAAATTCTAATCCTTGTACTCCCATCACATCCACAAAAGGCATGGAGGACAGATCTACAATCAGAGTGGAGAATGGGACATTAAAAACATTGGATGGCTCAGGTGTCATGTTCTCTTCGTTTGGAAGGCTAACATCTCTTTCCCCATTTTGTAGCATACTGTTATCACTAGTTTGAACCACATTAATGCTCTCTATCTTATCCTGACCGTTAATACTGACATTGATAGTTTTGGTCCTTGCCAGCTTGATAGGGTTTACCCCAGTCTTTTTGAAGACTTGATCTGTCATTATTTCAGCATTGGCGAAATACAAAGCACTGTTTATGCGTACAACTTTGACACCTTTAAAACCTGTCTGCTCACCTACATACTTGTCCTGTGACCTCCAAAGGCTCATGTTGTTCCCAAGGGGTATTTCTGACACAACGTCTACAGTGTTCATCTGTGAGCGTATAAGAACTAGAAGTGTGCAGTTGATGATCCCCACCAACAAACCTATGTCGGTCTCCAAAAATACAGTGGCCAGGCAAGTAATGATCCATACCAATGCGTCAACACGGGAACGTCGCCACAAATCCGGCAGAGTGAGGATCTTGAGAAACATGGAGTGCAAGTTGATGATGATAATGGTGGCCAGCACACATCGTGGCAAGTAATAGAAATATGGTCCAATCACCATGATGACCAGAAGTACCAACGCCGCTGCAAACAATGAGGCCACCTGAGTTTTTCCACCTGCACCATCCTGAAATGCCACCAATTATAAAATTGTCATGCATTATTTACACACGGGACACGGGACACACTGACATTTAAAACCTCAAAAAAAGATATTGCAAAGATTTCAAACCTGAAATTGTAGAAAGTCATAATGATGGTAAAATGAAATTTAAAATATTCTATAACAGTTGTTTGATTCAACAAAATTTAATGTTCTTCTCTTCTGAGCAAAACAAATAGCAACAAAACTCTAGCTACATTACATTACATTACATTACATAATTGTTGCTTTAGGTCCAGCGGACTCTTCCGAGCCAAATCAGGACCGGACAACCCCCAATCCGCATAAAAGATCTGCTGAAACAACCCTAGTGGGAAAACTGAATGCCCTCCACCAGCCAGTCACTTTACAATAAAGACATCCCACGCAGGGGACGGCTGAGGCTTTACCCCAACTAATCGAACCCCCGTTTACAAAAACAAAATAGAATACAAACATCATTATAAATTATCAACAAAACACATACATATAAAATGCCTACATTGCTAAATAATAACATCATAGGAAGCCCTAGTGACCACCTGGCAGAAAGCGTCCAACATTCCCAAGCTGATCCAACAGACCTCATACACGAACAAGGAGTCTTGTCCCGGAAGAGTTTTCAAGAAAAAAGGTAGATGACTGGTATAGTGAAGAAGACGATAGTATAGCAGATTGATAGAACAGAGCAGGAATGAGAAAGAGCAAATGAGAAAGACAGCGACAGTGGGAATTTAAAGCACTAAATTTCCAGAAAGTGGGGATACTATTTATACTGAAACCCCCGGCACCCCAACGGGGGTAAAACTCTAGCTAGTGAAGGCCAAAACGAAACACATCAACAACATGTATTCTGCTGCAAATGTGCTCTGCATCCAAAGCATTTCACACTGTCTTAAGCAACAGTTATAGAAAGCATGCTGTTCAATGTGCCTGTGTTAAGCATGTTGTATTGCTCGACCCATCCACAAACGCACACAAAATCATATAACCTACCTGCACCATACTGCGTGAAACAGATGGACCAGCGATGTAGCCAGAAAACACGGAGCAGACGACACTGACAGCGCCACATGCAAACATCTCTTGGTTGGCGTCAATACGGTAGTTGTGTTTCAATCCCATTAGCTTGGCCATTGCCACATTCTGAGTGAAGGACACAATGATGATCACCAGGCCTTCTGTGATGTACGGTACGCCAAGGGATAAGTCAGGTATCTTTGGTGTGGGTACCCCTACTGGAATATCCTCTACAACCTATGGAAGAGCAGAAAGAATATTTTAAAAATATATGAATTTGTTTACTGGCCGAGACAAAAATCATTATTGCAATATTTAGCATGCTAGTAAGTAATAATTGTGCTTATATATTTTTCTACAAAATAACTACAGCTATAATACACTGTTCTTGCTTCCAAAGTGGAAGCATGATCGGGAAGTTGATGTTTGCTAATGATGGCAAATTTGGATAATTATACATCCTATCCTATCCCATAACTCGTAGGTAGTAGGGGCACCACAGATGATCGTTTAACCAGGGTACTCTATCTCTCCCTGTCCTTAGCAACCCTGATTGTTTCGCTCAGTGTCAAACCAGTCCATTCTCAAATGTTGTCCTCCCACCTCTTTTTCGGTCTCCCTCTTCTTCTACCTCCTTGCACTGTGCTTTGCAGGATGGTCTTTGCAAGACCTGATGATCTGGTGACGTGGCCATACCAACGGAGTTTCAGTTTTTTCACCACTGTGAGCAGGTTATCGTGTTGTCCAATGGCTTGTGTGATGGTCTGTCGGACTTCATCGTTGGTGATGTGCTGGGTATAAGAAATGCCCAGAAGTCTTCTGTAGCACCTCATCTCCATGCTTTGTATTCTTCGTTGTCCATGTTTCGCAAGCATATAGGAAGATGGAGATGACAAGGGAGCGCAGCAGGCTTACCTTGGAATGTAGACTGATGGTCCTATCTTTCCAAATTGGCTTCAACCTTGCCAGAGCAGCAGTTGTTTGTGCGATCCTGGAGAGGACTTCCTGTCGGGACCAATTGTCCGATACAATGGCTCCTAAATATTTGAAGCTATGCACTGTGTTGAGGGATTGGCCTTGGACTTTGATGTCCGTTTTGATGCCATTGGTGTTGTTGGTCATCGTTTTGGTCTTCTCTGCACTTATTTCCATTCCATAGGCTCTGGAGGTGGTGTCAAGCCTCTGTACCTAAGGTTCAAGTTCTTGTTCCTCTCCAGCCGATCCATTAATGTCATCCGCAAAACAAAGGTTTGAGATTGCTCTTCCCCCTATGCTGACTGTGCCTTCTTGGTCTGCAAGTGCATCTGACATGATGCGCTCTAGGAAGATGTTGAAGATTGTTGGAGAGAGTAGTCATCCCTAACGCACACCGATTGTTGTTCTGAACCAGTTTCCGATGGCGCTGTTGTGGAGGACTGCACTGGTAGCCTTGTCATACAGGCTTTTGATGACTTCAATAATTTTAGGGCTGATGTTGTACACTCTCATGGTTGCCCACAGAGCTGCATGCCAGACTCGGTCAAACATCTTTTTGAAGCCTACGAACACATGATATAGATGTTGTTAGTACTGTAGGTATTTCTCGCAGATTATTCTGAGGTTGAAAATCTGTTCAGTGGTACTTTGCCCTGCCCTAAATCCTGCTTGCTCTTCAGCTACGATTGGTTCAGCTTGGGGTTTCAACCTGTTGAGTATTATTTTCAGGAGGATCTTGCTGGGATGGCTGATGAGCCTGATGGTGCGGTAATTTTCACATTCCTGAAGGTTACCTTTTTTGGGAAGAGTGATGACAAGCGACTGGGTCCATGGTGTAGGCCACTCCCCACTCTGCCAGATCTTGTTACAGATAATGGTGAGTGCGTCAATCATCGCTTCTCCTCCTGCTTGAAGCAGTTCCGCGTGTATGTTGTCCACTCCCGCTGACTTCCCCTCCTTCAGCGATTGCACCGCTGCCTCAACTTTTTCTCGGAGAATTGGGAGGATTTCTTCTTCTTCTTCTCTGTTCTCTGGACATGCTAGAACTGATGGGTCTCTGTTTGGTTTGTGGTTGTAAAGATCAGAGCAGTACTCTGTCCATCTGTCCAAGACTTCTTGTTCTTCTGTAAGGCATATGCCAGACTTGCTTTGGATCGTGGAGACCTTGGGCTGTTTAACACTTGTTAGCCGCTTCACATTTTACAATATTCCTATCCTATCCTATCTAATAGAATATAAAACGAGAGCCCTGTCTACATTCAAACTCTGATGTTTGCATGTGTGTTTTTGTGTTGCTGCTCATTGTCTTCATATTTTCCATCAAAATCATCTCTCCTTGTTATCATTTGTGAATTGTTCATTCCTTTGCTCTGACTTTGACCTTTTTCTTTAGTACAAAACGATCAGCAGCCTTTTTTCTTTGATTCTTTGTAATTTTTCGGCAATAGATATATTTTCTAAAAACGATCTGACTTGGATGAAAAACACAAAACTTGAATAAATTCACAAAACATAATTTCCGGATATTTCGGCAATTCTTTTATTAATAGTTAGATAATTAATTGTTTTAGTTTCTCTCTGACTTTGCTTTGACAAATCTCTCTCTGTTGCCATCCTGACGTTACATAAGGCTTGGCAACGAGAATATTTTTTGTCGGTCTTTCGGTGTCCGTTCTCTTGTTCACTTCATGTGGTGTTTATAGTTAGCAAAAGATTAATAAGGCCTTGGTAGCCTACTTTGAAATTTTTTTTTTTTAGAAGTTCACTGCCGTGACCTTTGTCGTTGATTCACTATACTGTTTCTAGGTGTCTTGGATGTATGATTTTGTGGATCCAGTCCTGTAACCAGTCTGCATGGTTTTGTTATTGTTTTTTGGGATCGAGCCAGAAGGTTAGTAAAATGGTGCCTTTTTTATGTGTTGTGCCCAACACTTTATTTTTGTGTGTCATCTTTTTTATTCTGTGTCTTATGATTTTCTGAAAGATATTATCGTCTTTTGTCAAGCTTATTTCAATATTGTTCTGATAATGTATTCTGTTTTTATCCTGGATTGTGTCTCAGAAATTAGTGGAAAGCTAGGCTACATTATAACCTGGTAGAGAATTTTGTTTCAATAGCTTTGTTTCAGTGAGTTGTTTTCAATAAACACCTTTCCTTTGATCTTATTAATTTAAAGATAAGGAGAAAGTTGTTAAATGAATTCAAAGCATCACGCTTATTGATTTCTGGTGCTAAGCCTTTATCTGACAAGCAAGCATTTTTTGTCGGTAATTTTATTTGAAATTTGGTGCTTGTTTCCTGAAAACAACTTTGTTTTCTGTTTTTCAATAGTCCTTTTTTGAATCTGCAAAGCATAATCCTCTACTGTGTGCAATTGAGAATAACGCGCACTACCTAACATTCTCGTTTTAGAAGAATTTTGTTCTAGAAATTAGTTCTGGGTTTTTGAGCTAAATATGTTTGAGTTTGACTTCATTGTAAAGTTGCTTTTGTTGTTCATTGTGTGTTTTTACAGTTTCATCGCTCTTGCTTACGCGACTTTACACCTTAGTCAATTCTCCGTGTTTAGTTGCTGTCACCCAATGTTAGTTGTTAGGTTCAGATCGGTATTTCCTATGTGGTTTATTTTGTATTTCAACTCTGTTCAACTGTGAGTTCATGCTTTTTACTGCGGGAATAAATCCTATATAAACCTTCCGTCTGCATGTGTCATCATCCATTATTTGATGGCATGTGAAATCATGGCCTTTCCCCTTGACTTGCCATTTTCCCACTTCCATCAGAAGGGTGCAGGAACACACACTAACAAGAGAACAAAACTGAGGGTTATGGTACAAAGTGGTGATAAGTACAATTGTTTTTGCTGTATTAACGGCAGAATTTGGAATAATTTTATTAACAAAGTTGGTCTAAATTTATAATCCCCTTCAACACACCCACACGGAAATGCACTAGTAACACTTGCAAATTTATATGAACAATTATTGCTAATACAAAATTAAATGGAAAATTTAAAGGCAACCCACCTTCACAGAGAACCTCTCACTAAGTTTGGCTAAGGAGCAGATTAGGGTGGCTATAATTAGAATGAACAGTTCAATGGGAATAAGAACCCTCAAACGTGATTTGAACTTCTCGTTGATGAAGCGTTTGACAGTATAAAGAATTGCTAAACATAGGACCGAGATGATGATGGTGGTAGGATTTGCTTTGTTAAAGTTTTTCAACATTGCCACCCAACTACGCACAAATTTGAAGACGCCATTCTGACTTGGAACATTGTCTAGACCAAGAGCCGTCTTTGCCTGACTGGTGACCACGTGGAACGACACCCCTACTGTGAAACTTGTGATCAGTGAGTCAGACATGAAGGATGTAAGGCGCCCTAAGCCCAGTTTTCCCAGCAAAGCCAGTAGGAGACCTGAAATCATTGTCACAGCACACGCTACTTCAAGCCTACGTTCTTGACTTAGTTCCCTGTTTTGAAATGCTCCTTCTGCTGATGTGATGTTGGCAGAATATGCCATCATAGTCTCTGTGACTGTAGACTTGTTTACAACATCTAATGGGCTAAAGACATTTTTCAAATCTGTTAAAGCACTAGCTCTGGTTTTCGCGTCATAGTCATCCAGGATGTTTCCCATTAGAATGGACAATACAGCAACACAACCCCATGAAAGTTGATGGCAGGTGCCCAAGAAGAAGTAGGCGATGGATGCAAAGAATGAGATGTATAGCCCCACAATGGGCTGAAGAGTGGAGAGGGAAGCAAATGCCATGCCTTGTGGAATCATGGTGATGCCCACTGTCAGACCAGCCACAATGTCATTAGGCAAGTACTCCTTGACTTTGTAATTCTTCATCTTGCTCAGGGTGGGGAAATTGCCTGCTATTGTCTTTTTCAAGGAGAATTTCCTCCATTTCTTAGCAGCAGCTTCTTTCAGCAATTCACATACTGTCTTTTCTTCCTTGGATTTCCTGTACAGGGATTCAAAGTCATGCACAGTGTAAGGGATGCAACTTTGAACACCCAGCAACTCCAAACTGCCAGTGCTGGAGCAAACATAAGTAGCATTGAGCAGAGGGTTGGAGGCTGACTCGGACTCTGACCAATTTCTTCGTGCTGCAGTTTCATCATCATCAGGATGCATGGTTGCACACACAGCTACTGAGCTAGTTTCCTGCATGACAGAATATAACACACAATATAGCTTATGACAAGTCTGTTATTTAAAATCCAATTTTTATTCTTTCACTTTCATCCATCCATGGATAGAGATTATCACTGTGGGGATGCTAAAAAAACATAATGCTCAACTTGACTGCCAGACTAGTGCCCCAGCCAAAGCCAGTAGTCCATGAGAATATATTCATTAACTACCAACTTTGGCTGTTTGGCACATAAGGAAACTGAAATATATCTGCAAATGAGAGACAGTGCACGATTCAGTAAAACTTGACAAAGGCATTGTCAACTGCAAAAAACAAGAGATGAGGTGAGCTGAGTGAGAAAACAAAAAGTCTCCCAGCAGGTCAGTGAGAATGAGATGCAACTTTAAATCACCCACTTGAATTTTTCTTTGTGTTTAGCCACTTCACTGTGCATGAATGCTTTTTTGCTTTCCAGCACCCTTGCAATACATCTGGATTAGTTTTGTGTACCTGTGTGAAATAAAACATGTATAAACAAATGTGCTCTACTGGCTACTGTAATTTAAAACCATGTAGTAAACAGCAAAACACTATCTTCTTCTGTTTTGGCCTATACTTCTTTAAACTAAACTAAACTATATAGGCTAAAAATTGAGTGTATGCATAATATTTCATCTTCCTTATTTTGCAACTGCTATTTGAAACTTGATGAGGCCGACCCTTCCTACCCAGTGAGAGTAGCTAGGCTTTGTCTAGCCTCTAGGTCTCAGCTATGGCTATGTTGTACGCTGTGGCCACTTACCTATTAATTACTATAATTATACTATTATTGTACTGCTATTATTATTATTATTATTATTATTATTGTTATTGGTGTTGTTACTATTATTATGTGAATCACAAATATGTTGTTTTTTTTTTAACCAGATTAATGCCATTACACAAGCTTTTATTCTCTTCATCTGGCCTGTCATACGTTGTAACGATGTTTAGTTATTCAACGATTATTCTACTTTTAAAACTGCTGTATTTCACCACCATTTACACTTTACATCTTAGATGAGGCATTGTTGATCTGCCTCTTTTGGTATTAACGTCCCTCTCTTAAATTTTTTCTGTGAAATTATTAATTTATTTTATATAAGTTTATTGATTGATTGACTGATTTTATACTTTTATTTGTTGGTTTGTTACCTTTACTAGGTTTACATGTTGTCTTGTTTTTAAATGCAGAATAGATTTATTATGCGTGTGTATCTGTGTGTGGCTGCGTGTGATCAAGCGCTTTGTGAAGCATTTTATGTTTGAATTGCGCTATACAAAAATAAATTATTATTAAATTATTATTATTACTATATTATAGGCCTACTATATAAAAATCGAAATATTGCCTCGGACCTCAACTTGGGTGTTGCTGTTTGTTTTGTTCTCCTCACTATAATAACTTCTGCAACTAAGACACAATTTACAAACGATTTACTTTTCAGAAAAGCTAGTACTCTCCAAAATTTGCGAATGGTGACAGCTGGGGTTGAAGGTGAAAGCATGTTATTATCGCACCGACTTTTAGAAAGTGTCATCAAAGTGTCAATAAATAGCGCACAGCCACAGGCACTGCACGAACATATTTCGCCTATTAAGTGTTCGATCCACATCATAATTTTATGCCCAAGCCAAACTGGTACACAAACTAAACTATTACCACTTACTGTTTGCTCTAGTTCCCTACAAATTGAGCATAAAACCAGATACTGCCGTGAACTTTATTTCTCCAAGAACAGCAACAACTTAGAAGGGAAGTAACTCAGTTTTTTTACACAGCGTAGGCCTACACTAGTAAACTTGGCACACATTGATACTATTACGAGTTCCCGAGGCCTCACATGTATACGGCCAACATACAGATTCAGGTACTGTTACGTGACTTTAGCCAGATGGTGCAAATGGTCTTTCTCCTTAGACAGAAAATAACTGTAAATGAATGGAAATAAATTTAATCTGACTAAGCTCTCTTTTAGATTCACTTCAGTAATTAATACAGATTATTTATTTATATTTTCAACAGTAAATAAATCGAATACACACACACACATAAATAAATAAAAGAGAACAAAATAAAATTAAATACTTTAAAACAAAATGTTGTATGGTAACTGTTCAGTTTCTGATGTGCTCTTCAGTTGGTGCATCAGGTTTAATATTACCAGCAAGTATCATTTTAAAAAATCACTAGTAATATTGCTCAGTGACTGTCCGTGTATTCATTAGTGTGTGTGCAACTGCATATATATATATATATCGCTCTCTCCGCTCATCTGCGGATGAAAGGATGTTCCATGTACCAAGATACGACAGGGTAAGACTCGGTGGTCGAGCCTTCAGTTTCTCCTCCGTTCAGACCTGGAACTTGCTACCTCGGCCCGTCCGTCACAGTCCTTCACTGGCGTCTTTTAAAATCAACTTGAAGACGCATCTTTTTAGAGAAGCCTTTTCTTAGGCACCCTGAGTGTTTTTGGGTGTAGGGATGTGTGTGTGGTTGCATGTTTTTGACCAGTGTACGCTTTTTGTGTTTTCATCTGTTTGTGTGAAGTGCTTTGTGATTTTGGAAAGCGCTGTATAAATTGCCTGTTATTATTTATTATTATTATTATTATTATTATTTATATTCCAATGTGGCTTTATTGACATCCAGAAGGAACACTGCATTAGAATAATTATGATTAGAATACTGCGAGGGAGTACTGCATCAGAATAATTATAATTAAAATGCTGCTTTAGAACAAACTGTGATTAGTATAAAAACTATCCATTATAATATTACATTACATGATTATTTATTTGGGTCCAGCGGACTCTTCCGAGCCAATTCAGGACCAGTATATCTATTATCAACAAAACACATACATGTACATATAAAATGCCTACACTGCCTAATAATAACATCATAGGAAGCCCCAGTGACCACCTGGCAGAAAGCATCCAATATTTTCAAGCTGATCCAACAGACCTCACACACAAATGAGGAGTTTTGTCCCGGAAGAGTTTTAAGAAAAAAGGTAGGCGACTGGTCTAGCGAAGAAGAAGATAGTATAATAGTAGATTGATAGAACAGAGTAGGAATGAGAAAGAACAAAGAAGAAAGACAGCGACAGTGGGAATTTAAAGCACTAAATTTCCAGAAAGTGGGGATACAATTTATACTGAAACCCACAGCACCCCCACCGGATGTGCATTATAATAATTATGATTGAGGTTCAGCAGTATTATTTCCAGGCAGCCACGTTTATCAAGATCTTTCTGGAAATTGTTGCTTGAAGTGCAGTCAGGATAGTTTTTTTTTTTTAAATGTTCCATTTGTTACTGACAAATCAGACAGAATGAGAGAGACAAGATAGAAGGGGGTGGAGTGTGGGGAGGGGGGTGGTGGTGGTAATTACCATTACACAAGTTTACAACACACACACATATGAACAAAAGTACGATTTCTCAATTGTTTCCAGTACTTCCGTTGTTTTTTTTTTTTCACAGTTGTAGCTCACACAACAATAATTTCTCCAGTTATAAAAACCTTTCATCCATAGTCTTATTCTTTTGTCAAAAATTCTAAAATGCGCACCAGGCAGGGAGAAAAAATTGCAAAGGGACACAACTGCAACTATATATAAAAAAAAATTTCAAACATGCACACTGCATGCTACATTTCAATGCACACTTTTTGTCAACAAATTCAAATTATGAACAGAAATATGCACATAAACAACAACAAAGGAGGAAAGAAGCACCTTGTAACTACAAGCCTGTGGCATTCACACTTTAAAAACAAAACTTCATTTATTAACACGTAATCTGAGCTAGCTGGTACAGGTTTAATGTTCATGTGGTCATCATTGTTTATAATTAGTACATTCTAAATTAGTAGAAACACCGACCTTCATCATACCAGAAATGATCGAACATAACCGCCTGTTAAAATGTTATGTCTTGTCTTCTGCAAGTTGGAATATTTTGTGACTCTAATTTATTAAGTGAATTAAAGGTGAAATATGAAGGTGAAAATATTCCAAATAAATCTTTAGTCATACACATTCATAAACAGTGTTCATTAAACACTTCAGTCATGACTCAAGTTATCTGTTTGCTCAGACTGTAACTCATATTTAGTTATTCATTGTTTATAGGGTCCAGGAAATAGGACTCACCCTGATCCATTTAAAAGATCTGCCGAAACAACCCTAATGGTAACACTGAAGGCACTCCACTACTTTACACTAAAGGCATCTCATGCAGGGGACACCGAGGCTTTATTCTTAATTTATCGAACCCCCGTATACACAAACAAAATAGAATATAAACCTCATTATAAAATATTAACAAAACACAAATTACAAAATGCCTACATCGCTAAATAATAATACCATAGAAAGCACTAGTGATCATTTGGCACAAAGCGTCCAATATTCCCATGTTTCATTTCATTGTCCTACTAACCAATCACATGACTTGACCAGCTCCTAGTCCACTCACTCTTCTTTATCTTTAGCAACAAGTCTCTTTCTAATGTCTGCAAAAGATATCTCCGATCAAGAAAAGCATAGAAACGGATCGGTAATATAAAAAAAAAATTGTAGTAATGTATAATTGGCTTCATTTATATCTGCTGTCAGAAAACAATCATACATGCAAAGAATTCTTTAGAATTTGAATTATTGAAACAAAGTCACACAGAGAACAGGAAACTAAGCTGCAAAATAATTCACAAGAATGCAATCTAAGGATGCCAGGCTCAACATTTAACACCCCCAGTACCTTTTTGTTTTTAAAACAGAGAGAGAGAGAGAGAGAGAGAGAGAGAGAGAGAGAGAGAGAGAGAGAGAGAGAGAGAGAGAGAGAGAGAGTGAGAGTGAGAGAAGCCCAAAACCTATTCATCAAGTTCTAAAACAGTATGCTGAACTTGACTAATAAACATTCGAGATTCAAAAAGCTTTTGTTCTGGACCTCAAGCACAGGGATGTGCTCAAGTTTATTTTCAAGCTCAATTCCCTGCCCCCCACCCCCTCCTCCTCCTCACCCCCTCTTCCATTTCCTCCACAACAATTAAGTATATCTTCTGCTCAATTTAATTGAAGTTTTAATCTTTACTTACTTTCTGCGATGTCTACAATTTCGACACCAATTTTGACATTCATAGCATTTCCTCATCAAACTATACAAGCAAGCACTGCATCACAGTCTACAAGAATCTATCATTCCGTTTTACCTCAGAACATCATTTCATCCCAAAGCAGTTGCCCAAACAGTACCTTTGTTTAATCATCAAAAAAAGTAAGAAAGAAAAACAAACTTTCAGGTACAAATTTAGAAGCAAATACAACTAAACTCTATTCATTAAAATCAAAGCTAAACCTCAATATTTCAAACTATTATTAATGGAGTCAGCAAGATACCCCTATGTAGGACACTTTTTTCTTTCAGGTGATAGAATACAAACAAAAGGTGTTTCTTTCCAATTCTCCAAACACAAGCATAATAAATGCATACCAATTAGCCAGGAATATACAACAGACTGTCGTTGCTAAAGAATAAAGCAAGCACACATACAATTTAGCAAAAAATGCCAAACAAAAAAACAGGTTTGCAATTGATTCACCAAGACAAAAGTCAAAATAGACAACCGATTTTTGTTACTGTCTGATCAAGCAAGTCAACTTTTGACAATAACCAAAACTTAAAATTAACATCAAGTTTTGCATACTGATGTACATCTACATGCTGATGTAGACAAACTACAATTTTCACAACTAACCACACGGCTGTTCATACGCGGTACTTTCAGGTTATGGCTAAAAATAACCCTCGTGCTATCCCTTATCGCTGGCTGAACTGCCTGTAGCCAGATCCAAGACGCTGGCTGTGCATTCTGGCCTGGCTAAAAATAGCTTACAGCTGGTGACTGAAAATTTACTTTCAGTGAAGGAAAATTCAGCCGTGACCAACATTTAAAAACGCACATGTTCATCAAGTCAAGCACACGACGGTGACTAATTCTGCCCCTCTTCCAAAGCAACAATAGCACAAACACTGTATATTGTCTCGATTTACGGAACCGGTCATGTCAATTTAATGTTCACCAATTTCAATAAATGCAATGATGGGATACAGCATATATAGAGTTCTAGCAGTCGCTGTACAATATCTTGCTTCAGCAAACAAGCCCATCCTTTTACACAGGCACAATACTTACTAATACCCATACACTCACTCAAATATACACATTTATCTCAAAGCTTGTGCATCGCTGGCATAGGTCACTGTTCCAACACACAACTTGTCATTGGTTTGATAGACAATGGCTTATGTACAGTTTTTGATGATGATGATGATGATGGCACAAGTCAAACCAAGGCAGTTTATAAATATTTAGCCATAGTTCATCATGTCCAGACTAGAGTGCGAAGAAGACGGACTGTTGTTGGTGATTTTCAAAGAGTCATTCACATCTCGTCGAAACACAGACAAGTTTTGGGTGAACCTGCAAAGACAAAATTTGTACGTATCAGGTTTATTGCTGGCAGATGGGTTGACAGCGCTTCTCTTAAGTAGCATGCCAATTCTTAAGCACAATTTAAATTGAAAATGAAAGGATTAAATCAAGAATAGTACCAAATAAGCAAAACTTAAAATTACAAAATAAAAGTAATCACCAGCTGTCCCAGTTATGTCAAATCATGTAACCAACATTACAGAACAGAACATATTTAACCACTAACCTGTCTCTGTTTTTGGTAAGTAGTGATCGCTCAATGCCATCCATAAGATTCTGAAAGCACTGAGCCATGGTTTCTTGTTTCTCTGCAGGCTGGGATGAGATGATGTTTTCTCGGAGCTTGTTAAAGTACTGAGCAAAGACAAAACAAGATAGTAAGCCCTTTAAATGTATTTCCAGACACTCTAACAGGTAGCCAAAAATGAAGCATTTTCAAAAGTTAATTTTCTGTGCAGTGTAGTGACTTGGCATTATCCTAAACGAAGCAAAAGGAAAACATGGTATGATAGGCCAGGATCTGAATTATCTGCCACCCTTACCCCCACCCCCCCCCCCCCCCCCCCAAAAAAAAAAAAAAATCCAAATCAGATAGTCCATTTTATGATACAGCACAAAACGTGTTTAAAAAATGGCGAAGCACAATGCTCTGGCCTTTCAGAAAGTACAATTACAAATGATCTAGCAGACTTAGCCGTATCTGCAAAGTAAAAACGATGAATATCTGTTCAGTTATTCTTGAGATAAGGCAAAAACGTGTTAATAATATCAAAAGTAAAATTTGGAGCGATGGATCAACCAATTGCACGACCACTGGACTGCTACTGAAGGATGGATGGATAGATAGATAGATAGATAGATAGATAGATAGATAGATAGATAGATAGATAGATAGATAGATAGATAGATAGATAGATAGATAGATAGACAGACAGACAGACAGACAGACAGACAGACAGACAGATAGATAGATAGATAGATAGATAGATAGATAGATAGATAGATAGATAGATAGATAGATAGATAGATAGATAGATAGATAGATAGATAGATAGATAGATAGATAAATGTTTATAGGGTCCAGAGGGCTCTACTGAAGGATGGATGGCCCATGATTTAAAGTACCTGTATACCAAAACTCAACAAAATCGCTTTAGCCGTTTTTTGGATATTTAGCAAAACGTGTTTAGCAACACAATGGCTCCCGTGATTTATCTTTATCTAATTAATTGCTTTTACAACCAAAATTGTATGTTTTACTTCACTACCCACATGTCCATTGATAATTATCGTGTTTGTGAGTGTGAGTGTATTAACTTTATTTATCAACGGCCGGTGTCGTCTTGTTTTTACTTTGGAAATGTGCGGTGTTCATCGGAGTGCGATGGACTTGTTTGGTATTTTTTTATCTTGTTGTTATAGTTGTTTATGATGTGTTCTGTGTGGGCGAGTGCACGGCTGTAGCGATGAGTGGGCTAATGTAGTGCGTGAGTGTGTTGTGACTGCGCGAGGCTTTTATGACTGAAATAATAGTGCCTATTCTTTTAGTCCTACTTCTTACCTGTAATATTTTTACCTGCACGAGGCGTTCGCTCAATCAATGCATAGTTAATTTATGTACCGATGATGTGCGTACGGATCCTATGCTGTCTGAACCTTTTATATCAGTCTGTGTCTTATTATTGTTCATTATAACTTGTCTTGATGTGTGATACATTTTTTTTATATGGAGCCATAATATAATGTGACGAGACTTGTACAATATTTCCATTCCTGTGGTAATAAAGATGTGTTGAATTGAATTGAATTGATCTTGACTTTTGCAGTAGTGACTTTGATGGCTTGGGAGGCAGACCATTGACATAGGTAATGTTCCTAGGAAGTTTGGTCAAAATACGTTCATTGATTATTGAGCTAATGACATCCAATGAACTGACTGACAAGACTGATATTTTACTCGTTCTGATTCCCACCAAATATTTTAAAGTATTTCCAGATAAATGTGGAAATACAAACAAACAAAAAAACAACAATCATCTGCAACAATAACAGCAAACATAATATGTGCATGTGTGACATTATTTAGCCAATATCTGTGTGTGTGTGTGTCTTTGTTCTGACAATGGTGTTGAGTTGTACTAGAGCAAACAGCTTACATCTTCGTTGAGCAGAATAAGTCCTAGGAGGGGCCTTGACATGGACCACTGATTGCGACAGTCTTCAAACATGATGATGTTGAGCACTGTTGACAGCATTTGCTGAAGGATCTCAGGATGCACCTCCAGGATACGCAGGAATGATTCGTTGTTCATGTGTCCATGAGCGGCTGATTTTTTCTTTTTGCTGGTCAGGCAGCGGAACAGGAAGGTGATGATGTTGTCCAAGGTAGCACAGCACCCAGTGCACACCATTGTGTCTGCATGAACATAGATAATCCCTCTACGTCAATGTACACAAAAAATTTCCAAAGCACACACAGAGATTTAATCCCAGAAGTCTGTCACACTATCATACAAGTGAGAACCCCAAAGAAACAAAAGAAAAGTGTGGCACCCATTTTTTTGAAAAATAACTACCATTAAGAAATAGGGATGCCTGTAGAAAGTACATCAAACAACATTATAATCACATATCCTAACAATAATAACAACAAACTCTAACAATAATGTGATAACATACCCTGAGAATGAAGTAATAACGTACCCAGAGCAACAAGTCCCTCTGAGATAGTGGACAGAATGTAGAGGAACACCTGGGGCTCCAGACTAGAGACAAATGCCATGTGGTCCTGAGCCAAACATTCCAACAGCCCATAATAGTTCTGGCTCAGCTTGGGATAGTCCTACATCCACATACACAACAACACAATTATAACATTAAATACAGGCATAGCAATAATACAACCACAGGTTAAGACACAAAGAAGTAATAAAAACAATGTTGGCGCTTTTTATCTGACATGAATGAGTCTGAATCAAAGTAAAATATTAAACAGTGAATTCCAATGACAATGATTTTAGGCAATGGAGGGAATAGCAAAAATGCAAAACCCTTCCTGCTTAGAAGATTAGGTTTGTGTTATACACTTCATGGGTTGATATAGGGTGGTTCATTACATCGGAAAACTTAATTTTCATCATATGCTTCATAAGTTGATATGGTTACTCAGAACGCATCCTTTAGAAGATCATCACTAGTAGTTTTGTAATGTATTGCATTAAACTAAGAAAAAAAAAAGTTTTTGAACATCTTACCAGTAGGTCGCTTTGAGGAATGGACAAAAGCAGCTTGACAAACATATCAAGGACATTGTCAAGTGCTGTGTCACCGTACAAGTGAAAGACACCAAAGTTGACATAGTTGCCACACAGTGCTGCCTTCAGCATGGAGAAACACACCGAGATTCCTTTCAATGTGGAAACAGTAAAGGAAAACAACTGTGAATGTTTACGCATGAACACAAATTAATTAACAGACACGTGGCCCCTTCCCTACATTGCAAAACTGTACTATTGGTACTGTAGCTTTGGCACACTCAGAACATATTTATCCAAACTGCCATTCTCAATGAAAAATATCTCGTTCTGTAACAGCTCTGATTCTGATACAAGCTGACATGGAACATTTGGCATTTGTGATATTTATAAACCTTACGAGGAAACATTTATCTCCATCAAAAATATTAACACAAAAAGGATATTTCATAGGGTAGAGCTGTTCTTTAGGAATATCACCAACTGTCAATACACGGGAACCTGCAACAGATTTCAAAAACTGTAGCTGCAAAACATAAATGTCAATATATAGTAACAAACAACACATTTTAAAAATGTAACTGCAAACATACAGGCCTAAACTGTAACTATAACATAAACAACCTTTTTTTTCACTTTTATTCATACTTTCACACAGATTCAAAGCCTGAAGAATTTATATACACTCAAGCTGCTTTAAAACTAAAGCAGACTAAAAACTAATGTACACTTACCATAACTAACAATCATTTTACTAATTTCACGAAACAACAGAATGCCATTAGGTGATGAGACATCAAACTGTAACCTCTGTGACCTGAAACATACCACAGGGAAAAAAAACAACCTGAAATAACAGACCACAGGACAAAATAAACAACAGTCAGGCACTGAATCAATTCACCTGATGATAAAGCAACGACTACAATGTGATAAGAAGTTCAAAATGTTGCCTTTTACGGATTACATAAAGCCAAAAGCAGAACAGTTTTTTGTTGGGTTGGTCTGTTATAAACCAGCAATATCCATGCTATCACAACTAATCGGTACCGTAATTTCTTAAAAAATAAGAGTTATCTCATCTTAGCATGTCCCAATCAGTAAATTAAAAAGAAATAAAACTACAATCCTTTGGTTTCAAAGCTAACAATGACTTGTCTGGAATGACATTCTACACTTTATTAATTGTCATTTTTTACTTAAGGCAAGCTCTTTTTTAACTCTTTCCCTGCCAATCGACGATATAAATCTGAGCCGCCATGTTTGTGCCAATCGACGATATATCGTCGATTTCAGTATTCCGTTTCGTTCCGTTTTTTTGCGCAGTCCAATCCAAGTTTTATTTTAACCAAAGAGAGATAACTCTTTCTACTTTCGTTCCCGATCGACACGCGCGTGGTTTCTTCAAATTGATTCGTTTTTAGAGTGTTTTTTGTGCATTTTACTAAGCATATGTGATGGGCACAATCGACAGTGTGTCAAACTCTGCTAATAATCAATATAATTTCAAACTGTAAAGTGTATTTTGATCCTAAATAAATTTTCTTTCTGGTGTGTGAAGCTGATTCAGTGATTGGAATTATTCCTCCAGATTTTTTTTATCACTGTGGTATGTAGAAATATTTTTATTTTATTTTATAATTTCAAAAAGATCAACATGCTTTCAAAACACATATTTCAATAACATAATCAAATTAACATTTGGGTTTTTTTTTTTCTTATTCTTCACTCTTTTACCTTTAATTTGATATGAAATATGTCTATTTAACAACAATTATTGAAAGAACAGTAGCTTAAATGCCTAAGGTACTGAACTTTCTTTCCGGTGCCAGAGAAATGTCTGGCACAAACGTGGAAACACGCCTGGCAGGGAAAGAGTTAATTAAGGAGACAAAAGTTTGTGTTAAACACAGAAAGAAAGTTGTCTCGCCTAAAGAGCAGGAACGCCATTTGTGTTCAATACCTGTTCTGTGCCAGTTCTGCAGTGAGTTTGAGGATGGGGGTAGTGACAGCAGGGTCATGGCACCACAGCTCAACTGCTCGTTGTAACACAGGGGTGTAGGTTGGATAGCTAGATATTATGTCAAGGGAAATGCACACTGAAAACACTAAATTCACAACTGAGAAATTAACGTGTAATTCAATTACTTTCAGATGGAAGACTCTGCAAAAGTTCTATGTCACATATCTTGAGTACTGCAATGGAACAACTGACCAACTTTTGGCTCGTTCTGATCCCCTACCATATCAAAGTATTTCCAGTTAAGTCTGGTAATACAACAACTGGCATTGCTCAACAACATTTATAAAATAAGTCTACTTGGTTAGTCTGGTGATTATCATAATTATTAAAAGCAGCAAGTGATTCAAATTTCATAACAAATCAAGAAAAAATGTATAATGTATTCAACAATTTAAAAATTATTGAAAGTGCATAAACAGAGGAAAATGTACACTGTTCTAAAGTAAAAAGGATACATCCAGTCAAACAACATCATGTAGCTGGTCTTGGTGTTGAAGGCGAATGTGATGCCTCGGAGATCTCGAGCAAGGCCTATCAGCGCTCTCTGGAACAACAATGCAATGGAATTATTCTTGTAAACTCGCCCAGATAAATGTAAACCTTATTCTTAAGAAGGAGAAAACACCACCCCACCCCTCCTACCAACAAAATGTAAACACATAAGGAAATGTTATGTAAAACTTGCTGAAATAAAAGACGCTCACATTCAACTCTTTATTCATCTATTTTTACAGAATAAAATTGCCCTACTACTAAAAATTGTCCCCTAACTCACCTTTGCTTCTTCAACTCTGATGGCTGAGTCAGCACTGGCCAGCAAGTTGCCCACATTTTCAAATGCAGCTGGAAAAAAGAATGTGTCGAGTATATACACACAGACAAGATGGTTAAAAAATATAAAAAAAAGATAAAAAAAAGAATTGTCTTCAATAAGTGGAACTCAAAAATTTTATCTTTATGAACAGATGGGTACAGTTGGATATCTTCTTCAAAGTGGAATGTAATATTTAGATCTATCGTATATATCACTTATGGAAATGATCAGGAAATCTTCCTGATAAACAATAATCCATGTAAACACGTACCTGTGAGAGGCATCATAAACTGATAGAACTTTTCTTCATCCTCTCCCAGATCCACCAAAAGCAAGCGCCCCAAAGAGGTGTAAAAAGTGGTACGGCAGCGCATGTCTGATATTGCACTACTGTTGTTGCTGATGCCCAGGAAAGGGAAATGTTCACTCTGGAAGAAATAATTTACAATTGAACAAACATTTATATTTATACTCGCATGAAAAAACACTTCAAACAGACACTCTTTTATACAATCTGATACTGTAAGTTCGTGGTTAATAATAACTGTTTTGACAACACATCAATACGATTGGTAATAACACAGAAGAGCAAGAAGATATCTGTTCCTAGCTTGCATTCACTAGCAATAAGCTGAAAATCCATAGATGCAAATTTGAGATGCAAATTCGCTAGCGTCAAAAACACATTCAACATTACATAGACATTCACATAGAGGCGCATACAAAATTGAGCTGCTATGGATGTATCTATTAATAATAAATTTGCTAATTTTAGTGAAATTTTATAATAGGGAATTCGCATCTATGGATGGATAGTTTAGCTGTGGCTGTGCAGCAAAGGAGTAAGCACACAAGTATAGAATAGATGTCCACTCACAAACAACATGCACTTTCAAGGCAACTGATTAAAATATTTCTCAAGAATAATGAACACACGTCATCTAAACTGTCAGGCTAATCAACAACTGAATATTACAAATTTTCACGATTGATATAAATATCAACATCAAGGAATAATCTAGAACACAAGTACATGTGCAAGACTTCAATACATATGGATTTTGGCTCAAGCAGGCATGTTCATGTGATTGGTACTGGATATTCATTGTTCACTTGTTCAACTACAAGTCCCCAAAATATGCAAAAGCAAGATGCTGATCAAACAACTTTGAATTCTTGGTGAAGTGGTGATCTTCATACAAAAAATAAAGAAAGTCTTAGTAAAACTCACTTTACAATCACAAATTTTAGAATTGCCAGGCTTATCTTACAGTTAAAACATCAAACACATATTATACAAAGTGAAACACATCAACGCTTTAAAACTGAAACCATGCGAAGGCTTAAAAAACATTCTTTAAAATAACAAGTTTAAAACAAATGTTACTAATATGCTAATGACCCAAAACAACACTTGCCGTTTGCAGTGTTACTGAACTGTCCTTAGCATCATTTCGCTCTTACCAGAGATATATAGAAGAGTGCAGCTAACTGTCTGATCCTACCTACAGTAAAACTAAAAGTATATTGTGTCCCAACCTCCTTACTCCCTCTAGTAGCAACAACAGCAACAACAGATTGTAATATCTTCTCATCTGAAAAGAAATTTTCAATGAGGCCTTTGCCTGGAACTCAATCACTACAAGAGTAAAACCATACAATTGCGAGTCCTTTTGATTCTCAGCAGATTGTTTCAACTCTCCCCCTCACTTTTTTGTAAGATAAGAAGCTAGTACTTCTTGACTCCCCTTATTGTAAAAACATAGTGGACTTGATGTTGGCCATGAAGTCTATAACAAGATGCCAACAAAAGCATAGGAACATCTAAAGTTTGCTTACATCAAAAACTCTTAGGTGATCACACGATTAAAATTCCTTTTCAGAGGGAAACACTGAAACGTTTGAGACGCGCATGATAGATCTGATTGTTGTGTTTTGCAAAGCATGCAATAATAGAGTGTATTTACCTTTGATTTAATATTTGAATTGTTGCTAGAAAAAGCTTTGCATAATGTTTATAATTTTCGTCGGTTAATATTATTGAGAATTTTCTGGAATTACTTGTTTACTATCAACCGAAGCTTGGCGATAAATGTAGTAATAGCTAAGAGCTAGCTAGCCTAAATAAGGTTATATGACGTGAGACAGTGCATAGTTCCGGTGACTAGTTTTATTTGATTGGGTGTTATTGCGTCATGCTGGAATGTTCTAACTTTCTCTCGATTATAGAGAGACTATATACGTGGTGCACTGTGTCTGAGAAGAGTGAAAGAGTGATTGATTTATGGAGATTTTTTATGATGATCCCTGAAGTGATTTTCGGAAAGTGATCTTGTATGCAGTTGTTGATGTTTGCTGAATAAAGTTGGAAAACTTCATACGACGACTCTTGCCTTGTTGCTGAGTAAACAGGTTGCATGGAGAAACGAATCTGAGTAACACTTATCAAGATTCAAGCATCGGGGCTGAATCAACAATTGATAAAAAATAACACACCGTGTAACAAACACAAACTAGCAATACGTGGTTTATCACACACATTTATTCTAAACTGAAAACTACGGCAAACACTATTTACACCACGATACAAGCTTTAGCACTGCATACATTCTAAGAGTAAGAACAAAAAATACTTCTGGGAAACGTGGAAAAGAGGAAGAGGCACACCACACTGGATATCACTGAACACTTGTTTTTGCTTCTGATCATATACTCTTTGTCATGTTATTTGCATTCCTCATAAATCAACAATATTCCAATTCATGGTGCTTGGAAGCAAAACTGATGTTCCACTAATGCCCAGTGTGAATGCAAACATGGCAAGGAAAATTATAACTGCTGTCTGTACTGAAAGGACCAAAAACGGGGAGAGACACGGTGGCAACTGACTACAGTCCTTACCATCTTCCCCTCAATCTGAAAACCCACAAAAATTAATCTTCAATAGACAAGTACAGACAGAAACAATAAATTCAAGTTTCTTTATTCGATCAGGTTCATCATCTGACTTTTCTTTCAGAAAAACAGTTTCTATATATTGTTAAAATTAAAAAGCAGAATATTACAATTGCAGTAAATTCAAGTTTGTGACCACGATAGAATGCACAACAAGGACCCTAATAAAGACAAGACATCCAACTGACAAAGTGGCTAAATAATAGAATGAGCAATTATTTGCAACTAAGCAAGTCGAAAATGCACACAGCAACATAACCAATGATTACTTTAAAGTACACACACATGTTATGAGGCAAGGCTTGGGGTGGGAGGAAAGTGAACAGACAGCCACAGAGAGATCATCTAAGAATTTCTACAAAATAGTATCGGCAGTTTTGTTCCATTCACTGCCAACATTCTTTTCTACACAAAAGTGTCACACTCTCAGGTATGAGTTTGCCGAGTGATATTCAACAATGGGAAAGGAAAACAGAAGGTGCACACTTTCAAATGCACAAAAATGGCAAGCAACTGCTCTGCTACATCACAACCAGTCTTTAATTTGCAAAATGGGTAACATCTATACATGGTCTCATATTGAGGATACCAGATGATATTAATCAAAATTTTGATTTCAATTCTGTCATCGATTCAAGAGAATCAACTGTGACCCTTTAATGCAGCGCTCGCTTATGGATAACAAAAATAGTTGACAGTGAAAAGAATAACAGCAGCAGTAATATGCTAATCAAACAGAAAGAAAATTGTCAATAAGAAAGAAGAAGCTGACCGTGTGGCTGTTGAGAAGAAATTGTACAGCTTCCAACTTGACCAGCTTACGGACACTGCTGTAGCCTACCGACAGGTCACTCAGCAACTGCAGAGTCTTGTTTATTATCTGCTCACTCCGCCCCCAGAATTTCAGGTTGGTAATGCTGATATCATACACCATCCCAGCACCACATAATTAACAAAGGTAAAGGTACTTCCTCCTCTTTCTCATCTTTACTATAATTATTCAAAATAAATAAATCACAGCTAACTGTAATAAGTAAATACAAAATCAGTAATGTTTATAATTCTTATGATAACATCTACCTGTACAAATGAGCAAATTTATGGAACTCAACATTATTGTTTGTACATCATCATATATAACAAAAATACTAAGGCTGAATTTCATATAGTAAAACTCAGGCTAACATGTCATTCTACTACACAAGCAGTCAAACTTGCCTGAAGTTATAACTGAAGCATTAATATAGAAAATTTGAATACATTTATCAAAAGCATTGTTACGATTGAGAAACGCATGATAGATCCGAACGTTTTCTGTTGCAAAGCATCCAATAATATATTTACCTTTAATCTGATTCTGAGCTGTTGCTTGAAAAAGCTTTGTATGATGTTGATAATTTTCATCGATTAATACTGCTGTGGTATCGTTGATAATTTTCTGGAATTGCTTGTTTATTGTCGATTGAATGTACGAGATCTATCTGGCGATAGTTTGCAAAACTGACAAATGTTCTATGAGGTGTACGACAGTGCGTAATTTCGGTGACGAGTTTTATAAAGATTGGGCGTTACTGCATCATTCTGGAATGTTCGAAGTTTTCCTGGTTTGCAGAGAGGCTATATAAATAATGCACTGTCTGCTTATAAAAAAAAGAGTTATTTTTGAAGTAATTTTCGCAAAGTGATCTCGTATGTAGTTATTGGTGTTTGCTGAATAAGTTGGAAAGCTTTATATGACTCCTGCCTTGTTGCTGAGTGAACAGGCAACGTGTACAAACAAAATCGACTTACACATATCAAGATTCAAGCATCAGGGCTGAATCGACTATTGATAAATACGTGTAACAAGCATATATAATCATTAATACCAAAAAGATAATAAACTTTACTTCTATGCGCCTAAAGGTTGCATGTGGGTGCCTCCTCGCTTGAGTTAGATCCCGTATCGGCCAGCACCTTAAGCAGCTCTTGAACTGGAAAAGTGCTATATAAGAATTATAAAATAAATACTTACATTTTGCCTATGAATACACTGAGTACCATTGATTCATCACTAAGTCCCAGCACCTCTGATAACCTTCTGTACACCTGCAAGATAACGGACATAATGAGAAAAGTATTATTATTATTATTATTTTTATTATTAAATACATTAACCCTTTCACCGCCAATGTTGCATTAATGTGGCTGTAGGGCCAGTGCAGAAGTCACATTTTTGCGACAAGACTACCCATGGCAGATAATTCTGTTACTGGAGTCCGTGTTCTCTCCCATTGTCACATTTCAGCTTTCTGCCCTACACAGCCTCTAATGAAAATTTGATGTGGTATTGTGTGTAGGTGCGTGAACACTGTCTGTGATTCCAGACAGCTGGCACAGGGAATTTCTGTGGTTCCAGATAGCTGGCACCGGGAATGTCTGTGATTCCAAAACAGCTGGGTAGCGAAAGGTTCATTTATCAAGAAATCACACTTTTTCCTGTTTCCCAGCAATAAAAAAACTAACATTATTTTTAAATGCGTTATAACCCATGTCATGAGGCTGCTCAATGGTTTCTTGATACTCATGTTTTACTGGTCTCTCTTTGTGCTCACTGCTAGAACAGTTATCAAGCCATAGATCAGATCTATAACAAAACACAAAGAAAGAATCAGAACGACATTACTGCTCCCTTAACTGAAAAATGCGGTATAAGCTACCATACCTTTGACGTTTTCTGCACTTGGTCACCGACATATATCTTGCGAAACTGTTCAAAAAAGCTGAGAATGGCTAGGTCCAACTTTTCAGACCCACCCCGAGACAGGCGCGAGTCAGTCAAATTCATGAGGCGTAGAACGCTGCAAAATATACTGGCAATGAATATGACAAAATCTCTTAAATTTGGCAATATTTTTAAATCTCCAACATTACGTCTCCATTCTTTATCCCACTAATAAAGTAATATATTTAAACTTTTATCAGCCTGATATTTTGTTCTCCCCCATGGATGCAATTTGATTTCCTCCTTTTTTTAGTCTTTCAAAGAAAATATTGCATAATAAAAGGTCTGGCCACAACGTTTATTCAAGACTAAACAAGGGATTCTGACCGGCAGACCAGCTCGCCATCCATCGCGTCATGCTCATCGGTGCTGGCAAATGATACACGGCCCCCAATCACAGCTCCGATGATGTACACCAGCCACGTCAGGCGACCTGACACATTCAAACAAAAGTATATTTCAAGCATTTTGGCACAAAGTGAACATTGTCATTCTTAGCAACTATCGACTCCACAGCATTTCACAACATGCAAAAGGAGCTTTACTGGATCAAGATGTAAACTTTGAATACAGTTTTTTTTTTCCTCTAACATTAGAAATCCTATAGCACACATGCATTTACAGTTCTTGTAACTTACCTTCTTGAATGGCCAAGTCAACAGTCTGGCTGCCAGAGTTGATCATTTCCTGGTAGCGCTGGGCTGACTCATCAAAAAGCTGCACCAACAGGGCACAGGTCTTCTCATATTCACAGCGGCCAATAGTGGACAACTGCTCCAGCTGCTGGGAAATCATCCCATGGTCATCCAGAGGGTCTTCTGAACCCTCCCTGCAAAACAATTTAAACTCTCTTATTGTAAAAAATGATGTGGTCACATACTCTGCACCCTCCTAGCAAACAAAGTAGTCAAGGATGTTCTAGAATTTTATAACAAAACTGTGTATCAAGATACCTTATTACAGAGTGGACAGATTCAAGACGTGACGAGATATAAGCCTTGGTGACTTCAGGAGTGTAGGTTTCCAGAAGGTGTGGCTCTGTGGCTTTAACATATGGCACAGATGCCACCATTCTCTGCCAGAGACCCAGAAGATAGTGAACGCTGTTGGGGGCAAACTGCCACATCTGAAAGACAGGAACAATATACTGTATTCATTTCTTGACAACTAAAATTGTAAGTGGGGATTGGATGGATGCAAGGAAATACTGAAAATGACTCCCTAATAAACTGAACTATAAAGAACCACACACAAATATGCATAGTTAATACACAATTACATAATCATTCCACAACATTCGTTGAGTAAACCTGTTCTATGCATAATTGATTTCATAATAATGTTTAACCAAAAATGTTTGCTGTTAAACTTAGTTCGGTATTAAATTTTATTTATTGATATAATTATTGTTATATAGCGCTTTTCCAGCTTTTAACACTTACTTCAGTATTACATTTTATTTATTGATATAATTATTCTTATATAGCGCTTTTCCAGCTGTTAAAACTTACTTCAGTATTAAGTTTTATTTATTGATATAATTATTCTTATATAGCGCTTTTCCAGCTCAAGAACTGCTCAAGGAGCTGGTTGATACAGGGTCTAATTCAAAGCCGCCCACAGGTCCTCTTTCTGTCTTAGGTATGCATCATCCGACACCCAGAAACTAAGCACAATCCTGGGCAACCGGGGAACGGTAGAAGGGACCAAGTACTTGCTGGGTGTATTTGTGTAACTGGCACTCACCTTTTAGGACATGAACCTCAGGATTTTAACCTTTAGCATTGCTACCGTCAATATACATCGCCAAGCCCTCTCTCTCCTCATTCACTGTCAGCGATATAATTTGACATTGGATACCAGGAATCCTCACTACTTCACTTCTTGTTTGCAAATGGCAGCCGAATCTTTCAGTGCACGTATCGGAGTTTTGGGCTTATGTTTTGCAGATAAATTTTTTTATTCTCAGAAGTGTGCACTCGCATTTTGCAAATTGAAATAGTTTATGGCTTCAGATTCTAAAGAAGAGTTTTTAGGCTTTGAGGAAGACGAAATTGGGCCTAGGTGGTATGCACCAGCTAATGTGGAGTTAGAAGATGTTGAAGTGAGTGATGAAGAGGTATTGGATGTATGCAACCACGAGTGGATAGATACAAGATTTTTTTCATTATCATTTTATCATTTTATTTTTTTCCTAACAAAATATATTCGACATTAGACAAATATGATCATAGGAAATGATACACTAAACATTCAACCACCCCAACACACAAAATTTCAAGAAGATAGGACTTCATTTGGATGAGCAATAGGTTGAAGTGAAGTGAGCCACGAGTCATTAGAAAAAAAGACAGTGGCAGGGAAAAAAAAAGCATAGAAAAGTCAGGATGCTAAAGGTTAAAACCTGTATGATGGAATGCATGAGTGCACAGACTAGACCTCAGTTTATACTCTCATCTGAGGGAGCATGGGGGCATTTGCCTGTGGATAAGGGTCATGCTATTTTTTTTGTCGGCACTTCCTGTCGTCATTCAGCTTTGAACCATTGCCTGTACGGTTGTCACTCCAAATTAAAGGCTTCAATAATAATATTAATAATAATTACAATAATAATATTAGATGTTATGCGCGCCTTATTCTTAAATCAGGCTCAAAAGCTCAGTGATGTGTAACCATCATAAATGCTCACATGTTACAGACACTCCACAACACACACAATACAGACGGTATCCAAACCATTTTTGAACAATAATCCATATTAACCCTTTAACACGCGGAGCGACCTAGAGCGACCGATATTTTTGCTATGTGCATGCTCGCGGAGCGACCGGCAGCGGCCGGTAATGACGTGGTCTGATCATATTCTCACACACGTGATCGTGATTTCCTGCTGTTTCCGGCGGTGTTTTCACGGCATTTTTAGAGTGTGTAGAACGCACACAGTGAATTTTCAAAGTTTGATTAAAGTTTGAAGTTTGAGAGGCGGAGAATTATGGCGTCAGATTTCTTGCAGAATCTGATGAAGAAAATGACCCATTTGAAGGATTTTAGGAGGCTGATTTGGTACGGGTTAATGATGGAGAGGAAAGTGACTTGGACTTTCACTTTGACGATCTTTTTCTGTCGGATTTGAATAACAAAAACGATGAACAATCGGTGCTTTATTATTTGAGTCAGTGATCGTATTGCAGCATGTTGTGCAGTATGCAATGTTGACATTCAGATTTTTTTTCCAGTTGCAACACATTGTAAAAATGTATGTGTAACATTTCATTTTGAAGAAAAATATGTGGTTGATTTATTAATAATGATAAGTGGAACATAATTTTGGGTGGTGCATTTTTAATTAATTTTTGTATGTGCATGGTGTAGCATTTTGACGGAGTTACTTGCCTTGACCTAGGAAATAGAAGCAGATAAGGCTTAGGCTCCTGTGGGGGTTAGAGGGTTAATGTTTTGCGTAGATGGACAGACAGATAGATGGACGGATATACATTTCTTGGATATTATATTTGGACTACCTAGTACTCATCTAGCTCAGATTTGCAAAAATCAGGAAAATGTTAGACACAGACTCACATTGCTATGCATGCGAGTAAAAAAAATTAATAATCTGTTTAGTTCCATTCTCCTGTACTCACCCTTAGACTGGTGACAGTGAACTCAGCAATGAGCTTAATGACATCGGAGTAGTTGTCAACTTTTACCAATTCTCCCAACTGGTAGTTTGACTTGAGTCTAGCCAGCAGCCGGCAAAATTCATGATAGTTGTTAGGGTCAGACAAACCCTGCAAAGCAACAAGTTAAGCAACTTTGAAATAAACCACAGTATTCTGAAGTTTTGGTAGCAAGGGAACAACAACAGTTTTTTTTAATCACATGTATTACTGTTTCTGCACCAACACATTTTTCTATAAGTTTTTATTTCATATTGATGGGACCTTGAATAAATGTGCTTTTGAAACAGAAATGTGCAATGCACATCATGCCTATTTTGTGAAAAGAACACACAAAAAATATAATCACCTGTGGATTGTCCAGAATTCCACGCACCCCCATAACCAAGTGATTGAGAAATTTGGCCCTCTCTGCATTGTTGAAGAGTGAGCGTCTCACAGAAGCAATTTGAACAAGGCATGACAGAGCCTGAAGACACAAACAAAACACAGCTGATTTAACAAAGTTCATAATCTTTTTATACAAGCACATTTCTACTGGTTAATTTGCAGCAAGAATTAGTTGTAATCTCCACTAAACTCATACAAAGTCTAAAATATGCTTTTGCAGAAAAAAAAAAATCTACTTGACATGAATACGTACTGTGGCAGAAAGTGATGGTGGCAGCCCGTTGTATAAATCAAAGAACAATTCAAGTGTAGATACATCCAGAAATGCTGTCAACAAAATGAAAAATTAAAATTAAAATAAATTACATTTATTATGGCAAGGTAAAAGGGGTGGCTCTATAGAGCAGTTGGTTAGGTCGCTGGTTCCTATGTTGAAGATTGTGAGTTGGAACTCCAAAGTGGATGAACTCATGTGACTTAGATACAAGACTTTTCAGGTCACCAAGGGTTTTCTCTGGGTACTCCAGTTTCCTCCCTCCTTTCAATAATGGTGTTGAATGCAGTCAATCTAACAAAGTTTTGAATATAAGAATCGATTCTCTTCCACCTTCCAATTGCGACTTGCCTTTACCTTTATCTCAGACTCAGAGTGATGAAAGTGTATCGGTTGTGTGTGTAGGAGTGTGTGTAGGATGTGAGAGTGAATGCTGGTTAAAGATTGCCACACTTTAATCTGATTTAGGATTAAAGTGACTACTACTACTGCTACTGTTACTACTACAGTGGAACCTCCGGTATCCGTCTCTCTGGTATACGACTCCCTCCGTTATGTGACCTGAAAACTTCTGACGGATTCACTTCCAATAATAGATGACCTCTGGTATGCGACAACCTCCTTTATGCGACCAGCGACCGTGTCTTAAGCCCTTTATACGACCGTCTTAGGCAATTTAAAAGAGATATCAGTTAATTTATTGTCTGTACCTTTCGTTTTTTCTCTCATGTTAGTGTACGCCTGCTGTTGTCTGCCATTTCCGGTTGGCAAGTAAGGGACATTACTCGCCTACACTGGCTTGTCAAAATAGCGTCGCGCAAGAGGAAAGTTTTGAGTTTGGCAGAAAGTTTTTCCCTGTTCAAAATGTCTGAAGACACGACCGTTTTCTATTTTGGAAGTTGTGAATAAAAGACAAAGCTAAAAATGAAACATGTTTTAGTTTTCTTTGTCAGAGAATACATGCTGGTGAGTGTGAAAATTATAACAACACACCCCGCCGAGCCTGGCCCTCCCCCCCCCCTCACCCTTTGTTTCCGGTATAAGACCACCTCTATTATAAGACCGTTTTTTTCTCAGATTTTGGACGGTCGTATACCGGAGGTTCCACTGTACTGCAATTGTCAACAACATTATTAAAACTGTCATCAACATTATTACAATTGTCATGAACATATTAATCGTCTACACTCCAGTACCTGAACGCCAACTTGTGGGGATTTGGACTGTGCACAAGTCATCAGAAGACTCATCTGTGGATGTGCCGATGAAATCAAAAGTTAAACAGTTGTGGGCCAATTGTAAAGTGTGAGACAGAAGACCATGCTGAAAAATACATAATGATAAACATTATTGGTCACGACAAATATTTGCCTCTACACACTTTCATTTGAATGTTGCTTAAATAAGTATGACATAATAACTTCAAATAAGACATTTATTCGCCCCAATGATCGCATTAGAGAAGTAATTTTGACTGTGTGAGACAAAACCAATTAGAATAAATGTAATAACAATCATTGTAATACCAGCACTTCTTTGAATAATAACAAAACAATTTACTATAAAAGTAATGTTGATGGTAATGACCACAACGGTGATGCTGATGATGCCATGAGTATGACAACAAACTTGATGGTGATGGTAACAACGATGACACACTGAGAAAAGAGAGAGAGGAGAGAGAGAGAGCGAGACAAAGAAGAGAAAAATAAAGACACCAAGAGAGAGAAAAAAAACAGCATATTTAAATATACCGACATTTAAATTTTGCACACTTGCAAAACCAAAGTTTCACAAAAAGACATGCCTGATCAGTGGAGGAAAAATCCAGATTCTTCAAGTTTCCAGCTGCCTGGCGCAGAAGATTGCAAGACAACTGAAAGATCTCAAACAGCTGTGTATCTCTGAATGATGACGCTATCTTTCTGTGTTTTGTCAAGGACCGGCTTGCTTCAGACTGCAACAAATACACTCGTAAATAAGTATCATTATATGGTTCTACTGTGAATGAATTATGAAACTGGAGATTGATCCTTGTCGCGAAAATCAGGGGTCTCTTTTGTCGGCAACGGTGCATCGTTAGGTTTTATTTTTCGTGATGTTCAAATGACAATATGTTGGGTGCCTTTGGATTTTCAGTATTAATAGAATTCCAAAGATTATGTTTTGACGTCGGCGTATCATACGTCATAGACGGATTGCGTCATAGGAGAGAAAATACACAGAGTCTTCACTGGCAAGAGGGGAACACTGCAACAGACATCCTACACGGCTTTAACTTGTGCAAGGCACACCAGTGAGAGAAAATCGACCAAGAAGGATACTGCATAGCTGCCAACCTTCCAAAGTTAAAAAGAGTAACATGTGGGGTGTGGGTCCGGGAGAGGGGTACGCCCCCCTCCCGTATAGCGGGGTCAGGGGGCTGCGCCCCCTGAAGCTGAAGCCTTTTTTTGCAATCTGAAAGGCACATTTCTCATCTCCTGAAAGGAAAAAAAAAATAATAATAATAACAAGAAGAAAAAGAAGAAGACGAAGACGAAGAAGGAGAACAAGAAGAAAAAGAAGAAGAAAGCCCATTATATTACAAAGCATTCATTATTTTATGTAGATTACTATGCACAACACACAAAAGATCAGTTTTTAGCTTACACAAACTGCTTTATTCTTTTGAATGGTGTTGAATGAAAATTGATGCACAGCCCTTCGAAACGCTGAACATTCTCAGTTCTAGGAGTCTACAGCTACACCTTACATTCTTAAAGCCCATTCCATCAACTTCATTATTAGTAATAATAACAAGAAGAAGAAGAAGAAGAAGAATGCCCATTGTATTACAAAGCATTCATTATTTTATGGAGATTACTATACACAACACACAAAAGATCAGCTTTTAGCTTACCCAAACTGCTTCATTCTTTTGAATGGTGTTGAATGAACATTGATGCACAGCCCTTCGAAACGCTGAACATTCTTAGTTCTAGGAGTCTATAGCTACACCTTACATTCTTAAAGCCCATTCTGCATAATGGACAGTCATGTTACAGCTTTTGATTGTTCAGCTTCGCAGATTTTTGTGTGTTTGAATTGGTGGTCTTTTCGTGGTCGGCTAGATCGTTTCTTCCTCCGTGAGAAATATTCACCGCACATCTGCATGCAGTACAGAAAGCAAACTTTTCACCTCATGATGGACACGGAGCGGCCCATGGAAACTTTTCCTTGTAAGCCGCAATGTATCGCTTAAATCGTTTCGGCTTCGCATTAGTTTTCTCTGCGCTAGTCGAACTCGACGCCATGTTGACTGCAGCCGCTATGCGCATGCGCGAAATTCGCAGAAGAGCTCCCTTCCTGATTCCAGCCAGTAGGCTAGGCCTAGTGCGTTCAAAGGTGGTCAGCTAGGCGCGGAAAACGAGAGCACAAACAACTTTTTTTTTTTTTTTTTTTGGTGAAATCGGAAACCGTATTTTTGTTAGAAAACAACGAAAACGACGACAGATATTAAAAAAACGATTTTTTCCGGTTTTTCCGTAACAGTTGGCAGCTATGATACTGAGAGGTATCATAGGTACAGGGTGAGTCAGCCGCGAGTGGGGAGTGACCATCAGCTTCCACTGATTCCAGGAACCAAGGTCGTCACTGGTCGTTACCCGTGAAGGAGGCCATTTTGCTTTCACGAACCGTTGGGTTCACTTCTTCATGCGCCATCGTGGGTACGTGTTTAGCTAGGCTATACTGGGCTAGCAGATGCTAGAGAGATAGCTATATAGGTAAACATAACAATAATAATATTCATGCGCCATCGTGGGTACGTGTTCAGCTAGTCTATACTAGGCTAACAGATGCCAGATAGATAGCTATATAGGTAAACAAAACAATAATAACAATATGTTTTATTCCATGTTAGTTAGTTTATTTTCGTGCGAAATAAGTGTAACTTTTCCATCATTGTTTCTATACGCAGAGTGTACGCATTTATGGTGCAAATGCGCGCGTGTTTCTCATCTTTGATGCTGTGACTCTGTCCTCAATTGCACACACCGCCTATTTATTAACAGGGTGGAGAACAACTGAATCAAGAAATCTCTGAAATCCGGCCGGGGCCCAGCCCCGGTATTCGCCCCCTGGAAGAAAATGAATGTATGCAATTTTGAAAGTAATTTAGGGCCTCTCCTGAAAGCAAAAAGCACAAAGTAAACCTAAATAGAAACAACAACAAAGAAAAGAATGTTTTATGCACATGTCTTTCAAAATAGTTAAGAATCTTGATTTGTAGGCCTAACAAAGTTTGAGGTCCACCACTGTTACACACAAACTCCACATTTCCAATTTTACTGGGCACACGGTTGTCTATTTTTTAGCTGTAAACAGGCAAGAATTTTTATAATTTTAGAGATATTTAGGGGTACGTTAGTAAAAACACCACATCTTAGGTTTAGTGACTAGTGTATAGATTTAAATTAAATAAAATGCAAAATGAACAGAAATAAATTCTCTTTTGATTATCTACCTTTTTCTACTTCTCTTGTCATGTCTTGTTTTTTATTACTCCATGTGTATACAAAAAAAAGTTTTAAAAAGTCCAAACAAGCCCCCTTCTCTTCTTCACTTTCATGCCAGTCTGAAAGATCGTATGCATGGACACTTCTGACACTAATTGTCTAATGTCAGTACCGATCTCTTTCTCCAACTCCAAGTCCATTTCTCTCACTTTAATGTCTGATAAATGGAAGCCTGTAAACTCCCCTTCATCAGTTGAAGAATCCAAACCATCCATTTTAGACACACACACAATAAAATTTGAAAATAAAATCGAAAAAACGAATGCATCACAGAGAAAACTTGTGGAAATGCAGTCGAATGTTTTCACAACAACAAAAACCGGAAGTCAATTGCCGGAAGTCACGCAATCTTTCAAACAACGCGAGAATATAACCACATGGTTGATACGGACGCTTTTGGACGTTTTGCCTGTTTAGACCTTTGGCCGCTTTGCCCAGTAAAGTGTAGCCCTTCAGTCAGCTTCTCACACTCGGAACTCAATATTTTTTTCTCGGAAATGCAAATGCCTTTCGCGGAAATCCGCGGATTCGCGGAGAATTCTCCACCCTGTATTAAGAATTCGGAGGCAACCGCGGCAGGTGGTGCGGCACTCCCCTGAAATCATTGCGTATTTTGGGGTGTGGTTGCACAAGGGTCCTCCCGTGCGTTGACAATCCTAATGATTTATTGATTGATTTATTGTTGCTTTAGGTCCAGCGGACTCTTCCGAGCCAAATCAGGACCGGACAACCCCCGATCCGCATAAAAGATCTGTTGAAACAACCCCAGTGGGAAAATTGAATGCCCTCCACCGGCCAGTCACTTTACAATAAAGACATCCCACGCGAGGGACGGCTGAGGGTTGACCTCAACTACGACAATCCTAATGAACTGAGTCAACCATTTATGAGCTTACCTCACCAACTTGGTTCATTTCACACACAAGCTGTGACAATAGCTGGACGCCAACCATAACATGCTGTGTTGAGCCACTCTGTCAACAGAAACACAGTAATAACATCAGATGTATGCTGTCTATAGTACAGACTATATATCCTGTAAAGAACAAACATCAGCAATTAAATCTACTAATAGGTAGGACCACTTATTTTTTCAAAATTACTCTATCAAATTGAAATTTGCAGGAATAGTAAATGCTGATGAGCTATGAAAAACTGCAAAATATCATAGCTGTATCTCAAATAGAATAGGAGATACGGCCGCCTGAAGTTAGCAGAAAATGTCGCAAAAGGGCAAATTGCGCATAAAGGCATATTTCAAAATTCATAAAAAATTCAAAATTAAAGATAGAGTACTCAATTTTTGTACTCTTTTTGTCACCACTATTGCCATTTAGTTGAATTTTTTTTTTAGACCATACTAATGTTAAATAGCAGAGGTACACTGGTTCAAAAATGACATTTTATGCAATTTCAGCGATGGAAACGGTCACATTTTCACACGACAGGTTAGCTTTGAGAAATCATAGGAAATTAATGGCTAATTACAGATTCCTGAAAACTTGCATGACTATTGTCATTAGTATGGACTTGTACTCTCAATGGTTTTCTTATTTCTTAGATGCCAAATGCCACATATATAGTGATATGAAAATGATATTTTGTGCAATCAGTGCAAAATCACGCCAAAAATAAAATTTTCTGATTGACTTGAAATTTGCTGTATATGTTGGTATTGATGTCAAATGAAAGTATGCAAAATATTAAGATAGTGTGATCAATAGAATAGTAGATACATGGCTTGAAGGTTGGACAAAATACGTACGATGAGCAAATTGAACAGCCATTTTTGAGAACTTATATTTTATTTAATACTGCAGATATAAGTCTGCCAATTGCTAAAATGTACTGTCTGTATTACTGTCATTGGCCTAATTTTTTCTCAAAGCAGGCAAACTACTGTGGAAAAAATTATTATGGTTCAAAAATGGCCTTTCGCGCAGTTTTTGCAATGAAAATACGAAAAATGAATTTCACCAATTTAACTTTATTTTATCACAAACACTTTTCTGGGTCATTTTCAAGTAAAGATGCAACAAAATGTGTTAAAAAAAAAGTTACAAATAATCATACACACCTTATTATTACAATTATGATTTATTTAATATTCATTTATTATTTTGGCAGCTGTTAAAAAAAAAAAAACACACACGCGCGCCCACACACACACACACAAGTGTCCAAGGCAGCAGAAGTGGAGGAAAATAACAGTTCAATTCAAAAAGAAGGTCAATCTTCTTCCTCAAGAAGGCCTGAATGTTGTCTGCCTGGGTCTTTGCAGAACGCCACTGGTACATGCAGGTTTGAATGAAGTGGCACACATTATGCGGTGGAAGACCTGAAAACAACGTGAAGTATTTTTTTTAAAGTAACCAAATAGGTCAAGTGCACACACACTAATTTAATTATTACGAAACTTTGGAGAAGAAAAAGAAGATTGTGGCAGCAAATCAATCTATCACTAGATTGCTTCGCTTAATATCAAAAAGGATGAGTGCAAAAAACAATAGGTAGTAAAAGTAAAAATTGCAAAAGAACTGAGATAAACGATCATACAGGGTGGAGTTGTATACCTACAAGCTGAGTCCATTGCATTTGGCACTAACAAAATATACATTTTAAAAACTTTCCTTATGTATCAATGCTGTTAAAACAGCAGAACAATAACGTAGGTAGCTACCTAAAGATTTACTGTATGGGTCGAAAGCTTGCAAGCAAAAGCAAAATGAAACTGCATTAGGCCTACGTGGCTAATGTCAACAAAGAGTTATCGTTCTTGATTGCATTTGAATTTAAAAATAAAATACTTGTCGCACATTTTAGGTCGAGAAAAAAATTTATATATTACAATTAATATGTAATATTTCGACACAAAATGATTGCTGATTATTTGGTGTACTGAATAAGAAACCGTGCGATCTTACGAAGACAACTGTTCACTTGCACTACCACAAGAAATGTCTGCCATCGACTCGATCATTCTGTGACAAATCTTTCGCCAAATACAAAGGATACATACCAAACAAAACAAGCAAATATTCATTCAAATACCAATTTAATTTAAAAAAGAACTATCGAAGAGTACTTACTCAGAATTGAACGGATCGAGTCCAAAGTTTCTGTACTTCCGTTAGCACACAAACCATCCACGCCGATCGCCATTGAGCTTGCTCTGCGGGGTTCACCGATTTTCGGGTCACGGATCTTCCGCCGCTAATACTTCCGGGTCATAATTTATACCATTAAAAAGAGCAAAAAAAGACCTTTCTTTGCATATATGATACATTATAATTCGTTTCGGGGCAACGAAAATATTTAAAGAAGAAAGTGATACCTCTGTTTTAACTTAATATTTTGCCTTGAAAAAAATAAAATATTAATACGAAACAGCCATGACGTTACAGCCACGGAAATAAGCTTTCCATCGGTATAAGATTCATTCTGATTGGTTGAGAGGCGGAAGATCCGTGACGCTTTTTTGGGGAACACCCAAACGTTCTGCTAACTTGACCCAGATGAAAAACATGGCCACGGGAAAATTTTCCGCTTCAAGGCACTGCAGTTATTGCGTTCTAGTGTAGCGATTGTAGTTATTGCAGTGATCAAAAATACACGGAAGGCAAATAAAACTATTGTGCTTTTAGAAATTTAATATTTTAAACAAATCTGTGCATTATGGTTGAAGAAATTGCGTTTTGAAAATGGGTGAATTCCACTGTGCACAGCGTGTGTCGCCACATCGCTCATAGTAGGTGGTCCTACCTACTACTAACTATCCTTGCAAACAGAATAGTCGATTGCGAACCCCAAAAGTTTAATTTTACTTCATCAATATTGGTTTTATTTGTAAATATGTATGCATTTATTACCGATTTAGCCAAAAGTATGAGAACATTCTTAAAATATTGCACAAAACCATGAATTATAATTGAAAAGAACGTACATTAGTACAGCCAAAACAAATTCCCACATGTATGTATACAATCCCATAAGTAGTAAATTAGAGATATAATAACAGAAAATGTTATGAGCTCATCATCTTTGTTTTAGAGTGTGGGGGTGGCTGTTGGTGGCAATGGTATAGTTTTGTGCTCATGTTTGCATGTATTTTGTACCTGGATGAACTTGCCAACGTCTGTGACTACATTTCTGAAGATGTATTCATCTTTGTTGATATCAAACCATCCAAACTTTGTGATCCTTGCAAACAACTGGAATCACAAAAAAATTATAAAACTGGAAAGTAAAGTGATTAGAATTGTAGCATTGGATTTCACACACGCAAAAGAATTTCAACCCTGCATTTCAAATGCAATAGAAAGGTCAACATCTACCATGTAAGCAATGAAAAGACCTCAAAGTAGGCCACACAGTTAGAGACACTGGAGTTGCAGTACCTTGCAATATTATTTTCTACTACTAGATAACCAGTTTTCAGGTTTTCACAAAGGTCCCTTGATGTACCCGATTCATGGTCATATTAAAGTACTACATAACTGAATAACCTCCTTGCAAACCATAAGTCTATATGATTGCCTTCATAAATTCAACAATTTCAATAAACTTAACTCTTTGAAATATTGCCTTCATAAATATTGTCTAATAAGTAATATCACCTAAATGTGTGAACAGGCATTAAATGAAAGATTGATCGATTGACTGAAACTTAACTCTTCTTATTAAGTAAGTTCTGCCATCAGATTCTGTCAACATTTACGGCATATTCATTCTGAAATTTTCACATTTATGTTATGCTAATTAATTCATTAAAAAAATTAATCACTGATTCTTTAACACAGATGCCTACCTGAACAAGTGCCTGAGACACAAACTGCATCAATTTAGGCCGTGTGGCTAAGTAATTCAGCACATAATTTCCTGCAAAGCAAACACAAAATGCAACATTAAATTATTGCAATATTTCTTAAACATTAAAAAAAAGATTTTCAACCATTCTAAACAATAAATGCATCCACCACTAGTAACACGTTCAAATTCATTCACAATTTAATATAGTAACCTGTACTATAAGCAAAGAGACAGTAAAGCAGTAAACTTACTAATTTCCACTCGCTGTTCCAGTGGCAAGGTGATATTAGCACGACAGACCAATTTGGTCAACGTGGTGGTGGCCAAAAGCTGGGCATACGCAGACTGCAAAAAAAAAAAGAAAGAAAAAAAGAAATTACTATAAATTTACTAAAACCAAGTAAAACCGCTACATTTCCTTGCCTGGCTTAAATTTAAACATTCATTCTCAACGTTTTACGCTATACATTTCACGTTACCAAACTCTCTGATCATTCAAATCTCACCACAAAAAAAAAAGGAGCAAAAAGGTTGTGTGTGTGTTGTTTTTTTTATATCAGTTAATAATATGAGGCAGTCAATGCTCATTTGGCCTTGCCTTTTGATAAAACCATTCCCTGTGAAATTAATTCAAATGTTGTTATTTGCTTTGGGGGGGGGGGGGGGGGGAAGGGAAACCGAATTGTACACGTTAAACTTAAAATGAAGTAACAATTGCACACAACTTACACTGCCTCTTTCCAGAAGCATCTGACACTTAGCCAGACAGTCTGGAGAATTTGCGAAAGCTACCAGTGCCTTTTCCGCTTCTGAACGGATGTTGGCATTGGTTGTCTCATACAATTCCTTGCATAGGTTCTCCAGCTGGAGCAACTCCTATACATACAACAGAAAACATTTAACTGACAATAGGCATCAACTGAATACCTCACGCCAATCATGGTTTTTGATACAACACTAAGAACAAAGCCATCAAGTACCACTACTCATTAGCTCATAAATGTCGAGAATGAGCCCCTCCCTTCCAGACAATGCAGAGGAAGTGGTCATTTCACTCCATTTGGAAGATGGAAGATCAATGAATCTGACATCATGAGGAAGTAAATGAGGTCACAGCCCAAGTTCTAAATTTCCTCTTGCTGCCTACATGCCGCTCCTTTTCACTTTCTCTCTCTAAATGTCTTCCCCGCCTCCATTTTACCTTTCACAACTTTCATTATTTCTGGCCTATTTATCTGTTCTATCATTATCTTGTTCTTTCTCTCTCACTTGCTTCTCTAACTCTTGAATCAGAGACATAGAGAAAAATACGGAGGTGGGGTAGAGAGACAGAGATAGAGAGAGGGAGTGCAGAAGAGAGAGAGAGAGAACCAGTCGAAGAGGGCAAGAAAGCATAAGACAGGCAGAGCCTGAGCAAGGGGACAAGAGGTAAAGCAAAATAGAGAGAAAGTAGAGAATGCTCGCAAAATAGAGAGAAAGTAGAGAATGCTCACAAATGGAGAGGTTGTGCATGCAAAAGAAAGACAGAATGGGCGAGTAAAAGAGAGAGAGAGAGAGAGAGAGAGAGAGAGAGAGAGAGAGAGAGAGAGATGAGATTGGGACCCAAAGAGAGAGAGAAAGTGAGAGCGGGGTGGAGAAGACAGAAGCAAGGGCAAGAGACTATTGCAGAGAGAGAGAGAGAGAAAGAGAGAGAGAGAGAGAGAGAGAGAGAGAGAGAGAGAGAGAGAGAGAGAGAGAGAGAGAGCGAGCATAAGGAATACAGGGGATCCTCAAGTTACGACGTTGATCCGTTTGTTGGACAACCTAAGGCGGAACATACAGAAAAATAGCTGTACTGTACGTGTTTCTCCCTTTTCAGATCGCTTTATAATGTTCATTTTAACTTCCATGGTGATGGCCTTTCTTTTCTTTGATGCACTACCATCAGAAGAGTCTGACTTACGTTTGGGCGCCATAACCAAGGCCAAAAAATGATAAAACACGTGAGAGAGATAAACGGCGTAAACAAACAAAATGGCGTATGTACAGTGACTGAGCGTATGAAGCAACGCCAGCGTATGAAACGACGCCGTCTTCCCCGCCGTATAACCACAACAAAGCGTATTCTTCCACCGCTCACCAGAAACTAGCTCCCGTTTGTTTACATCGCTTGCGACGCTAAACAGCATAAGACGAAACGATGCGTAATTTTATTATATTTTTATGGGGAGGAAACAAGGTAAGTCGAGACCGACGTAACCCGAGGACTTACTGTATATTGAACTGGAGGTAAGAAGGGGGATGGAAGTAAATTTAGTCATGGAATGTGACATAAATAACGTTGCAAATTTCTTTCATTCATTTAAACACAGAGAATGTTAGTTAGCACAGCGACAGACATCCTTTGTACATATATGGTGCAACAGCAGAGGTTGACAGATGTTACGTTGAAACGCGAATGGTAGTACGTCGGAAACGTGTACGATAGATCTAATCGTTTCGTTTTGCAAAGTATTCAATAATGGAGTTTATTTACCTTTGATTTGAGTTTGCATTGTTGTTAGGAGAGGCTTTGTATAACGTTGATAATTTTCGTTGGTCGATATTGTCGGAGAATACTCTGGATTTCCTTGTTTACCATCGATCGAAGGTTCGGGACGATTGTCGAAGTAAGAGAAGGTTCGGGGTATGTGTGGAGAGATGAATGACGTAAGTCAGTGATGACGATCTTTTATTCGATTGGTGGCAGTGCGTCATTTCTACGGTATTCGAAATCTTTCCGGAAAAGAGAGAGATTATAAAATTGTGTGCCGCACGGTTGTTGAGAGAGAGTAAAGTTGTTGATAGTGATTTAAAGAGTTGCTGTGAAAGTTGTTGAGTTGAGTTGAGAATTGTATGCAGTTGTTGATGTGTGCTGAATAAAAGTGGAAAACTTCATACGTCAACTTTGTGACTTGTATGCTGTTTGGACGGGCTGCGTGAATAAACGAATCTGAGTTACACAACTATCAGGAATTCAAGCATCGGGGCTGAATCAGATACTGATAGAAAACACCATCATCGAACTGAGTGTAACAACAGAAAAGAGGGGCTTATTCTTTACATTTACCCATTGGCCTCTGGAGTAGTAGCACACAATAGTAATTGTTACATGTCAGATATAAATTTTATGGCAACAACATTATCTTGGAATATCTGTGTTTCCAATGCTTACAGTCTATACAGATGTTTGAACACAAAGGCCAGAGGCCTATAATGTATCTTGCTCTTTTGGCTTGTTTTCAGTCGCTTGCTATAGTTTGTTGAATCGTGTTCTTTGAATTCCACACATTGCTGCTAGGACAATGGTCATGAACTCCTGCTAGTATAGATTATTATCATTACTGAATCTTTACTTTGATAGCAAAATTAAACTTTCACTTTTGACAAGAAACATATGATGGATTTTAATTTTTTCTGTATTATAAACTACAACGAAATTTTACTGGTGGGGAAATTTGACAATCCTTTCTTGTTTATGAATTTGTTGAACTTAAAAGGGAATGTTTCCGTCTACCAACGGGAAGGGATAGTGGGTGTCTAAGGGTGACATGTATACATACTCTGCCAGCATGTAATCCTACCCTACCCTATCTAGTAACTCAGAAGTTGTTTGGGCACCACAGATGATTGTTTAACCAGCGTACTCGATCTTTCTTTGTCCTCAGAATCCTCATGGTTTCGCTCAGTGTCAATCCAGTCCATTCTTGGATGTTGTCTTCCTTTCTGTCTCTTTCTTCTTCTGCCCCCTTGCACTGTGCCTTGCAGGATGGTCTGTGCAAGACCTGATGCTCTGGTGATGTGGCCATAACATCGGGATTTCGTTTCTTCACGGTGTTGTCCAATGGCTTGTGTGATGGTCTGTCGGACTTCGTCGTTAATGATGTGTTGAGTATAAGAAATGCCCAGAAGTCCTCCAGTATAGGAGGATGGAGATGAAAAGGGAACGCAGCAACCTTACCTTTGAGTGTGCACTGAAGGTCCTTTCTTTTCAAATGGGCCTCAACCTTGTCAGGGCAGCAGTTGTTTGTGCTATCCTGGGAAGGGCTTCCTGTTGGGACCCATTGCCTGATACAAATGCTCCTAAATATTTGAAGCTGTGCACAGTGTTGAGGAACTGGCCTTGTATTTTGATGTCCGTTGATGCCATTGGTGTTGTTGGTCATCATTATGGCCTTCTCTGCACTTATTTCCATTCCAAAGGCTTTGAAGGTTGTGTCAAGTGTCTGTACAAGCTGTTTCAAGTTCTTGTTCCCCTCCAGCCAGTACTTCAATCTCACCCGCAAAACGGAGGTTGGAGATTGGTCTACCACCTATGCTGACTGTGCCTTCACGTTCTGCAAGGGCATCTAACATGATCAATGATGCACTCCAGAAAGATGTTTAAGAGTGTTGGAGAGAGTAGACATCTTTGATGCACGCCGATTGTTGTTCTGAACAAGTTCCCGATGGCACCGTTGTGAAGGACTGCACTGATAGCCTTGTCAAACAGCCTTTTGATGACTTCAATAGTGTTGGGGCTAATGTTGTACACTCTCCGTCTCATGGTTGCCCACAAAGCTGCATGCCACATTCGGTCAAACGCTTTCTTGACGTCCAATAATTGAACTGATACAAAGTGATAGTGAATAAGTGATAAGATCTGAAGGAACCGAGATATGCATTCGACAGGATCAAAACGGTTTGTGGTCATCAAGATTTATTATGAGTGTCAAAGGCTGTAATGTTGGCCTAGTATAAGTATATAATGCCGAACTATGCTATGCTAACGCCGGCAATGTACAATAACAAATAATGTGTTTCAAATGCACACCGGTCAGAAAATTGCGTCAGGTTCAAATAACACTAAAGAATATAATCAGTGTATACTGAAATGGTAAACGATTAAAATCCAAATCTTTGAAGGCGCGTCTAGAACACTGAACAGTAGAACTAGAAGCCAGCAATCTTCACAATACACCAGTCGAAGGACAACGGATTACAAAACAAACGCAACACCCAATAGAAAACCCGCTCCTGAAAGTGCAAAGTGGCACTTAATCAGAGAAAACGGGACCAGCAACTGTCATATTATGCAGATGTTTACGACATGTGCATAAAATACTCTTTTTATGTTTTTCAACGATACTCACCTGCTCGTCGGCCATCTTTGTTTTGTGTAGTCTGACTTGCGCAGATGGCGCTCAAAGAATATCACAGTCGAAAATACACGATTGCTGGTTGGTCAAAACAGACGGGCAGCATTTTTGTTAACCAATTGAATATCTCGATCTAACTTCATTGAGGAGTTTGTTGACACAAAAGAGTTCTCAATCACATGGACCTCTAGCAGACGCTTCAAGGGTTACCTTGACTCTGCTGACATATATCATCCGCTCCAAATTGTTATTGCTGGCACGTGTTGTTGTTGTTTTTTGCATTAACGTTTCATATTTTAAATTTATAACGTCGTTGTCTGTATTTTTCTTATTTCTTTAATTCACTTCAGCACATAGTCAACTCGGTCATACATAACATGTTATATTTTACATACAGTGCTAGTACTAGTAGTAGTATATATACATGATGATGATTGATTGATGTTATTGATAGTCTTTGCTACTAGTCTGACACTAGTCTTACTAATCATGGACTATATAAATATGTATCCATGTGTAGATAGGTATTTACATAGTTGCAGTCTGTCGGGTTTTATATTTTATTATACTAGTATTTTTTGTTACAAATAAAGATAGCAGATTGTCTACAGAGGTCAAAACCAGGCCAGAGTATAGGTCAACATTGGCAGACCTGGAAAAAGATTTTAAAGAGGAGATAAATACATTTCTGAACCAAGAGAAAACTTACTTTGGTGCTGTTCGTTCTGCCTTATGGTTGGAAGAGCTTGATGGCAGGATTGGAAAAAAAAGTATTCAGATCATTGAAAAGAATACTGCAAATCGCTTGGTATGAACACATGATCAACAAATACCTTAGGAATCTGGTCATGTCGCTTGCAGGTCCCTCAAGAACCACTCTTTGCTGGCATTTTGAAGTTAAGAGGAGAAAGTTTGGGTGGTTTAGACATTTCTTACTCCCATCACAACACCTCTGTCTCCAAAACACCCACCTCATCCTCCCACCCAAACACAAAGCCTGACATTAATTAAAATGCAATGTACATGGGTGTAACTAACAACACAATCCTGCCCAGAGCTGCCTAGAATAAAAGCGCCCAAAAACATTTTCAATTGCTCCGCATGAACTGTTTTTGCTTTCTGGGCAACATTTTGCAATAACTGAATAAGCGAACACTTTAAAAAGTGCGCAACACATGTTGACTGCACAACAGCCAATCAAAATGAAGTCGGCTGAAAGTGAAAGTTATTGTCAATCACACTGATGATACAACAATACTATCAAATATAAATACTAATTCATACCGATTGCATATAAACATAATTATTCCGTCAAATTACAACTACACAAATCTTGCAAAATTGTCATTTCACCATTGAACACATCATTATTTGCAAATCGAAAACCTACCACTCTGGTCGCCATCTTTTTCTCTTCGCAAACAACCTTTAGGCTTTAGAAACCGTTACAGAGCGCTCTTTACGAACATAGGGTTGCCCAGACTTTCTTCCAAAATAGTTACTTAGGGTTACGTAGCGCTCTGGTTGGGCAACTCTCGGCAGATGTTTTCCAAAGGGATGGGTGAAAACTTGATCAGTCCAAAAATCAATCCTGAAGTTGAGTCTGAGGTCTAGATTAACATCGGGAATTTATTTTTAAATTTTGAATACAATGTTTAATCCACGCTAAGAGATGACTATCTGCGTATTCATAAATTTTTTGTGTCTAATGTTTGTTAAATTTGAATCTAAACATTGTGCATCTGCTATAAGCAGTACTACTGGCTGAGCTCCCTTAGAACGGCTGTACAGGTACAGACACAACAATACACTGACACCTTAGGTTTAGTGGATTAGCCAGAGGAGAGAATTGTGTGCCTGTTGTATTAACTAACACACAATGACATTAAGTGCATGGGATACAATTGCTAGTACAGCCCTGTGATGTCTTCTGGGACTCCAGTGACTCTTTAAGTTGTTATACATTTTAATTTAACTCTATAATGTAGATTAATATGCTCTTTTATAGTCATACTGTGTAGGCTAAAAGTTGTTGTTTTTTTATGACCTCACTCACTTACATGAAATTGTCTTTCCCACCTACTCTCGATCTTTCCTTCACTTTTCCCCCACTATTGTTCAATCCAAATAATACATTATTAGTGTTTAACTCTTAGGGTATAACCCAGACAGGTCCTCTGTAGAACAAGAATGTAGAAGAATATTAGCATAAAATTAACCCACTTAGTTGATATGTAACCCAAAGAGGGCCTCACAGCATTCCTTGCAACACACATTTGTAAGTACGGTTGTTAGGGCAAATTATAATACTAATGACCGCGACCTATAGAGAATCAATGTTACACATTGAGAAACTGGCAATGAAAATCTGGCACCAACACTTTAGACTGCTAACTTTGAAATGCTTGTACAGAGTTTTTTTTTTAATAAAGCAGTTGGACAATATTCCTACATTTAAATTATTATTTTATGGCTTTGATGAATACAAAATCATAGGAAAACTGCATGCAAATCAGACCGAAGTAAACACAACAATGAGGGCATTAAGAAAGCCTTCATGGCCTCTTTTGTCCTAAAGCTACTACAACTACTACTACTGTTAAAATTCATTAAAATTATTGCACAAACATTTTTTTGTAAACCATCATCCTGGAGACACACACATCACATATTAAAAAATTGAATAATATAAATCACAGTTCAGATTGCACAGATCTGTAAGTAGATATGGAATATATTATCGAACTCACATACATCTGCAAGCTCCCCACCCCCAATCTTTCCCCACCTCCTTTCCCACCCTACACATACAATTTTGTGTATAATATTCTGGTGGAAGATTAACATTTTAAATAGTGCTCAACACTGACTTGAATGCTACTCTATAGGAGTGGTACTGAAATACTGGTGGGTGCAGAATAAAGCATTGAGTGTGATAAACAACAACAATAAAAAAATTATTAACATTTTTTAGTCCTGAAACACACTTCTTTCATGTTATCAGTTTCTTTTTTTTTCTTTTTTTTTAAAATCGCAATAAATAAATAAATTTATTAAGTAAACAAATTAATATGATGGCAGTTTTTGCCTTTTACGGAGCTGGTGGTAGGCTTGTGTGTTATGGTTTTAATTCATTATGCAAATTATTAACATACTGAAATGCGCAAATGTATTAATTAAAAACCACATGGCGTATTTTAACATTCTTGTTCGTCACACTGTTTTTTTTCTCCATATCCTATCCTATCTTATTCTCCATATACTAAGTGGTAAATTATAAAAATGTACTTAAAATATATTTGTAAAGTTCACCATTTACAAAGCAGCGTGCAGTACATACTTTTTTTTCAGTATGCAATTTAAATTGTTTGAATATACTGTGTAAAAATGTTAAAAACCAAAGCATTCCTTTAACTAGCCTCATTGTTACGCATTTGGTTGATTTGATCTGCATTTATGCATGAATTTTTCAAGGTTGACAAAATCAAGTGATATCGGTTATACATGAAAGTGTTTGTGCTGTTTAATTCATTATGGACATTAGCTTTAATAGGGTGCTGCACTTAAGTGACAGAAAGATAGATGTTGAAGTTTAACAAACAGGCACTAGAAAATATACTAATAAACATTGCCATTACTATAATTACAGCCATTCATTATACAGTCCACTTCATTGTTGTGTCCCTTAATGTGGTGTCCTGACTTATTAATATTATTGTGCATATTGTTTGTTTCACTTAAAAAATGTGGATAAGATATTCTTGTTTTATTCCTAGTGTTCATCAAAACAGAACGCATTTGGTTGATTTGATCTGCTTTATGCATGAATTTTTCAAGGTTGACAAAATCAAGTGATATCGGTTATACATGAAAGTGTTTGTGCTGTTTAATTCATTATGCACATTAGCTTTAATAGGATGCTGCACTTAAGTGACAGAATGATAGATGTTGAAGTTTAACAAACAGGCACTAGAAAATATACTAATAAACATTGCCATTACTATTACAGCCATTCATTATACAGTCCACTTCATTGTTGTGTCCCTTAATGTGGTGGCCTGACTTATTATTGTGCATATTGTTTGTTTCACTTAAATATAAAAAATGTGGATAAGATATTCTTGTTTTATTCCTAGTGTTCATCAAAACAGGTTACATCAGCTTTATATGTTAAAGAAAGCAAGTAATGAAGGGCTGCTGTAGTATCTGTTCTCCGAAAGTATCATTGTAAAACTTGTGGCACGTTGCTTTTCCTATAAAGACTTTAGATTGAAACTGAAGTCAATCTGCATCATTGTCATTTTATATTTACCGTTTCAGCATTCTTGTTACATTCCTTAACAATGGTTTATAATGAATAATAATAAGTGTTGAATGTTTGCCCTTAGCCATTTTTTTAATCAAGTGCCTGTTTTGTGTCCTCAGGTAATTACCAAGAGGGGCAGCCATCATGGACAGGCGTGACCATGCAAACAATGATGAGAGGGATAACGGATCAGTCTCAGAGGCAGAGGAGCCTTTGGGAGCTCCACTGCTGCAAAACAACTTTACATCAACAAGTACTGGAAGCATGGAACTCGTGGGTGTCAGGGAGCGCAAACCTGTCAGGGTGACAGAGTTTGAATCTCAGTTCCGTCAGCCAGAGGAGAAAAGCACATTGGTGGAACTGGTGAGGGAGACCGTGCAAAAACAAGTGGCCAAGTTCTCTTTGAAGAAGAGCGTGGTATCTAACGTTCCTCTCCTGCGTTCTTTGGGTAGCTACAAGGTTCTCCAGGATCTTCCCAGTGATGTGGTGGCTGGGCTGACTTCTGGTATCATGATGATTCCTCAAGGTATCATAATTTTGTACTTGACCAGTGCTGTACCCTTTGAAAAGGTTTCTCATAAAACCAAAAATGTTTTATTTTTACCTTGAGTTTTTTGAGTAAGACTCTATGGAGGTGGAAATTCAAGATGTTGCACATGTTATTGATGTGAGTGTCCAAGGAAAGACATTCGTCAATATGAACGCCAAGATTACGCACTGATTTGGAAATTTCTATATTGTTGTTTATCAAGTTTAGGGAATGTGTTAATAGATGAAGTTTGCTATTTGTACCAATGGCGACATAATTTTCCACGCTTTCTTTGCTAGTTTTAAAATAAAATTCAAGTTAGCTTTAAAATAAAAGTCAAATTAGCCAGTTAGGTCCTGAAGTCACGTTTCAGTTGTTTTATTTAAATATATGGTCATTCGTCATTTATGCAGCAATTTTCCTTAAACTACAGTTATTCATGTAGAAAGTGGATAGTGTGCAAATTTAATGTATGACATGACACATAATTGAGTCAGTCATGATTTTGTAATATAAACTAAATTTTTTTTTTTTGCCTTATTAATTTAATGTACTCCCCCTATTTATTAAATCTGTTCCCACCTTTAATTTGTATCCACCTGCACATGAAATGTGTTTGTGTTTTAAATTGTGAAGGTATAAAATCAACTCACTCTGATTTGGCCCTTTGCAGTCAATTGGACCCTATAAACAATTACTAACTCTCTCACTCTTCAATTCTAGCAATCTGAATTCCCAATCCATGTATAATGTCTATTTGATATTTGTGTGGAGTTATTGGTCAGTTAGTTACTTATAATGTCTGCAGTCAGTTGGTCAGTCAATCAGTCTTACAATTGTTGCAAGTGTAACAATACTTAATACTGCCATAAATGATAAAACATTCATGTTACATGAAATGCTATACACTATGATCACAGAAAGTAATGAAATAATATCTGTTTTTTTTTTTTAAATACAAACTAAAAAAATATGTAAGAAATTTTTTTTGGTTATGTTTCAGGGCTGGCGTTTGCCTCATTGTCCACTCTTGATCCTATCATTGGTCTGTACATCTCCCTCTTCTCCTCTATCACGTATGTGTTGCTGGGCACTGGGCAGCAGACATCCTTTGGCTGCATCGCTATCCTATCCATCATGATGGGATCCATTTTGGACAGGTATGAGATCAAGCTTCGAGGAAATACCTTTGGAACTGCATGTGAAGGAGCAGTATTGATGCCTGAAACGACCACAGAGTCATCATTGTTCAACTCTACAACATTTGGCTCTTTGGTGACTGTCATCAACAATTTTACTGATACAGGGAATGATACATCACCGATGAGTAATGGGACAGACCCATTAGTGATGGAGTTAGCAGAGAAGAAACTACAGTTAGCAGGCTCTGTAACGTTGTTGTGTGGTATCATCTTCATCATATTAGGCAAGATAGGGTTTGGCAAGGTGACTGTCTTCATGTCTGACGCTTTGGTCACAGGGGGTAACAGTAGGTGCTGCATTTCATGTGGGCAGCAGCCAACTAAATACCATGTTTGGTCTGAAATTACCACGCTACAATGGAGTTTTTAAACTTATGAAGTTGTGGTACAACATCTTGATCAATATTCACCGTTCCAACCTGGCATGTATCATCGCTTCAGCTATCTGCATCCTTCTTATTTATGTAGTGAAGAGATTTGTCAATGAGAAGTACAAAGACAAGCTGCGAGTACCTATTCCAATAGAGCTGTTTGTGATGATTCTAGCCACCATTATCAGCTACTATGCTAGTCTCAAAGAAAACTTCCAGATAGGCATTGTGGGGCATGTGCCTGTTGGTATTCCTACACCACGTTTCCCTGACCCCAGTCTTGGTGTGGATTATCTTACAGATGGTCTTATCATCATTATTGTGGCCTTTGCTCAATCTGTGTCTATTGCCAAGCTGATGGGCTTGAAACATGGCTACAATGTTGATGCCAACCAGGAGATGTTCGCGCTGGGTGTTGTGAACGTGGTGTGTGCCGTGTTCTCAGGCTACATCTGTGGGGCTTCAGTATCCAGGACTGTTGTGCAAGATAGTGCAGGGGGCAAGACACAGATTGCTTCATTGTTTGCTGCAGCTTTAGTACTCTTAGTGATGCTGTTCATTGGCCCGTACTTCTATCATGTGCCTAAGATAGCACTGTCAGCTATCATCATTGTCAGTCTTCTCTCACTCATACTCCAGTTGCTGACCATCCCTGACATGTGGCGCAAGTCTAAAGTGGACTGCGCTGTCTTTGTCCTAACGGTGGTAGCTGTTGTCATCCTGGATGCTGACATAGGGCTTTTGGTTGGTATTGTTGTCTCCATCTTTCTTGTTCTTTTCCAGTCCATGAGGTCTTCGGTAGATGTCACTGTACATATTGTTGTGAGTGGGGTCAATTTCTGGAGGTCAGCAAACAAATACTTCATGGGTCAAGAGATGTCAAGTATCAAGGTGGTCAGGATTAACTTCCCTCTGTATTTTGTTAATGCAGAGATTGTCACAAATGCCATCTTCAGCAAAACAAAATTAAATCCCTTGAAGGTAGCGAAAAATCTGAATATCAATATTCAGGCTAATGGTAAGCCATGTTTGGGACAGAAGAAGAAAAACGAAGTTGCTGGTAATAAGGTGACAAACCTAACAAATAATGTTGATGAAGAAATTAAAGGGAAAAGTAATCCTGATGCTACAGATGTTGATGCCATACACAATGGAGCCTATACGCCTGATGTAGAGATGGGCCATTCTGTGGATGACTTGAAACATGACAGGCCAGTCACAGCTGTTGCCACCAGTGGTAGTGTCCATGAGACCGACCATGGCCAAAGCAAAACCTTCACTACTCTCATTCTTGACATGTCTTCTGTGTCCTTTATTGATCTCATGGGGGTCAAGGCCCTAGAATTTCTTGTGACCAAGTACAAGGCTGTGGGAGTGACAGTGTACATGACCAATGTTTCTGAGAACTGTTTGGACACATTGCAGAAGTCTGGCTTCATGGGCAAGCACGGGACCTTTGTTTTCTTGACCGTGGACACTGTGCTTCAGCACTTAACGCTCAGCAAGAGAGGTCAGTCTGTTGAACAGACCCGTCTTTGATGACATACCGGTCACAGAGTATTGCTTCCTGTCATAGAGCTGCCAGTTCTAACAGTTCATATCCAAATGGCATGAAGTCCTTGTTCTATAGAAGACAAAATCTCTTCAATCTATTTTGAAATGCCAAAATACGCTCAGCAGATAATACATTAACAGACAACTAGGGGAAAGAAAGCTTTTACACTCTGGTACATTTGGCAGCTCTACTAGATTGGAAATACTGCAATAACATAGACTATCAATGTTATTTTTTTAGCTAGACTAACCATGTTGAATAACATTATTTATTAGGAAATTAAATGTTCTACTTTTTTGTTTCCAGTGGCCAGTATCATTGTAACTGGAAATATGTAAATCAAGATAAGAATACCGCTTGTTATTTATTATTTTATACCTAGCTGTTGGTCTCAGAATGCATAATCATTGTCATTATTGTTTGCATCATTTGTGACTGCATTCAGAATTTATGTAGGTGCATAATACTCCTTCAAGAAGCGCAATAATGATATTATCAAGAGCGTTAACAGAATGTCAGTACTGTTAATAAAAACGATGACACGTAAATGCAAAGTCCCTATAATTTAAGGGAGAGGAAAAGTTTGTGTAGAACACACATGATAAAGGTGCCTGGCCTATAGAGTTGGGACTGGAGTTTATTGACAGCACCATGAATATAATCCTGATGAGATGCTGTCCTACTGGGACAGAGGGAATGATAGGACAGATCTATCTCCTCTTCTCTGTTGCCAGTGGTTTTGCATTTGTGGATTTGTGCCATAGATACAGACGGCCATTTTGCACGCTGTGTTCTTGGCTCATCAGAGTAGCAGCTGGGCTTGCTGAAAATCAAGTATAACTCTGTTTAAGGCTGTAGTAAGGCCTAATTCTCAACTATGGCAACGTAGTGTGGCACCCTGAGTTTATAAAAACGTATTGGCAAACTATAGAAGCTTTACAGAGGAACTTTACTAGATGCAGAGTAGGGCTTAAGGACATCAGCTATGAGGAGAGAGTAAGGCGTCTTCAGCTTCCTAGCCTGGAATATAGACGCCTGAGAGGTGCCATGATAAAAGTTTATACAATTATGCTCCACAAGTATGACCCTAAATCCACTTGTGCGTAATTCAGATGGAACTTCAACTCAGGGTTACAAGTATGAATTAACAAAGAAGACTGTTCATACTAGTTTGTATCATCACTAACAGAATTATTAACATTTGGAACAGTCTGCCACCAGAGGTTGTCACGGTTGGTGCCACAATCTCATTTAAGATTAGACTGGACGCATTTTATCAGGTTTAGTGATCTCCACTGACTGGATTGGAGACTCTTTCACACCCACCACCTTGGTTGGCACATTCTCAGACTTCTGATGCCTGAAGGCCTAACTCGGTGATGAGTAATTCAATAAAGCATTTCAACTAGAGGGCAAAAGGCTGACAGCCTACGATGTCATCTACATGTATACTCATGCTGATTCATGACACTTTTACTATTTAACAGTAATTTGTTGTAGGTGTCATCTTTATTGGTGAATGTTACCCACTGCCATCACTCTGCAACAAGTGTACTACAATTAGTCAGGGGAAATTAAATAAAAAGGTTTAACGAAATGCAAATGTAATGAAACCAAGTAAAATGGATAGAGGGTAAAAAAATTCATAAAGAAGATATTATTACGAGAACCAAAAAAATTTGTTCATTGGTCCTAGCCCAGAAATACTCCATCCTCAGTAGTGATAATACCGTAGACCTAGGAGGGCGCAACACATTATGAACAGCACGCTCAACGAATAGTGAAATTGAGTCTGATAACATGCAACTTTATCAAAAACACATACAACTGTAAGGTCATTATTTCTTGCGTACGGGGTTTGGAGTTTATTGCATGGTTCGGCATATGGTATGGTTTTCACTATGAACTGTGGAGATTCTTTGACTTCAAAAAAAGTGGATCTCACCTATATAATTTTGAAGCAAATTTAACCATAGTCACGTTTAAGGTACCTGTCAGTGAAAATATTTTTACGGTCATGACGGACGACAACCATCTTTATAATGCCATTAGCGTGACCCAGATGTGAGCCTGAAAAACTAATTGAGGAAGTCAGACGGCAAAACGGGCTTCCCCGTTTGTGAGGTAGATAAGGAGTACAAGACGGGTTGGATGTGTGCTGTCTGTGGGTGTTGAATTTAATCCAGTCACAAGATATGGTATTGGCATGCACTGATAGCTATTACAAAAGGCAATTTAATAAGTTCTTTCAAGACCATTACGATTGACTTTCAGGGTTTGTGACATAAGAATGGATTCTCAGTTTTTTTTTTATAGTTGCGTTTTCAGTCGCACTTTTCAATTGACAGAAGCATGAACTTTACTTGGGGTATATGCAGGCCCAAGTTAAGTATGGCGCTAAAAAAAGGGGTACGCGTTTAGACTATAGTTTGGGTATACACTTAAACACACAAAAGTTGTTTCTGAGAGGTCACAATCCCTTTAACTAATTGCAGGTCAGAACTAGCAAACTTAGTTTTTTCATTTGTAAAAAGTTTAGTATGAATTTTGACCCTATCCGTTCCACCCCGTTTCATGGCAGCTGCATTTTGTTTTACCTTTTGGCAAATGAGTTCTAACTTCCCCCGGCTAATTTTGTAGCCTCAGAGCTAATACTCTTCTTTCAATCACTGACTGAAGTACACCTTACCCTATGAGTTATAATACAGGTGCAGCTAATTATTGTTTTCCCCAGTGTTATATAAATCGGCAGACAGTGCCTTATTGCCTGGGGAACAAGTTTTTGTTTCATGCCAGTAATGTCAGTCATTAGCTCATACAGTTTCAGACAAGGCCAGTTTTTTGTACTCTCAGACGTAGCTGATAATACTTTGATTTAGTCAAGAATCGGAACAAGCCAAATGTCGGTCAGTCAATCTGTTGGTCAGTTGCAGCCATATCTCAAAAACCATCAAATTAATTGTGTCCACAACATCATAGGAATATTAACAGGATTAGAGGCCAGATGCCTTCATATTTGAAAGATCAGGTAATTGGATGTCTGTTCTTTGCTAGTCACATTTTCAAAATGGCTGAACCGATTTGTGAACATTTTAAACTTTGATGGAGATAGTGTTATTCATTGATTTAGTGTAAACAAACCAGTTTCATTATGAAAAACATAAAATGTGTGTGGGTATTTGTGTCAGAGAATACATTTGAATGGCTTGCCATCTGATTTTTTCAAGCCATCGAGATCATTAATTTGTGCGCATAATTATATATATATTTTTTAAACCAGAAATTGTGTTTCTGAGAATAGCTGTCAAATTTTGACTGGATGATTTTGTGTTGAAGAGGTTTAATAATATTTGCCGATACCTTCATAGAGCACTGTGGGTCAATGAGATATTATGTATTTTGTTGCAATATAATTAATTTGAACCATGACACATTGACATAGCATTGTATTTTATGAAATATATATGTATGTGTCATTTTATTTATTTTTATGATACCCCCGTTGTGAGCCAGGGTTTTCTGTATTAATAGTATTCCCACTTTGTAAAAATGTAATGCTTTAAATTACCACTATTTCTGTCATTTTAATTTCTTCTTTCTCGTTCCTAATCTGTTCTATCGATCTACTATCTTCTTCGCTAGACCGGTCACCTAACTTTTTTCTTGAAAATTCTTGTGTATGGAATCTGTTGGATCAGCTTGGTGATATTGGACGCTTTCTGCCAAATGGTCACTAGGTTTTTTTTCTATGGTGGTATTATTTAGTAATGTATGTTTTTATATGTGTGCATTTTGTTAATATTGTGTAATGATGTTTATATTCTATTTTGTTTTTGTAAACGGGGGTTCGATAAATTAGAGAATAACCTCAGCGTCGCCTGCATGGGATGCCTTTATTGTAAAGTGACAGGCTGGTGGAGTGCCTTCAGAGTTACCATTAGGATTGTTTCAGCAGATTGTCGTGTCCACTGCCTGAACAGTGTGTTAACCACACGAGAAACCTATCATATCCTATCCCGTAACTCAAAAGGTCGTTGGGGAACCCCAGATGATCGTTTAACCAGTGTACTCCATCTTTCTCTGTCCTCAGCAACCCTCATGGCTTCGCTCAGTGTCAAGCCAGTCCATTCTCGAATGTTGTTATCCCACCTCTTTTTCTGTCTCCCTTTTCTTCTGCCAGATTGCACCGTGCCTTGCAGGATGGTCTTTGCAAGGCCTGATGCTCTGGTGACTTTGCCATATCATCGGATTTTTCGTTTGTTCACCACTATGAACATGTCATACACGAAAAACAACCACCCTAACACATAAAACACTAGAGGGAACCATTACAACAATTTTATTCACACAAAAACAACATTATCATATATTTATAACTACCCCTCTCCCCCTCCCCTCTCTGTATACCAACAACCACACTTAACTATGAAAAACAAAACTAGTAAACAAACAATAATAACAAATGAAATGCTGATTTTTGGTAGAGTCTTTTTTGCTACAGTCAATTCAAGATCGCAGGTGGCTGTAGAATAGTAAATTATTTAACTTATTTGCACAAAGTATTAATTATACACAAAGGTGTAATAATATTTTAAGCAGTAATAATATTTCTCAGTGGCCATAAATTATACAAGATACCTGACTGTAGAAAATGCCACTGCAACTAAGTATATAATATAATTTCTTGAATAAAATAATAAAGTTGTCTAAATTTATTCTTATGTATCTACATATGTGGCTTTATACATCCGGCACACAGGCGCTTGTATCTGGACACGCGAGCGCCTATGCCTTTGACGCGTCTCCTTTGGATCCGGCAACTGTCATTCTTTACAGTTCATTTTCTTGAGCAATTTTATGAGGGAATAATAGACAACTTTTCCTTTCTAAGTTTTCTAACTTTCTAAGTTAAAGTCTCACTGGATGGCAGTCAACGACCAGAGTGGTTCCCCCAGGTGCTCAGGTCAGTAGAACCGCCAGGTTGTGTACATAGGCTCCCGGTGGTTCCGGTCAAAGCCCAGCTACGTCACATTCCAAGGCGGAGATGCCAATACCAGTACATGAAGACATACACCAGAGTAGATTCTTGTATTATTAATCAACCAACATAGGAAAAATACTCACATGCTCTTCTGCATCACAGTGCTTATTACTATCCTTCTTCGTTATATCCATTATCACGTTCATTTCATAAATTACCTCCCTTTATCATAATTGAAATGAACGAACTTTCCCAAATTATTTCCCTTTATTATAATTTGGAAACAATTTTATTGTTATTTATGAATGACCTCCCTTTTACAACCATTGGAAACAATTGATCAATTCCCATTTATAAATATGTATTGCTTTAAATTCCCACTGTCGCTGTCTTTCTCCTTTGTTCTTTCTCATTCCTACTATACTCTGTTCTATCAATCTACTATAATATCTTCTTCTTCGCTAGACCAGTCACCTACCTTTTTTCTTGAAAACTCTTCCGGGACAAACGGTCCAGTAGTCACCTATATGCGAAAGTGTCGTGTGACTATAATCTACAAACAACAACAACAACAACAACGGTGTTTCACCCGTCCCCTATACGCTTATGTGTCCGGGGACGTTAATCTATAAAACTAACTAACTAACTAACTAACTCCTCATTTGTGTGTGAGGTCTGTTGGATCAGCTTGGGAGTATTGAACGCTTTCTGCCAAATGGTCACTGGGGCTTCCTATGATGTTATTATTTGGCAATGTAGGCATTTTATATGTATGTGTTTTGTTGACATTTTATAATGATGTTTGTATTTTATTTTGTTTTTGTGAACGGGGGTTCAATAAATTTGAGTATAGCCTCAGCGTCCCCTGCGTGGGATGTCTTTATTGTAAAGTGACCAGCTGGTGGAGTGGTGCCTTCAGTGCTACCACCCACTAGGGTTGTTTCGGCAGATCTTTTATGCGGATGAGGGGTGAGTCCTCTTTAGCGAAGTTGTGGTCTTGATTTTGTGGTCCTGATTCTGCTCTTTGTAGTCCGCTGGACCCTGTAAGCAATGACTAACTAACTAACTATCCCTGTCCAGCTGTCTGCATATAGAAAAGAGCATTCAGTGTCTCTTTCAAACTCTCCAACTGCGTTGAAGGCACTGTACACAGTCGGATCATCCCATTTTATATTCATTAAAAGACTCGATGCCTGATAGTTAAAATATATGTGAACGTCTTTATGTTGGAAATGTCCTTATGTACTGAGCTTTAATGTGTAAAAGCCTTAGCTTAGAAACTGTGCCTATCACAAATGTATTCAGGAGCTTAATGCTTAGGCCGCCCTCCCCCTTCCCCCCCCCCCCCCCCTTCAAATATATATGAACGTCTTTATGTTTGGAATGTCCTTATGTACTGAGCTTTAATGTGTAAAGCCTTAGCTTAGAAACTGTGCCTATCACAAATGTATTCAGGAGCTTAATGCTTAGGCCCCCACCCCCCCACCCCTTCCCACCCCACCCCACCCCAAAAAAAACCATTCTTGTGTTTCACTTACAATTATGGCAAAAATCAGTGGGAATTTGTGAAAAATGAAACATATAATTGCATTGTATTTGTTTCTTGTATGATGACTTGCTTATGATTACGAGTGAGTTTATGTGTGTGTGTGTGGGTGTGGCCATGTAGAAAACGACATTACTCTGACATACACTTGAAACTCTACATACTTTCTTTTGACTTTTTTTGACGGCCCTGTTATTTTGACGTCAAAATAGTGTTCCGGTAGAGTTAGGGCTGGGTTTTACCCCGTTGGGGTGCCGGGGGTTTCAGTATAAATAGTATCCCCACTTTCTGGAAATTTAGTGCTTTAAATTCCCACTGTCGCTGTCTTTCTCATTTGCTCTTTCTCATTCCTGCTCTGTTCTATCAATCTGCTATACTATCTTCTTTGCTAGACCAGTCACCTACCTTTTTTCTTGAAAACTCTTCCTGGACAAGACTCCTTATTTGTGTATGAGGTCTGTTGGATCAGCTTGGGAATATTGGACGCTTTCTGCCAGTAGTCACTGGGGCTTCCTATGATGTAGGCATTTTATCTGCATGTGTTTTGTTGATAATTTATAATGATGTTTGTATTTTATTTTGTTTTTGTAAACGGGGGTTCGATAAATTAGAGTACAGCCTGAGCATCCCCTGCGTGGGATGTCTTTATTGTAAAGTGACTGGCTGGTGGAGAGCTTTCAGTTTTACCACTAGGGTTGTTTCAGCAGATCTTTTATGCGGATCAGGGGTTGTCCGGTCCTGATTTGGCTCGGAAGAGTCCGCTGGACCTAAAGCAATAATCATATAATGTAATGTAATAGGGCTGGGTTAGGCTTAGGGTTAGGTTAAGGGTTAGGGTTAGGGATAGCTTCAAAAAATAGAAAATGTCAAAATAAAGTTTAAAAAAAAGGGAAGTGTGTCAAAATAATGTATGTAGAGTCTCACAACAGTCATCACAACGTCGTTTCTACAAAAATGTGTGTGTGCGTGTGTGTTGGTGTGTGTGGGTGTGTGTGTGTGTGTGTATAGGTGTGTGTGTGTGTGTGTGTGTGTGTGGGTACACTTGCACAGTGTTATCTGGACAAATCAGTGAACATCTACATAACTTGTATTGACATGCCTCCTTGTTTTGACCTCAGAACAATGAACCGTTAGGGTTAGGGCTGGGTTAGGGTTAGGGTTCGAACACGTAAAAGTACTTAAAAATGGGGACGAAATATGACCCATTGTCAGCACAACGTATGTGGCGTTTCAGGAAAGTCATGATAATACTGTGTACCCCCGGGTGTGTGTGTGTGTGTGTGTGTGTGTGTGTGTGTGTGTGTGTGTGCGTGTGTGTCCTTGTTTACACAGTGTTATCAGGACAAATCAGTGAACATCTACATAAATTGTATTGACATGCCTACTTGTTTTGACGTCAGAACAATGATCCGTTAGAGCTGGGTTAGGGTTAGGGTTAGGGTTCGAACACTTCAAAGTACTTTAAAATGGGGACGAAATATGGCCCATTATCAGCACAACGTAAGTTGCGTTTCAGGAAAGTCATGATAATACTGGGCTGTGTGTGTGGGTGTGTGTGTGTGTGTGTGTGTGTGTGTTATAAGAATGTATTACAAGTCTGCTTATGCTAGCAAAATGTGAACTGAACATCTGGTATTTGTAACAAGAGGACCAGTTTACCCCGCACAATTTGAGCTTTCGATTGTTTAGTCAGTGTAGACTTGGAAGGTTACTGTTAGTCTATAGCAGACGACAGAAGTGATCATGCGTAACACAGTTGTAGCTTGACGCCCGCACAGTTAGTGACATCATCGCCGCTGACGTTAGAGAGCTTCGATTTTACAGCCACTCAGATTTTTTCCAGCCAATGAGAACACAGCTAGAGTAGGTAGAACCAGTTCTGGCTGATTCAAGCAGAGAGATAGAACAGTCAGTCTACATTTGAACTGCCTAGAGTACACAGCTACGTCCTAGCAGAAATCTCTCCACTGATAGACCAGGGAAGCAGTACTTGTTGAATATTCGAATTTAATCAAGTTAGCCACGGCCTGACATTGTCAAAAAGGTAAATGAACATACTTTTGTTTCATTGTGATGTATTTATATTATTGTTAAATTATGTGTGTGAAATTTGCTATGCATAGAATGAATTGTTAGTCCGACGTTGCGTGACCACGTGGAGAATCCGACCACGAGGCGAGCACGACCGGCCGACGCCATGTTGTATACCTGACAGAACTACTGTTGTTTAACCTATATGTATGCTTGCAGATCAGTGGCTGTACCAGAGAATGTTTATAATATTAATTCTTTCTCTATGTGTGTAGTTAGCCACGTTTTATATTTATATAGGTATAGGAAATTAGAGTGGAGATTCCAGTGGACCACGGACTTAGCAGAATGTTCGTCGCTTATATATAGAGATGTGGAGCTAATCACTGAGGGCTACTTTGGCCTTCAGTGAGACGCTCTGCACACACCTATTATACAGGGTTGTGCAGAATTTCGTCTCATATGTTACAGACTATCAGGCATTATATCGTGAGCCCAACTTGGCGAACAACAAAAACATGTCGTCGCTGAACGTTGGCTGCCGAGGCATCTCCAGCATTGCGTGAAGATAGACCACCAGTCTAACCACAGGGAGAAGACTCCACAACAACACAGCTTGTCACAGAATCCACCACAAAGCAGCGCTTCAACCACTCAGTTAAATGCCCCCCGCGAAACAGTGCACTAAAACTGGTATCAAAAGGACCACAGTAGTCCACTCTTCAAGAACTCTGACCATTAGGGCAGAAAGTATCCAGTGCCCTATGTTGAGAAAGTAGCTGCCTAGACCTATCAGCGAGCGAACCATTCGCATTGACATTTGAACTTTTAAGTTAGTTTCGTACATCGAAGATCATGTATAGAGTAGAGGAAATAAATGTGTGATTTTTACTGTTATCAAGTGGCTGTACAACATATGTTTCATAGCCGTGTGAAAGCTAGTGTGACAGTGATCTTTTACCATTTTTCTATCTATCTCTGTACCCCAGCCTAAACACAGGCCGAGCTAAACAAATAAATGTATTAAGTGAAGTCACCGGGAGATAACTAGCGATCCCCATAGAATAAGACGAGTGGGTAATAGCAGTCCATTGTGCAGAGCCCAGCAACAATAAAACACCACGTCACAGTATTGTGCACGACATCTCAACGAAGTAAACTACTTTCCTTATTACATCATAATTACTCTGATTGAACTTACTGGTCAAAGTACATCAACACATAATTATTATGAATTTACGCTTTTGAATGCTTGCTGCAGTGTGTGTCCATGTTTACACAGTGTTATCTGGACAAATCAGTGAACATCTACATAACTTGTATTGACATGCCTACTTGTTTTGACGTCAGAACAATGATCCGTTAGGGTTAGGGCTGGGTTAGGGTTAGGGTTAAAGTTTGGGTTCGAACACTGTAATGTACTTAAAAATGGGGACGAAATATGACCCATTGTCAGCACAACCTATGTGGCGTTTCGGGAAAGTCATAATAATACTGTGTAACCTCGGCTCTGTGTGTGTGCGTGTGTGTGTGTGTGTGTAGGTGGGCATGTAGAAACGACGTTACAGTGACACACACATGAAACTCCACATGGTTTCTTTTGACTTTTTGGGAAGGGCGCCCTATTTGGACGTCAAAATAGGGTTCCGGTAGAGTTACAGCTGTTTTAGGCTTAGGGTTAGGTTAAGGGTTAGGGTTAGGGATAGCTTCAAAAAATTGAAAATGTCACAATAATGTCAAGAAAATGAAAAGTGTGTCAAAATAATGTCTGTTTTTTTTTTTCACAACAGTCATCGCAACATCGTTTCTACACACACGTGGGTGTGGGTGTGTGTGGGTGGGTGTGTGCGTGTGTGTGTGTGTGTGTGTGTTTGAATATTTGGCAGAGAGGGGTGTAGGGGGGAAAGGCGTGGATCAGATCAAATCACATGTCGGTAGGTCGGTCTGTCTGTCAGTCGGTCCATTGAACACCATACCTCAAGAACCACTGACCAGAAATTTGACCAAACTTCATAAAAAACATTATCCAGTGAGTGGCCTGCCTCCCGTGCCATCATATTTGCTCTACCACAAAGATCAAGGTCACTGGAGTCATTTTGTTGCTTAACACATTTTGCTCACTATCTTTACAAAATTGCTTAAGAGGTTTTATTGAGTTTTTGTGTGCATGTACTTCCAATTGTGAACCAATCCTTCAGTTTCAATCTGGTCGGCCAGTCAGTCCTTTGCACAGAATTTCACTTTTTTGTTCAAAACACACTGTTTGCCTTATCTCACGAATAACTGAAACGAAATTAATCATTTTTAATGTGCGGATAAGCGGATACATTAAGTTCTGCGACAGCATGCTACATCATTCTTTCCCCTCGTGGGGGTGACGGAGGTTTCAATATAAATAGTATCCCCACTTTCTGTAAATTTAGTGCTTTAAGTTCCCACTGTCGCTGTCTTTCTCCTTTGCTCTTTCTCATTCCTACTCTGTTCAATCTACTATTCTATTTTCTTCTTCGCTAGACCAGTCACCTACCTTTTTTCTTGAAAACTCTTCTGGGACAAAACTCCTCAGTTGTGTGTGAGGTCTGTTGGATCAGCTTGGAAATATTGGACGCTTTCTGCCAGGTGGTCACTGGGGCTTCCTATAATGTTATTATTTGGCAATGTAGGCATTTTATATGTATGTGTTTTGTTGATATTTTATAATGATGTTTGTATTTTATTTTGTTTTTGTAAACGGGGGGTTCGATAAATTAGAGCAAAGCCTCAGCGTCCCCTGCGTGGGATGTCTTTATTGTAAAGTGACCGGCTGGTGGAGTGCCTTCAGTGTTTACCACTAGGGTTGTTTCGGCAGATCTTTTATGCGGATCAGGGGCGAGTTTTTTTCAGCGAAATTGTGGTCTTGATTTTGTGGTCCTGGTTCGGCTCTTTGCAGTCCGATGGACCCTGTAAAGCAATGAATAACTAACTACATCATTCTTTGTGTGTACTTTCTCAAATGTCAAGATCACGGTGCTGCACCATTTCCTAAACATGTTTTGCGCTGTATCTAAAAACTCTTAGCCGATTTGGATAAGTGTTAGCTTCCAGATAGCTCAAATTGTGAAATGTTTTCCTTTTACTTTGCTTCGTTAGGACAAAACCCAGTCGCAAAACTGCCCAGAAAACTAAATCTTTTGAAAATGAGCGAGTGTCTGGAAATACATTTGAATGGCTTGCCATCATGTTAAACATGATGGTCGTGGTGATGCTGCTGCTGTTGGTTGTTTTCTTCTCTCTTTTTTTTTTTGGAAATGGTGGTGGTGGTGATGATGATGATGATTATGATGATAATGATGATATATACCATATTTATTTTGTCTGGTGTATATATATATATATCTTCTTCTTCTTCTTCTTTTGGGGGCTGCCACCCTCAGCTTATTGAGGACTCTGCAGCCAAATGCTGGGTATATTCTTGTTACCGGCACTCATCCGTCTAGGACATGAGCGTCAGGATCTTTAAAGTCCGTTATGATGGAGTGCATGCGTCACAGACTAGACCTCGGTTTATACTCTCATCCGAAGGAGTAGGAAACGGGAGTAAAGTGTCTTTCCCAAGGACACAGCACAATGGCCCGGACGGGGCCTGAACCCGGGACTTTCAGATCCACAAGCCGAAGCACTACCATTAGACCACCGTGCCTCCATATATATATAGTGGTTTTTACATTAACCTGGATTAAATAATCAAATTGCCTTGTGGATTAAACACATTGTATATTTACTTCTTGTATGTTGAGGGTCACTTTGATATCTGGTTTTCGGAATCTTTAATGAAACCAAAGATTGTTTAAATATTACAATGTGATCTCATTTTAGTTAATTTAGAGAATATCTTTTTTTTTAAAATGGGGGTATAAATGTTTGTGCATCGGTGTAGGTGAGTTATCAAATAGGCACACTTGCATCGTCATTTTCCTTTTGTGAACATAATTAATAATCCATTGCTTTTTATTAGGACTAGAGCCGTGACTAAGGTCACACAGTTTCGCTTTTTGACATCTTCTAAGGTCAGCCAAAGTGCGGGTGTATTCTATCTGGAGCTGTGTCGCAACACCATAAAGACGTTTGTGAGACCAGTCTTTTGTATAAAGATGGCGCGTTTTGGCCGCCAATGAAGAAGTTGGTCAAAGAATCTTTCGGCACTGAACATGTTGTAGTCGTGTATAACAACGAAAGTCAAGCCGTTGATTATCAGGATGTGGGCTGCAAAGGTATCCCCTGCCTGTTTGGCCTGTTTGCTCATGGGTTTAGGGGCTCCATGGCCATTTATTCCCAAGGACTGACTAGTCATCTCTGGTACTGGCCGACTTAACATTAACCAGTGATGGTCAAACCAGACAAAATAACTTCCTGTCCAAAAATCATTGGCGTTACGGATGTGTAGGCTCTCAGGAGAAGACTAACCCGAATATGTAGTGACTAAACTATACATTAGGCCTACTCAACCCTAATAGTGAACGATAACTTTTCTCATTGGTTTCCAGAAAGTGTTAGTTCCCCTCCTTAACATTTGATGCAGGTAGTTTACCAAAGAACGACCTTACCCACATAGTCTGCATACCATTACTGTAGGTCATTCACATGCAATGCAGTTAATCCTTCCACCCCTCCCAATCCCAAAGAGGCGCATTCTTTTCAATTCAAATACAAACTCGTTCTGCTTAAAAGGACATCTCAACGTCACAGATCATTTTCGAATTCACGGTGAGTGTTGCTTCACCGAACAATAAGATAAAGCCAAAACATAACCTCTTTCAAAAAGTGCGGGCTTGATATTAATCGATACATTTATTTGTTTGTGTGTCTATTATTACCATCAAGTCTGATTCTAAAAATAGTACCGCAGCGAAAGTGTGTAGAGTAGGAACCGTTTCTTGTTAGTTTTACAAAACAAAGATGAAACGTCTAAAATTCAAAGCTTAGCGTGGTCGGTTTAAGCAACGATTGTCCATTAGATATTATTTTTTTTTATTAATATGACAACAACTAGGTAAAATTTCCCGAGTAAACTCATTGTCTCAGCATTTAAACAAACATCCTTGATAGCGACACCCTTTCCCTTTAAGATTACATGGAAGACGACTTCCTTAGTGCGTGGTTACGAACACTCATTCTTGCCTGCAAAAGGGAAATCCCAATGATATGTATATTTGGTTTGTTCTGTCAGTTGCAGACATAGGTCCTGCCATTCAGAGCACAAAACTGTACTTTTTAACAAGTTAAATACCGACAGAGAACATAATTTTCACAATAGATGGCCAGGTATGAATGGACACGACTGATGTATGAGCGTTTACTAATAATGGGACAGAGATGTTACATGAATTAACCGCCATCGTTGCAGGATGAGGTGGGCCCCGGGGAGGGGCCTCCGCTGCCCTCTTCCCCTTGTTAGCATGCGTTTGGTCCGAATCGTGGAAAACTTGCCCATTTGCGCTTATTTAAAAGCCATCCGCATTCCCTGGGTGAGTGAGTGATGAAACGATATCTGTGGTGTTTGAAAGCCCGGTTTGTTCGCACTGAGGATGTGAACGCTTAGTTTTCCAACATCGCTGCATTGTGATAAACAATGACCAAAAAAAAGGGGGGGTGGGTGGGGGTGTGGAAGGGGGAGTGGGAACTTCTAAATGGAGAGGTGCAGTATTGAAAGCCTTTTTTTTTAAACACGAAAAGGGCTTGCATAACTTTGTAACGAAACTGAGAAGCTTGACTTCGGAGTTGGAGGGAGGTGTACTAAACGGAAGTTAGGATTTCACAAGCCCTTAATTGGGAAAAAGAAGGAGGGAAAAAAAGAATGATGATGAAGAGGAGGATTAAGATGTTTTTAAAAACAACCACTATTCGTCTGTTTTTAGAAGAAGAAGAAGAAATTGGCAGTAATAGACATAATTATACAGGATTTATAGCCGTTGTTGTTGTTGTTGTTGTTGTTGTGTGTGTTGGAAGCCAGAAAGCGAACAATTTTAAGGCCTTCTTAACAAACAGTATTTGAAGCGTTGTTGATTAACTGGTGGCAGAGTATTATTTTCATGCTTTTTCCTACCACGTGCATTGTTAGGAGCGCCAAAGACTGAAATGAGGACGATCTACTTTTCAAAATTGAGTTAATTAATTTCATCACTACTGAGATACGTTTAAAAGAAAAGTCGTTGGTGTGTATGTGCGTGTGTGTGAGTGTGTGTGTGTGTGCATGTGTGTGTGTGTTTAATTGCCTAAAGTGGAAATATTTTCAAATAATCCTAAGGTCGAAACAATGCAGTCAGCGGTTCTCAATGCGGGGGACTCTGATGCGAAATGTGATTGACACACATCGTAAAACATGTAATGAATAGTAGAATTAGAGTCATACTACCTAAGAATAAGACAGCACAAGTCATTTTCGTGACAAAGTTTCATAATGAGGTCAGCTCTAAAAACACAACATAACACAAAAGTGAGTGATGCATTGTAGAGAACGGAACAAAAACAGAGATTAACGGCTCGTTTTGTAAAAGAGAAAGAGAGACCATTATCACGCCGTTGCTTCAGAAACTTCACTGGCTGCCTGTAAAATTCCGCCTCCAATATAAGGTCTGTGTTTTTGCCTTCCCTTTCTTTGAAGGAACTCTCCCAGTGTATCTTCCCAACTCACTTGTAGCCTACCGGACAGCCCGCATTCTCCGATCTTCCGCAGAAAAGCTTTTGAAAGTTCTGCGTCGAAACCTGAAAACTGTTGGCGAGCGCGGTTTCAGTTTCACTGCTCCATCTCTCTGGAACGCACTTCCTGTCGGTCTGAGGAACTTGGAAGATATTTATATATTTAAAGCCCAACTGAAAACATGCCTTTTTCGCTTAGCTTTTCATTAAATTACTCGCATCCTCCCTCCCCACTCTATCTCTTTTTCATCTTATAGGGAGTCTTATGTGTAACACAACAACATTTGTGTTTTGTTGTTGGTAGATGTACCTCCATTTATGCTTGTAATCCTTTGGTACATTGTGAGTGAATGCGTGTGTATGTGCAATGAGTCTTTGTGAGTTTTGCGCTATATAAAAATATTTATTATTATTATTAGCATTATTATTATTATTATTATTATTATTATTATTATTATTATTATTATTATTATTATTATTATTATTATTATTATTATTATTATTATTATTAAGAGATTTATATAGTATACATGCCACGAATAAGTCTGCTGCTCTAAAATAGAAAAAATAGAAGTAAAGTAAAGTAAAGAAACATACCAATTACAAACTCAAACATACTCAAAGCGACCAAAGGATAAACTTGGGAACTAGATGACAAGCGTCGAAAACGTTGACCCCATTAACTCTCTTAAACACGCGTTATTGACTGAATAGGAGTGGCACAGTTTTAGTTGTTGTTTGTTCTGTATTTGTTCGGACTTTTTATTTTATTTTATTTTATGTTTAATTATTATGTTACGTGATTTATTTTCATAACTGTTTCAGTAGGCTCTATTTGTAATAGCTCTATCGAGACTTAATTTAATTTAACTGATAATAATAATTGATGCTATTTAGGCCATTTTCCCCAAATCACCAATAAGGCTAAAAAAGCGGCGATCTAGGCCTATGCTAACATACACGCACACATGTTTCACGCACTCTCACATATACAACAAACACACATTTTATATATCAAACATATGGTATAAAGACATGGAGATCGCTACTAAAAGACGGAAGGGAAATCTTTCTTTTTTTAAAATAAATTATTTGATAATTGTAATGAATACATTTTACCGCTTCATATCTTTTCTTATTTTTATTTTTAATTTTTGGAGGGGTAGCGGATATTTCCCGTATTTTGGGAATCAGAACGATCTAAATGCTGATCGACAGGTCCGTCGGACGATCGCGCGGCGCACCTCAAGAACCAATGGACAGATTTATTTTCAAACTTCGGAGTTAGCGACCAATTATCCGTGCCATCGTATTTGCTCTTCCTCAAAGCTGCGGTCACATTTTTGCTAAAGACCTTAGGCGTTATATCTCAAGAACGGTTAAACCGATTTTGATTATGTTTGGTATGCAGGTAGACCTACTTCAACTCATGGCCAAGCATTCTGTGGCAGTGCGGTGGCCAGTCAATTGGTCAATCTGTCGGTCGGTATTCCACTGTGTGTGTGTGTGTGTGTGTGTGCAGGTGTTTGTGTGTGTGTGTTCAAAACACTTGTTTTGCATTTTCTCAAATACGACTTGACCGATGTTGATTATTTGCATTATGCAGAGACTGCTAATCCACTCATAATTGCACTGTCTCCAATGTCAATGTCGCTGAGGTCCATCATTTTCTAAACATTCTCTGGGCCGATTTTGAGAATGAATTTTTAGATTGCAGATACGAGTCCAAAGAGTGACCAAACGTTCGACGTCTTCAGTTTGCTTCTTGTGATAAAACCGAGACAGTACAGCAGCAGGAAAATCAACACTTTTGAAAATGGTGGGTTTTGACTCACGTGCATAGCAATGTGAATCTGTGTACGCACACCCCAACAAAAATTTCCCCAGATTTTTAGCAAATCTGGGCGAGATGAGCTAAATAGTCCAAAAATGATATCGGGAAAAAAGTTCGTCCGTCCGTCTGTGCAAAACCTGTAAAGTGGTTAATTTACTCAGAACCCTGGTCCTGATTCGGCTCTTAGCAATCCGCTGGACCCTATGAACAATAATTATTAAAGGTGCGGTCTGACGGAAAACGAAACAGAAGAAAAGCGGTAAACAACGCAAAGCGTCTGCTTCTAAAAGCATCTAAAAGTGCGTTTATGACGCTTTGCTTTGTGAGCCGGTCACACGATGAGAAGTCCTGCGTGGAAGCAATGCGCAATACGTTGAAAATCAGTTACCTCGATATTTTCAGTTTTTTCCGTCAGATTGACCCTCACAGAAGTCCATGAGGCCTTTTTCAGGGTTTGGTTTCTGTAATTTTGGCTTCTAATTCCATAATGCCTCGTGGCTTTGAATCAGATAGATGAGAATAAATGTATCAAAAATGTGTCAGATTCGCTAATGGCCCAGTAGCTTTCGATGCCGCCATGACCGCTGAAATGATAACGACCTCGTTGCCCTACGTCGGCTCTTCTGATTGGCTGGCAATCAAGTGCTTCAGCGAAACAACGTAAAATTTTAGAGCACGCTCTAACACTGAAAGCATCCGCTTTGCTTTGCTTCGCGCTTTGCTGCTGTTATGCTTTAGGTCTAGTCACACGATAAACATAGTCAAAACTACGATGTTTCGTGTTTTACTGGCTGTTTTGCTTCTTGTTTCGCTTCCCGTCTGACCGCACCTTAACTCTATAACGGCCTACTAGCGCCAAATCCCCCCGTAGGGGTGCCGGGGGTTTCAGTATAAATAGTATCCCCACTTTCTGGAAATTTAGTGCTTTAAATTCCCACTGTCACTGTCTTTCTCCTTTGTTCTTTCTCATTCCTACTCTGTTATATCAATCTACTATATTATCTTCTTCTTCGCTAGACCAGTCATCTACCTTTTTTCTTGAAAACTCTTCCGGGACAAAACTCTACATTTGTGTTTGAGGTCTGTTGGATCAGCTTGGGAATATTGGATGCTTTCTGCCAAATGGTCACTGGGGCTTCCTAGGATGTTATTATTTGGCAATGTAGGGATTTTATATGTATGTGTTTTGTTGATATTGTATAATGATGTTTATATTCTATTTTGTTTTTGTAAACGGGGGTTCGATAAATTAGAGTATAGCCTCAGCGTCCCCTGCGTGGGATGTCTTTATTGTAAAGTGACCGGCTGGTAGATTGCCTTCAGTGTTATCACTAATGTTGTTTCGGCAGATCTTTTATGCGGATCAGGGTGAGTCCTCTTTCACTTCTCTGGTCCTGATTTGGCTCGGAAGAGTCCGCTGGACCTAAAGCAATAACCATGTAATGTAATGTACAAGCGCCAAATCCGAGTTACCATTTTAACGAGATACTTGAAATTAGCACGCGTTCTGTGTAATTTACAGAGATACCGGTAATCCACAGTGTTAATAATTATCAGTATTTGCCACGCCTTCCTAGCGCCCAAAATGATAATTACAAATATCATGATAATTACAAATATATGAAAATAACAATTATATTTTAATCTCTCTCTCTCTTATTCTTCTTGTTCTCTTTGTTCTTCTTGTTTGAAATCTCTATTTATTTCTCCTTCTTATCCTTCTGCTTTTTTTCTCCTCCTTCTCCTTTGGATTCTCTTGTTATTCCTCCTTCTCCTCCTCCTCCTCCTTCTTCTAGAGAGGTTGCGTGTGAAAGTTTGTTTGGATATTTAAGAGTTACAGGCTTGTTTTTTAAGATTTGAATCATTTTATAATATTTTAAGATAACGATTCTCTGGTCCTGATTTGGACCTAAAGCAATAAACATGTAATGTAATGTAATGTAATGTCCTCCTTCTTCTTCCTCTTCTACTTTTCTCCTCCATTTTCTTTGGAATCTCTATTTATTTCTTCTTTTTCTTACTTTATTTCTTATTTTTCTTACTTTATTTCTTCTTCTTCTTCTTCTTCTTCTTCTTCTTCTTCTTCTTCTTCTTCTTCTTCTTCTTCTTCTTCTTCTTCTTCTTCTCCCTAATGTATTTGTCCCTTACCTCCTTAATCACTATATCAAATTTTCTCTTCTGTTTCTCTTTATATTACTCGCCTTTCCGCAATTCCAGCCATATTGTTTTCTTCTTGATGATGATGGTGATAATGAGGAGGAGGAGACGGAGGATCTTCCTTCTTGTTCTTCTTGATCTCGATTTTCGCCGTAGTTTGTTGATTGGCGAGTAGCCCAAAACACATTTCTTCGTGACGGAACGGATGTGTGCAGTTCATAATAAATTTAAAAGCACCGGATAATGCAATACAGTTGTTGTTGTTGTTATTGTTGTTGTTGCTGCTGCTGTTGTTGTAGTAGTTTTTGTTGTTGTTACTGTTGTTGTTGCTGCTGATGTTGTTGTTGCTGCTCTTCTTCTTCTTCTTCTTCTTCTTCTTCTTCTTCTTCTTCTTCTTCTTCTTCTTCTTCTTCTTCTTCTTCTTCTTCTTCTTCTTCTTCTTCTTCCTCTTTATCACGTATACAGCATTTCGCTAAGGGCAGCCTCAATCTTCTGCTAACCCTGAACAACGGAGTGTAATATTTTGCTTACTTAACCAATGTAGGCTAATTATTTGTAGGAAGATGGTAAAAGTTTTGCATGTGAGCAAGATGAACATTTAAGGAAGATATTTAACTATTTGTAGGTCTACTGTAAGCTTACTTAACCAATAGAGACTATTATATGTAAGAAGATGGTCAAAGTTTTGCATGCGAGCAAGATGAACATTTAAGGAAGGTATTTATATTAAACTGTAATCGCGGAGGCATTAAATCTTGTGGTCGTGATAGAGCAAGAGGGCACTTCAGGCTTAAAACCAAAGCTCGCATCTTAGCCGTGGAGGCTGGAGAGGGTTATTCATTTGCAATTATTAACTTAGAAGTTTGCTAGTTTATCTGTTTGCACCATATTTTAGGGATCAAGCGTGGTGGAGTGGGATCGCTAGGAACGCCAAACACCAAAACAAAACCTCTTCGTTGCTGCAGCTGTGTCAAATCGGTTGCAACAGTCTCCTTCGCATTGCGCTCTCTTGCCTGTGGCTGGAGTCAAAGGTCACAGCACGTCCACGATTCAGGACGTGAGAGCGAGCACCTCTACGTTCCGTTTGGGTGGGATTACCCTGGACCTTAAATGGAACAAAAGCACTAAACAGCAGGAACAAACATTAGTGTATTGCGCCAAAGAAAATGTGCTGAAGATGAGCATTAAGGTTTTGATGAATTTTTATATCCATTGAAATTCTTAGGAAATTACCATATTTAGACCTAAGCCTACCTCTATCATTGGGCGCTACACTGCGCTTACATTTGTCACAGCAAGACAATAAATAGCCTGTATAAATCAAAAGTGTTAGTGAACTAGAAGGCTTTGCAGTCTTATAACTGAACGCAAAATCCAGATCAGGTTCAGATATGAGATTATGCAATAAATTCATGTAATAACCTATATTTTTACATTCGCGTTAATTTCCACATAATTCTCATTATTTTGATTGGTTCCGGAACGAAACACCAGACAAGCATGCATGCGGAAAAAAACCCACAGCAACAACAATTTACTATCAAACACATGAAAGTTAAATAAAAGTACAGTCTTAATACTAACCTTGTCATGTCATTCTTTGGTACAAATAATTTCTTTAGAAACTAAGAGCCTATTATAGGTCTGCAAACCAATGTCGCGCTTGATGACATTAGCCCGACTTGTTCAATTATAACCCAAACAACTTGTTGGTTCCGTGCTAGCAAAGCTATTTCAGCGTCTCTGTTTTTGGTGTTGGCAGCATCTTGTTGTACAATCATATCGTCGTGTCTCCTTAAAACACTTGTTACTTAAGGGTACCTTGGGCGTTGGCGTAACATGAAAGACAAACATTTGTGGAAAAAAGATCATCATACTTGGACGATAAAACAATCCACGTTCTTAGTACACATCCAGACATTTTAGGTCATGATCGCATGAAGCGTGTGTTTTTTTTTAATGTTAATCCGAGTGAATACTACGATCAGAGACAGCAGACTGACTGTACCTCCCTTGTTAGTGCGCAACATTCTTTCAACATCAGTACCAGTGTTCGTCATACTACAGACCTACCCAACCCACTGCACTTGTTGTTAGGAAACAGTGTTAGGTC